>CM017564.1:3108023-3473023 GCA_007844125.1 Sinonovacula constricta
ATATATTCGATACTTCAGATATCGGACAAATACTGATGCAGGATTATGCTAGCGTATACTATGTATTATACTGTATTATACATCGCGATTCTCACGTTTACAGTTAGGTATTCATTTCTTTAATGCTTAACTTATATACAGATATAGTTGTCTTACAAGTAATTAAAAAAAAATCGCCACGAAATGTTAAGCGCTATCAACATGCGGTGCTCTACAAGGACTACATGCTCAATTTAACGACCTCTTCCTACAGCACAATAATGCATCGACACCAATTTGCTACATTTTAGGATCTACAATTTTATTCATGTGCAAGACAGTGGTACAGGGTTTTGCCCTTTTGGCTTTAAAGACACATTAAGGTAATCAAGTACGTTTATCATGCCAAACAACCTAAGTCAAAACAACACATTTCCAGGGAAGTTAAAATTTAAAAATGTGTCTAGGCTTTTATCTACCGTCATTGAGTTCAAAATCTCACGCTCTAAATTCCGTAAACGAAAACATTCAGTTACTATGCCATCACTTGCTCTTTCCTTCAATTAAAATCACAGCGACGCATACATTATTAGTTTTATGAGAAAAACAATGCAATTCCAGTTATTAATAAAGTTTGTTTAAGTATACTTTAGGAGTGATCGACTGGCTAGTGAGTGGTGGCTGGACCGTAATTCAGCGACGCCAAGATAAGTCGGTTGACTTCTATGGGAACTGGTCGGATTATGCTGCCTGGTTTAGAGAACCCTCGGAAAAGTACTGGCTTTGTCCAAACACACATTACCCGACCCAGAACACCATGGAGCTACACATCTACATGCAGACCTAGGATATGTTTCTCCTGTTGACGGATACGTTAAATACAGAACTTTTAGCGTGGCCAACTCTTCCCTGCTGTATCGTCTCCAGGGTTACGAAAGCAGAGTTCCTGATTGTTTACTTAAATGGAGAAATGGAATGGTGTTCTCGACTTATGATAACGATAACGACCTCTGGTTTTTAGGCAGTTGTGCAGAAGAGTGTAAAGGATGGTGGTATATTGCATGCCATACAAGTAATCTAAACGGTCTTTATCTGTCTGGTATGCACACCACGTACGCTAACGGTATGAACTGGGAGGTTCCATGGGGAAATTATTACTCACTTAAGAAAACAATCATGAAAGTGGAAAGGGTACATAAAACATGTTAACGATGTTAACCCGATTATTTTTTATTTAATGTCATAATCAATTTATTGATGACATAAATTTTACACTAGATTTGTCGATTATGTATTAAAATGTAGAAACCGTATGGTTATGCGAGAGGGAGCAATACAATCAAGAAATCCGGAAGAATGTTGACGATAGAATTAAAACAATGATTGTATTAACTGTCAAATTGCATTAAGTTTTATTGCAAAGTTAGACCATTGCTGCATAATTCAAATTTATAGTATCCCCATGATACCTTTACACTTTTAAGGTAAACTTAAGTAACAGGTATTGTATGTTGTGCAGCGTATACGTATTCCATTGCATGATCATCGTGCTTAGTTAAAATCACCTCTTAATAAGTAGTGAATTTATATTTTGTCATAGCATATTATACATAATAATGACTTAAAAAATGCTTAATATTTTAAATCTGAACACGATTTTTAACCATGACGAAATGCTACCTCTAAATAACAACGCTTCATAACAAGCTAATTTCAGTGTTTTGTTCGTTTGTATTGTAAACATTAAAAGATGGAATTATATTTTCTAAGATAACCGTTAAACTTTACGATACAAAATGTAACGTACCACAGGCCTTGCCGTTTTGATGTATCACGTTTCAATGTCGGTGAATATTTGGACGTAGTACGTCCTCGTAATCGTTTGATCCGTTACACACAGTCTGGTATTGACTCAGCAGATACAATTCATGAACTTATTTCAAGTCTAGACTTAAAATTATAATTTGTCCTCTTCTCTCTTGTAGTTTATGTTCTTAACCTGGTTTGACATTTTGTGCAGTGCAGCATGCATTCATTAATGAGATAGAACAATTGTATAATGTTTCTAACGTCTTTGGTCGTTTTTTTACATAATGTTCGTTCATGTAAATGATACTTTTTTTCTTGTCTGGAATGAAATGAAACATATATGTACCTTTCATCATCTGTTGTAGCTATCATCTACAAGTTTTAGGGAAATAGTTAATCCATGAGCTGTATGTAGTTTATATTTTGCAACTTGAAATATATATAACCTCAAACAATCCAGCCAATTCTGTCGAACAAACTGTTTGCCGGGTTTTACAGTCACTACGGAACATTTCTTTATTCGCTGCTAAACCACGTAAGCTGAACTTTGCCATAAGGACCTTATAGATCTCAATGTTAATATTCTAAGGAAGGTTAAAAAGTTAGAATTTATTGAATAGATACCTAAGGAAAGATTATATAACAATTACCCCATATATTTAAATCTAAACTACCTCCAGACAAAGGCAACCAGTTAAATTATATTGCGTTTACACGTACTCTCTTTTGCCGACTGACCATTCCAAGGCGGTAACTGTTGGGTTTCCTATTTTTAATGTCTCATCACAGATGTGTTCTTACTTCTAGACTGATTTGAATGTGAATACCTCTGGTCTGTGCCTTTTTCAAATGTTGGTATATGTGGCAATGCTAATATGACTTAGTCATATATTCTTGTAATATAATTCTTACAGTGTTTAAAGGAAACTGAATTTTATTTCAAACATTTAATATATAATTACATATAGTTTTCATTTAAATTATAGCACACAATTATATATTGTACTTCAAATCATGAAACAATTTGACATAGTGCCTTTACTATTAAAATTCATACAGAATATCTATGTTTTGTTTGTTGTTGTTTGATGTTTATAATTATGTTGTTTCTGTTTGATTGTTTGCTTGTTGTTGTTTTTTCTGTGACATCGTGCCGACACATGCATGGTCATATTTTAGGTGTCCACCTTAATATTGGTGGAGGAAGACCCCATACGTATGCCTGGGTAGAACCGCAAGTTAGACAGTTATGCTGCCTACATTACATTTCTTGACCCGATTGTGACTAAAAACCGCGCGATGTGGGTTGAGGAGTTTGAAGTAAGCGACTCTAGCTGTTCGGACATTGTTGTCACAGGCATGTCTATGTATTTTATGTTTGAATATATTATTTGTCTTTCGCGAAAAATACCCATGAACACGTTGTGATATATCACTGATTTGTGTTGTCACCCTTCCAGAATTGACACTTTTGAGTCGATATACTGCTTTGCCAGGTAGACTGTGGAACGCCACAGCAATGGCAAGGACAGAAAATCGGACTGAACTATTGTGTACACAACGGAGTTATTGGTCAAGAATAACATATCTCCAAGGATTTTTTTTATCTAACACATTTATCGATCTAAATGATTCCACTTTAGTTTCATCCGTAATAAACTTATTGTCAGTACACTGGCAATTAAAACATGTTCAAACGATGGGAACGGACAGAACATGCAAACAGCACAAGTGACATCAATCTCCACATGTTGAAGTTGTAAAGATGTCGATTATGGTTTCCATGTCCAAGAAATATTTGAAGAACTAATTTACCGCAGGTAAATGATATCGGGTGGTTTTGCGTTTTGAAAAAGCTCACTATTGTGTAAAATAAAGTGTAGAGTGTAACAAATTTGTATTGTTATTGTGGCTTCTGTAAAACAATAATGAATCTTCTGACAGATTAATGATTACCAGATACAAAATTCCAAATATCAGTGCATATATATTATATAATAAACAGACAATTTTCGTTAATTTTATTGCATAGACCTCTCAACGTATCGACTGAAAAAAAATGAAACCTGAATAGCATTTGGCTAAATCTCCGTTTTTTTCATTAACACAAAATGCACTTTTCTTCAGTTAAAATTGCATCGAAACAAACTTTAAATCTGTAATAATGCATGTGTTATCTAATTTGCTTGTTACACACAAATTGCGTTTTTATATCTCGCAGTGACCAATTATGGTTATGTTTTACGGACAGAGTGTTAACAAAATGGAAGTATACAATATCAAATCATTATTGAGTAAGCATTTTTTACATTTAATACAATTTTTAAGAAATGAACACACTACACTACCCAGCCGTATTGCACACTGTTTTTCTATATCATACTCATAATTTGTTAGAATTAAAAGTTGCAAATCATGTACTGTCCTCTAATCTAATGCGTCTTATTTAACCTCATGCATTGTCATTTTGACAGTGTAGACGCTTAGAACTCTATTCTGGTCTCGTTGGAATTGTTTGTGACAGGTTTAAGAATTAATTCTCGTTAAAACTTTACACTGACACATTTCTGTCCCCAGAAATACAAATTACTTTAAGGTTGAGTGTAAACGGAAATAGCTAACGGAAGACTTCATGTCAGCAAACCCACTTCTTTAGTATTCAAAAATTCTTATATTATGGCGTGTGGAAAACGATAACATGTATAGTTTCAAATTGAGCGTTTATACTGAGTTTTGTACCAGGCTAAAGTCTAATATGGTCGCCGTATGTGATATAGACGTAAATCTAATTATTTAGGCCAATACATGTTGTAACAATTTGTTTTAAAATTGTAACACATTTCCATGAACAGTATATAATGAAAACAAGTTATAACGTGTACCTGAGTCTTCAGACGTTATTTATGTTGCTTTCTGTGATACAATCTTAAAATCTTTATCTCTGTGTCTCGGTGTGTATAAAATATCTCGAATCTCGGCTATGTGCTTGAGGCTCAAAGTGGAGGGACAGACTCAGCTTTGACCCGATTGTGACTAAAAACCGCGCGATGTGGGTTGAGGAGTTTGAAGTAAGCGACTCTAGCTGTTCGGACATTGTTGTCACAGGCATGTCTATGTATTTTATGTTTGAATATATTATTTGTCTTTCGCGAAAAATATCCATGAACACGTTGTGATATATCACTGATTTTTGTTGTCACCCTTCCAGAATTGACACTTTTGAGTCGATATACTGCTTTGCCAGGTAGACTGTGGAACGCCACAGCAATGGCAAGGACAGAAAATCGGACTGAACTATTGTGTACACAACGGAGTTATTGGTCAAGAATAACATATCTCCAAGGATTTTTTTTTATCTAACACATTTATCGATCTAAATGATTCCACTTTAGTATCATCCGTAATAAACTTATTGTCAGTACACTGGCAATTAAAACATGTTCAAACGATGGGAACGGACAGAACATGCAAACAGCACAAGTGACATCAATCTCCACATGTTGAAGTTGTAAAGATGTCGATTATGGTTTCCATGTCCAAGAAATATTTGAAGAACTAATTTACCGCAGGTAAATGATATCGGGTGGTTTTGCGTTTTGAAAAAGCTCACTATTGTGTAAAATAAAGTGTAGAGTGTAACAAATTTGTATTGTTATTGTGGCTTCTGTAAAACAATAATGAATCTTCTGACAGATTAATGATTACCAGATACAAAATTCCAAATATCAGTGCATATATATTATATAATAAACAGACAATTTTCGTTAATTTTATTGCATAGACCTCTCAACGTACCGACTGAAAATGTAACCTGAATAGCATTTGGCTAAATCTCAGCTTTTTTACATTAACACAAAATGCACTTTTCTTCAGATAAACTGCATCGAAACAAACTTTAAATCTGTAATAATGCATGTGTTATCCAATTTGCTTGTTAAAAACAAATTGCGTTTTTATATCTCGCAGTGACCAATTATGGTTATTTTTTACGAACAGAGTATTAACAAAATGGAAGTATACAATATCAACTCATTATTGAGTAAGCATTTGTTTACATTTAATACACTTTTTAAAAAATGAACACACTACACTACCCAGCCATATTGCACACTGTTTTACTATATCATACTCATAATTTGTTAAAATTAAAAGCTGCAAATCATGTACTGTCCTCTAATCTTATGCGTCTTATTTAACCTCATGCATTGTCATTTTGGCAGTGTAGACGCTTAGAACTCTATTCTGGTCTCGTTGGAATTGTTCGTGACAGGTTTAAGAATTAATTCTCTTTAAAACTTTACACTGACACATTTCTGTCCCCAGAAATACAAATAACTTTAAGGTTGAGTGTAAACGGAAATAGCTAAATGAACACTTTATGTGAGCAAACCCACTTCTTTAGTATTCAAAAATTCTTATTGTATGGCGTGTGGAAAAGGATAACATGTAGAGTTTCAAATTGAGCGTCTATACTGAGTTTTGTACCAGGCTAAAATATAATATGGTCGCCGTATGTGATATAGACGCAAATCTAATTATTTAGGCCAAAACATGTTGTAACAATTTGTTTTAAAATTGTAACACATTTCCATGAACAGTATATAATGAAAACAAGTTATAACGTGTACCTGAGTCTTCAGACGTTTTTATGTTGCTTTCTGTGATAAAATCTTCAAATCTTTATCAAGTGGCTCGGTTTGTATAAAATATCTCGAATCTCGGCTATGTTCTTGAGGCTCAATGCGGAGGGACAGACAAATGGCCACTCAGCTATAGAAAAACCTAAGTTTTAAAATGTTCCTGAAAAAATATCTGCGCAATGGTGATGTGAACGGTTGTTCAATGTCAATGAATCACGTATACCAAACTACTACTGTGAAAGCATTTTATTTCGTGGGGCATTTAATTTCGTGGAATTCGTGGACAAGTCAATCCACGAATTTAAGTACCAACGATATAAAATCCCCTCGGTTAGACTTTCGAATGCTAGATTTACTTGTAAATCATGTCAACATATTTTACTAAACAGGACATAGAGCTCAAACAAACAGACGATTTCACCACACTTTATTTACATTGTATTGACATAGAACGATAAAACATGTTTACGAACATAATCCAATTAATCATAAAAACGATCTATGCTAAGTAAGTTTAAACTGTAATATATACACGAGCACTATAAACTTTATAGGTGTAGGGTGTTTACTCAAGGGTCTGTTTTGTGTTAGTCTGCATAGTACGCTTATTGGCGTTAATTGACAGTCAATGACTTCGTTAAATTAGACCCTTAAAAGAACCCGCGCCCCTAACATCTTTATGAATATAATCCCTTAAATGACACGCTAATTGACAGGTGTCATAAAAGTCGTCTGATGAGACTCGGCTGTGAAAACATTGACCGGCTGCCGTGGATCAATATCACCAGGCGTGATGTAAGACAATAGGCAGAGTCACTCGCTAATCCGTAGTTTCGCAATTGACCCTGTTTCAGTGTAAGGCCTCAGTTTCGCATATGCCAAAAATCGAAGGTAATTTTGTTTTATTTTCGTGGAAAGGGCAATCCACGAAATCAAGTACACACGAATATGCCCGTCCTCTTCAAACAACGAAATTTCTGCCCCACGAAATAAAATGCTTTCCCAGTATTACTTTGAAGTTTTCTATGCATACAAGCGAAAACATGTTTGAAATTTTGTGGGGGGTGCATGAGGTTAAACAATAATTTATTGCTGTACGCTTGCACTACGCAATAAGATTTCGCTGTTTAAGAACACATCATTCATGGTATTCCGCCTGTTCTTCGTCTTGTCTGAAATTTTAAAAGTAATATGCTGATTGAAAGGCTTCCCGAAAGGCAGTCGGCACATCAGTTAAAGCAGGAAATAAATATTATGTACAGATAAATATTGACATTTAAGCGGAAAACGGACTGTTTTAAACGTTGAACAAAACAAAATTAGCAGTCTCTGTTTCGTCTAGCCGTTCAACAATACTTGCCAGACAAATATTGACTCAATTGACACATAATACTCTAGTGTTCCATTTTGATAATTGTAATTAATACTTTCCAGTTCTAGCAGATGTATAATTTTAATTTGCTACTTTTGGGACATAGCTCCTATCTGACATTGTCTTTATAACATGTTTGATAAATGAAATTTAGAATGTTCATTCTTATCCATTGTAATGTATATATCCATATGTAATAAGTTGGTAAATGCGCGCATTAACAAACATAAATACATTCGAATGATATTGTGTTGTTATAAACAAATGTATGCAAGACAAAGGTACATGAAAACATATTTCCCTGGTCACTCCCATCATAAAATATACTTATAAGTTGCAAACTATAAATATCGGCTTCTTTATTAACTGGATCGTGCATTAATTTGATGTGCTGTGGCTCTGCTTGCTAATCCATAGACAATTTACTCCCGTCAAAAATAAAACTAATTCCAGGATTAGTATGGATGCATTTTAAATTATGGGTATAAACAAACCCAAATGGGTGAACATGCAAATGTTTGAAAATAATATAACATGGCTATTTGTTGTAAAATAGACATACACTCTTGGGAAATTGCAATAATTATAGCACAATAAATTATTAAAACAAGATATGCTGATTTACAGAAACAGTAATGCCCTATTGTGACATATTTAATATTTTCTTTGAATAATCTTCTTAGCGGACTCTCTTATTTTGTTTGTCAACAACAAAGTTTTTAATGTTGTTTGTCTTATCAAACTGTATATAATGTTTACATAGAACACAAATTATCGTACAAGCAATAAGAAATTATGCTAAATGTAAAGCCTACTATAAGTGTATCCCATTTTGCTGAGGTTACAATAAGCAATGATGGTCCGCCTTTGTTTGTCGGTGTTTGGCAATGCTGGGTAAAGTTATTTCGGTTAATTTTACCTGTCAATCTCACAGGAAACAAGCATATACACATAGAAAAACACATGTGGCACTGGATTAATTATGATGGTCATCAACGTTAAACCATCGCTAGGAACATTGAGCGCCAAACTGACTTGAACACTCAATTCTATGTCAATACATTTCCAGTAATTGTTAATGGCAGTCTCTCTATTGACAATGGAGACTCTAAATTGCCATATCCCTCACGTAAATGCATTAAATAGTGTTACTATGTTTTTAGATCGCATATTGCCACTGTAACATGCAATATCGTGATTTGGGATTTGGGATGTGCTGGCATTTTTGCCGATAATGTGGAGCGACATTTCTATCATTGAAGCACAGGGAGCAGAGGGACTGAACCTGGACGATGCATTATACTGATATCGACAATGCAGGCGTAATGCTGTGCCCTTAGCCCATAGCGTTAGAAAGGAAACCACTACTACCAACTTTAAAGTCTTTGGTTTGACCCGGCCGGGGTTTGAACTCTTGACCAATATCGTTTAAAGAAAAAAATGAGCTTTAATATTGAAAAAAAAAAACCTTTAGCCTTGAATACACAAATGAAAACGTAGCATCTCCTTGGTTTGTGAAATCCTTGTTATTCCATTTCAGATAATCCATAATGTTATTTTTGTATAAAAACAAAGTTTTGACTTGCATTCATAAAACATAAACAAAAATGTTGTTTTCTGTCGTATCGAAATAACATTTCTTAAAGAAATCGTATTTCATTTAATGGTAAACACGGCACATCTTAAACGATTATCCATCAATTCAGGTTCCTTGAGTATTCGACAAAGATCTACAGCTTTTATGGCTGCTACAATGCCGATCTTGTTTCCGAATACTAGTACAATCTTCTTTCTTTTGCAGTATTTAGAAAACAAATAATGCGACCATACTCCACGGGCATTTGTTTTACTGGCTTTATTATATGAAGTCTGCTCCATCTGTAATACTGAACATTTCATCGAATGCGGCGTTTACCCAAAAAAGATAAAGTATTCCCTCCTTAAGGAACACGCTTAGAACATACGGCTGTTATTAGTGTTATTAATCCTTTCATTTCCATTGTTCTTTCATAAAGTTGTAATCAAATTAATATTTTGTTTGGTCTAAACTGACCTCTCAAATGACTATTGATGAAGAAAAAAGATAACTATGCTGCAGGTTAAGTGATGCAATAAAAGCTGCATGTATGAATGTAGCTTTTAGCATGCTAATACCAAAGTAAAAAAGTTCGATGAGGAAGAATAACATGCGTATAAACATCACATATTTTTAAAAAAAAGTGTTTGTGTAAATTATTAAATGACAACCTATTATATGGAACACTAGATTTCCTGAACAATCATAATGGTTGGTGTCAGTTAAGCTCCTCACAAGGTAGGTTTACGTTACATTGCCGAAAAAACACAAGCACGCGGAATTGTGCTTTTAATTGAGAATTGCATAAGCACAACTATGCAAAGTTGTTGGCGAAGCGCAGTAATTGTATGACCAACTTTAGTTCTAGAATGCATTCAACATTAAAGATTAGTTCATACAGTTAAAGGCAGATATAAAAGTTTTGATGTTAAACGTATAAGGACAACTATTCATTTGATATTCTCGATATATTTAGGCCATGTCGTCGTTAACCGGTTTTCATAATTATAAAAAAAAACACAATAATTAGGTTATCAAAAGTAGTCCGTCATACAAATTCTTTAATTTGGTCAATGTTTAGTAAATATGCATTGTTTGTTTTTATTCATTTAAAATAGCGTATGAAGGTGTGCACTGAAGTTATTCATTTCTTCCAGACGACATTAGTCTGTGAAGCGAAGATACCATACTGATGTTCTTAGATACACACGTGGATCAGCTTGCGGATCGGGAGGTCGCGAGTTCAAACCCCGACTGGGACAAACTAAAGACTTTTAAGTTGGTAGTTATGGCTTCCCTTCTAACGCTCGGGGATAAGAGGACAGCATTACGCCTGACTCGGTGTCAGTAAAATGGACCGGCCGGGTTCAGTCCCTGGGCACCTCATAAGTGCCGCTGTGCTGTAATAATAGAAATGTCGCTGCACAGTATCTGCAAAAATGACGGCAAATCTATAATCCCCCACAAACGTGGACAAAATGATGTTGCAAAAGACAATCGTACACCTCCTTGTTTTGTAATGCTGCAATGTCAGCTATGGATATTATATAGACGTAATAAATATAAAATAATCGGATGAGAAAATGTAAAATGTGCAATATGCTGGTGAAAAGAAGAATTCAAACTGTTTTTAAAAAGGGCCTTTCTCAAAATTGTCTGTGACCTGATGTGAACTGTTTCATCCATATACGCCAAGCATGCAGCTATTGAATCTAGGTGCATAATATTAACTACAAAGGCAATTAGCCAACTGGTTTATATTTATTTGTATTATGTGGCACATATTCATAAAATTGAAAGATAATACTTTTAAGAAGTCGTTGTAAGAGAAAAGTGGATTTAGACATAATTAGATAAGAATATGACGGTGCTGGTTCGACTGTGGCAATTTTGATGTCAGCCAATCCCACGATCAAACACGTGGGTTCTTTTTGAATGGGCATTGATTATCAATAAACTAACAATACAGCAAGTGGCAATTCTGCAGTATGTCCCGAGGTAGAAGGAGTAATAAGGAACAGTGGACTCAAGTCTGCGACCGACGTCAATGCTCGGATTTAACTTCTGCAAACTTGACAATATGTGCATGGTGATTAATTTGGATTCTGGAAAAGTTCATGATGGCTTTTCTGTGCTAAAGTATGTCAGGCCGTCAGACATAAATATGTTTAAATTATAAGACTTAGTACATATTATCATAACATATATCGGAGATTGTTCGTGTTTTACTCGTCATTTCTTCTAAGTATTGTTTTCGGAAAGCTTATTATCGAACATCCACCACCAAGATCAGAAAAGGCATCACGAATGCACTTACATAGGCATTCAACTTACTTAATTAAGGAGGTTTTTGTCTGAAGTTATTCTGTCGTTGTTACTGGTTTAAACTATTTCTTAATATAATTAACACTAGACTTTTTTAAATGTGTTGATATATCAATCTATATGCCCGTGACGATTCTTTAACAAACGTTCCATTTGCGTAAGTTACTATATATATATATTTGATAGTACACGAATCGGAATAAAACTGATTCGGGGATATGCCGCCGTGCAATATGTATTCGTTTGTGTTACCCATGTTGATTTTCGCGTCAACAGTCGTCCGGCCGACACAAGGCAGTTTTTGGCAGACCAACCAAACTAGACTAAACCCACTGACTGCGGATGTGTTAGGTCCAGTTTCAGCCAAGTCTGCGGTATACTGCATCAGCTATTGCATCAATCTGGAGATCCACTTCTTCGTATTCTACTTTGTTGAAGATACTCAGTCATGTTACTGCAGTAAGGAGCTGGATACACGACCTGAAAACATGAGTGTACTTTTAGTAACCTATGGCTATCAGGTAAGTCATCATGTAGTCCCGTGGATGACGTTTTAAGTATGTTTTATTTTTTACTTCATCTTAATATTAGGTTTATGTTCCAAACACATAGAGACTGTTATAATCAACTTTTTGTTTGATTCCAGAAAATCATCACAGTGACACAATTAAGTAAATTATAGTGATATCCAGCTTTTTGGTCAAAAGTGACCCTAACAAATTTCCTGATAGCATCACCGGCGCACGTATGCCAGCTAGAAACCTGCTCATATTAATTCCGACCACGACCCGAACCAAGGTGGTAACATGGGCTTCAATGTCCGCGATTCTTACACTGTGCCGCCTGTCCCTCAATCACCTGAAAGAAATCTACATAAAATGTTAACTAAGGCGCCAAATGTAGGGCTCCAACAGGTTCGATCTAACGTCATATTGCGTGTTTCTTTATTGCATTGAGAGGCACACACCTATTAATGCTTGACCTTATTGTGCAATTTAATTTTCCATATTCAGTACATTACCAAATCCTACTGGCTTTTAAACACACGAAGGTAATACATGTGTGTTTAGTGATTACGATGTTATGTCTCTAAGAGTCAGTACCCGTACTTTTTAGTAACGCCATCAGGTCATGTTTGACACCTTCATATATGTGTCTCTCTCTTTAACCAAATACTGTATCTGACTGGCTGATATATGTTCTTGTATTTGGACATATCGATACAGCATTTTCATTTTTTTGTAAAATTTAATAAATACGTTTTATCTGAAATAAAACGTCCACGTTTTAGCTTCATATGTTATCAGATTGGATATGAAGTAAGATTCTAACGTTTGACTCTATTTATCCAAATAATATTGTTTAATACTAAAATAAATTCCCTTTCTTTCCTTACAATATGTGAAACTGTAAGTGTACTAGTTGGATTTATTTTATATCATGTCCACAATGGATGGCAGTTGTAGAGTAAAAAGTGAGAGGTAATGTAAACGAATTTAAGGGACACCCCTAATTTGTGGTGTGGCCTCAATTGACCGGGTTTTACTATTTGTGTATATACTTTTTTTCTAAAATTACCATAACAAAATCAGATATTGCATCCGTAGTCGTTAAAATTATTCAGTGTTTATTGTTTATATCTGCTTTCTCTTGTTTATCATACTTTTTAAATGAGAAAGTTTATTTGTTGAACTGAGTGTGACGTTAAATATTTGCTTAAGTTCAAATGTCGGGATACACAAAACATATTTTTCCGTAAAGGAAATTTGTCCTGTATCATACTATCCGTTTCTTGTTCCTCCAATCGCAAACTTGCTGCAATACATCAAAAAGACAATATACATTCAATAAATATTGAATTATTACTTTTGTTAAGAATATTTCGGCCATCTGCCATTTAAAAAAAGCTTGTCACGTAATTCTGTTTCGCGGTTGTCTTTCTCTATATCTTTCGATTCGTTTTAAGCCCATTCCTACTAAACACTTTGTCCACTCCATTGTATGTGTGTCACTATCTCTCTCGCTCACCCACCTTCTCACTCTCTCTTTCTCTATCGCTCTTTCTCTCTATCTCTCTCGTTTTCTCTTTTTTTGGAAAATGTCATCACAAATCAGAAGTGATAAAACTACAGTTTTTTTTTTACAGTAACCAATTTAACGTTTGCCGAATGTCGATAAAATAGACCTTTAATAATGAATGGCACTATGAATTTACAGCTATAATAATCTTTCTATACTTCAGCCTGTACTTTTAGACGTATTTCGTTGATTTTTTCGCAATTAAAGATTTTCTGTGCTATTCATACTACATGTATAATATTTAATTGATATCAAATATATATCGTATTTCCTTTGATAAATCTAGATAGTTCCGAGGGACTGCCTCGATATATATGAAAGAGGGGACAGACAGGACGCAACGTTTCTCATTGAGCCGAACCCGGGTTCCCTTGCAACAGCCTGGTGTGACTTAACGAATGGTGGCTGGATCGTAATACAGCGACGCCAAGATGGGTCAGTGGACTTCTATAGGAACTGGTCGGATTATGCCGCCGGGTTTGGAGACCCCTCGGGAGAGTACTGGCTTGGTCTGGACAGCATACATTACCTGACGCAAAACACGACGGAGCTGCACATCTACATGCAGACATTCGGAGATGTTTCGCCTGTTGACGGTTTCGTTAAATATAGTTCTTTTAGCGTGGCCAACTCTTCCCTGCTGTATCGTCTTAGTATCCAGGGTCATGAAGGTAGTGTTCCTGATTCTTTACTTGACTGGGAAAATGGGATGAAGTTCTCGACCTATGACAATGATAACGACAAATGGACAAGGGGCAGTTGCGCACAGACTTATAAAGGGGGCTGGTGGTACAACGCATGTCATAATAGCAATCTGAATGGACTTTATCTCTCTGGTGTACACACTACGGTCGCAGATGGTGTCAACTGGATGTATCCATGGGGGCGCCGTTATTCCCTTAAGGCAACTATCATGAAAGTGAGGAGAGTACTATGACAATGAGACTATTTAAAGTGTTACCTGTTCTGGTGATAAAATTGACTCGAAGCTTTTGAGCATCTACAATTATGGCCCAAATGGCCATATTGAATTTGACTTCATTACAGTTTTTACGCTTGTGTTCTATGTATAACACCACATTTGATATAATTTCTGATCGATGTTTATGTATCAAAGGTAAATTGAATGCATATATTTTTACACTGCTATGGTGTCATCGTACTAGACCGAACTTTAATAAATATTATTGTGTCAGGTAATGTTTAAGTGCAAAGATATTTATTTAATGATCTAACTTAATTGCCTTTATTACTTCACTAGTTTGGTGTTGACTTTTCTAATTATGGGGTACATAAGTCATATGAGCATTGCAACATATACCCAAACTTGAAAGGGCCCAGGAAAAAAGGTATTCACATGCAAACTATAAGTGTTGGTAAGAAAAAAATCTAGTATGAGTCATTAAACAAAAAAAAGGAATCCCAAAAGATACGGATATATTTTTCGGAAAAAGGAACCTGCTAGGGTTGGGGTTTTACAGAGCTCTAAGCTCGCACTTCCTTTGTCTTTAATCATTGAATATTTAAATACATAGAAATGACTCATGGTCAGATGTTATTTTCATTGCATTCTATACATAGACCTTGACGTCACATTAGCATACAGCCTTTAGTGGATTTTTTTATTCTCGAATTTGTTAAAAGTAATTAAATTTCAATATTGTAGTTTACACTCACACACACACACGCACACACACAAACACACACACACACACATACACACAAACGCAAACACACCACACACACACCATTTTAATAATCACACACATTTTGTAATGTGTTACCTGTCACTTTAGGCAAGGCAAAATGAATATACGTGAAATATAAGTTAAAAATCGCTAGTTCATATTCGGTCATTATGCTTCTAGTATACATACCAGCTGACACACTTTTGCTTTCGCTATGATAATAAATCACAAGTTTAATTATGCATTATTAGTCATAATGTGTTTATTATTAAATAAACAACGTTAGCTATAATTTTTAACTTAAGAGTAAGTATTGCTTTTTCTTAGTATTTTGTTCTTTGTATGAATCTTGATTTAACATCATTGCTTCATAATAGTTCAACAATTATGAACAACTGCTTGAACCATGTTTGTTTTTGTTTTGTTTTTACACAAATGAACCGGTTGGTATAATGTTTGATTAAAGTGACTTTTTTCTTTAAATTGTGGTATTTATAATTAGGAATAGAACACAAGCTATTACGAAAAATGTATTGGTCCAAAATGCTGATTATAGTATAACAAAACTATGTTAATTAAAGAGAACATTGTTTCTAATAAACTTATGTATTTGTTTGAATTGTCAATGAAGCTCGGCACGTGATAGAACATGGAACAGTCAAGGTCTTTGAAGACGATGTATTTTTAGTGTAACATTGATCGAATGGCCTTTCTAATTAAATAACGTTTTTGTCTTCTCTCTATGTGTTGTATCTCGTCTGAACATTGATTTTTGTAACTTTCTTATGTATTTGTATATGAATGTGTTTACTGTTGTTCAGATTGTAATATTTGTGGTATATCACTTGGTATAAGTTCTTATTGAAGCTCTAAATAACACTTCTGGTAAGCGCCAAGCACAGATCCTAACATTAAAAAGACAAATATAATAAAACACTAAGGTTTATGATATATGTTAAACAGATTTTTCTTTCGTTAGTTGTTGTTTTCTTGTTATATTATGGCATTGATTGACATAAAATAATACGAAATATAGCAGTGTTCTCCGAAATATTTTTCTTTGAAATAATTTATTATATATCTCTGTTCTCTGCACAAATTGTTATATCAATCGTTATTCGTTTACACGGAAAATGATAATTAGTTATGACGCACTACACAAGAAACCGGTCTTATCATCCCAATTTTCATTTTTCAATGAATTCTCCAACCGAATGTATCTTTGAAAGTGTTTTTTTCTGAATTGACTTTGTATTAAAAAAATATAAAAATATTGACCCATACTTAAGGTAGTTTTCTTAATTATTAAATTATTGACGTCATAATATCAGGATGAATAACTTACTCAGGCACTCAATAAAATTAAGATTTAAGCTAATATGGTTTGGTTTACGTTGTTATTTATTTAATATGTGTGTGTAATGTAAAACTGAGTAAAGTAACAGGTTATAATTGAGTAACATTAAAACATATCAACTGAATCTTGACTGAATCTTGGCTGACACAAACGGCCGGGTAGTGCACTAGGCGTATTGTTTGTGATGACGTGTTAATCCGCGAAGTTGAAATAGGTGTGGCATTTCTGGGTTGTTGTTTTTTTCTAAATTTTGCTGGGAATTCCTGTGCAGCATAATTCCTTCTGATCGCCATCTGGAGTGGTTAGCAAGATTATAAGTTAGCTTTTTCTTTCGTAAAATCGAAGTGTTGATATTGTCTGAAAATGCAATTTTAATCAATAATATGTTAATGTCTATGGCTTGCCAACAATACAAATCTGATTATATCAATAAGTTTGTTTTGCGTGATTTGCCGTCGAACAATTGTGGTTGACGACACCCGTAGATAAATGTTTGTGAAATGAAACTACTGGCGCATCGCAAGCATTCTCACACGTGTCTCCCTTACCGGGATGCTAACTGATGCAGTGAAAGGCTGAAACATTACGAGTCTGTGCATCTAACCTTTCGGCTAAGAGTAGTTCTTTTATATAAACCTAATTGCTTAAAATATAATCTATACATGACGTAATGCTGACAATGTTTAATATCTTTTACGGCATATAATATCACCACACCGTATTCCTGGCAAGGCCTTTAAGTGTTGCCCAAGGAAACTCTTCAAACGTCTCCAGTTCCAGTTCCTGTTCACCTAGGATACAAAATGGGCGAGCTGACCTTAGAGAATCGCTTCACATTGTCAGCTAGCTCCCTAGCATTCTTGCAGTCATTTTTTCGGTATTTAATTATGAGTTGGGCAAAACTGAAATTGACAAGACACCGTGAAATAAATAGACTTATTTTTGCATGTTTACATTAAGATTTGTGTATGGTTATTACCTTTGACTCTACATATATGCTTTTCCTTGTTGTGTTGTTTCTTTTGTTAAATACCGTGCAGTGTCACAAATGTTGTCATTGTAACGACGTCCAGCTATTATTGGTGAAGGAAAACCTGCGTGGAATCAGTACACATCGCAAATCAGCTGGAAAACCTAACTAAGTGAACGTGTTTAGCCCGACCGAAACTCAAACCAACGCTGTGCCGAATTATGGAATCAGAGGAATATCGTCGATTCTAACCTTTAGACCATTAGACAACGAATGTCCCCCTACGTTGTTTGTGTTATTCTTGTTGCTGTTTTTGTTTGTTGTAGATACCTCGCACCAATACAAGTAGTGTCGCTTTTGCAATATTCCTGGTGGAGAAATATACAAGGGTATATCCACTAGTGGACTGTGTGTTTACATTGATAACTCCGGATATAAATGTTTGCGCTTCGACCGGGACTCGACCTCAAGAGTTAAACTTTCTTTGTCCCTGCGTGCTCGGTAGAGGGCGACACTTATTTGATTGTGCATACATTAAATGGAATGTCATGAGTGTCTCCCATACTAATAAATCAGACAAAGGAAACAAGTCCATGTACGTGCATGTGGTACTTGATCATGCTGTTTTGTCCTGGCATTGTCCAACATATGAAGTACCCAAGAAAATGCCCTTTTTTGTTTTGTCCTAAAAGTATCAACTTTATACGATATAATGAAAATAAAGTCGTCACATGTTTACAGAGTTGCCTTATAACATTAAACAAGTACATCATTGTGTTATTGCTTCAGTATTCTGCTCGAAGTAATTTGAACGTTATTAATTTCGACATAAGTTTCATGTATTTCGATTTCTTTGTTTTGAATAAAATATACTTGTCATCAGACAGTGAATGTTGCGGCATTGTAAATATTTTATGAACATATTGCTAGATATGTCGATGGATAATTCCTCTACACAATATAAATAGAGACCTGCACTGTATGTGTATGAAATGGCGAACTTGTTTCTGCTATTTAATTTAAAGTGATAATGTAATGTTGCATGCATTTAGACTTGTCATGAATAGTCGTTAGATGTTGAGTGTGTGCAAACAATGTTCATTGTTGCTGTTTTTGTTTCACTTTAATGTAAGCCCAACAAACAGTAGTCAATATAGAATATGTTACAAGTAATTTGTTAAATCAGAACATTATTAAATTGTATAAAAGGCATCAATTTATGTTGGAAGAAAAGTAAGAAAATTAGTGGGGGCAGCTTTTGGAAGCGAACTAATAACCCCGTCGATACATACCTGTAAACCGAATTGCTTTCGACTAACCAACAACGCTAAGCGCTTAGTGTACCCAACGGACATAACTAAGCCTGCGTAGTTATTAAAAGAACGTTCACGTGATACTGGTCGACTTTATACGCAAAACGTATATTTGGTTTGAAAAATCAGAGAAGGTTTTTTATGTACTTGTTAACGTTCGAATTCGTTTCACATAAACTTCTAACATGATTACTTGGGATAGAAATGACAAAAAGCACTATAATTATTATGTAATACTCTATAAAAAGTGACGTCTTTTAAATAGTAGATTTTCCAATGTTGCGTCATAATGCCACAAGCCAGGTTTGGTTTTGTTGAGTCGTGCGTCTTTTATATACTTACCAGGACAGATCATTTGAGAGTCGATCGATGACTCATTCAGGAATTGGTCAGTAAATTCGTTACCGAGTTGACAGGCAGTACAATCTGTGCTTCAATGTTGTTGTTTTTTCGGCAGAGCGGTTTTAACTAAAATATATATGACAAATTCCCATGAGCATTGCAACGTATACACAAATTTAAAAAGGCACAGGACCAAGGTATTCACATGAAAGCCAAATGTAAAACGAAGAACAAATCCGTGATAAGTCATTTAAAAAAGGGCAAACCCGACAGTTACCACCTTGGAAGGGTCAGTCGGCAATATGGACAGACTGGGGTGTCTAAACGGGGTTTACAGAGCTCTTCCTGATGGGTTTCTCAAATGCAAGCCATACAAAGAAAACCGATCCATTTGAATATTTGTCGAAGCGCTGACGTTTACACCACATAAAACTACAAACACCATAATCAATCCGCATCTCTATTATAGCATTTATTATTGTTTCCATGCATAAACTAATTTAAACAATAAACGCAACATTAAAAAAATCCTTGAGTTACACTGTGAGAAAATATCTATATTTATTTCTGTACTAACGCTTTTATTAGGCATAAGTATTGCAAAAACGATACTTTCCAGGATGATTTTGAAAAATATGTTAATAAAACAACTAGTTTAGCAAGTAATTTTTTTTGATAGCTATACCAGACGCGCGTTTTATTTTATTTACATGCATCCTATCTAAACAATGTACAAATGCATTAATAAAAGTATGTATTTAGTATAAATCTCCAACGATAGATGGTCTAACTTTCGGCGCCGTCTATGTGTCTGTTAATCATATAAAAATACAACAGCTCTATGCAAAGTGTTAAGTAACCATCACCGAGGCCACTTTAAAGGTAGTGTTAATATTTCATAAATTACGTCACGTTCCTTGTATGTAACCTATTGAAACATAAAATCCGATGTTTATTCAACCATCGATTATACTTGTGACACCTCAGTGATACGTATAGCTTGAATGGTCTGTTGACGAGCATAAACGTATGTCATTACTTATACATGAACATCGCATGGTGTGAATGCTACACACATCTTCGATCCTTAACCTTCTGCATTGACTGTGGAAATGTATGACTTGAGAATCGACGGATCTGTTATACCTTTTATTTACACTGGTTCTCATTGTCTCGAAGAATAAATTTGACGAAGCCGGGTATAGTGCTTACATAGCATTCATTATATAGTTTTATTTTTGCTATGAATTAACATACTCATCATTGGATGGTACCCAGATTTATGAGAACACTGTTTTCGAAAGCATGCAGGTTTGAACCTGCATTACTTTGAGTACTTTGTCTTCTTGCCACTGAACAAGTAGGCGTGTAAAGAAAGGAATAACTTAATAAAGTAGACATATATTTTGCGCATCTTATCTCCAAACCATTGCATGTTTGACAACAACTCATTGGCGACATAATATATTGCAAAGGAAAACTGTTTCGTATATAATTAATATGTTTAGGTCAATATAAGATCATACAGTATGAACATTATGAGCATGAATGTCATTGTGGAAAAAGTAAACATTAAGAACAAATAACTGGTCAAGATGAATGGGGAGTTGGAAGATTATTTCAGACGACAGTATCTTTTAAGCAACACAGGTAGCACGGTGCATATACCGCGTCTTACACCGACTGGTCAAATCTAACAAGTTAGTAAGAAAGAATATATGAAAGTTTTTGTAACAAGTTAGGACTACTATTATCTCACATCATATATGAAACGTTTTCTCTGTCTTAGGGAATAAATACATTGGATTATTACGCCTCAGTGATCCAAAGACCCCAGGGTCTCGAATTTAAACGTATCGGAACGAAACTATTTATCATATAAAACATACATTATCCAATGCTGTCATACACTTTATACTCTTTAAAGACTTGTTTTGAATAAATATTACTCTTCTTGACTTCTTAAATATCCGGTTATGTTAACGACATTATTCGTTTACAAAAAAAACAACAATGGAAATGGTGATGAAAATATGTTTACCACGAATCTAAATAATGTAAATAATAAATGTCACAGTACGTTTTTTTATACATAACATTAAAACAATATGTAAAATGTATGAACAGAAGATCACACCTACATAGTGTAAACAATGTTGAAATCAAAATGAACGCATGTTTATAAGCATGTGCAGTATATTAATTAAATGATACAATCTTGAAAAATCACAAGAAAACAACGGTGTGTTTTATCGCATCATATTGATCTCAAGTACAGTATTTATTCAGAAGAATTAACGTTCTAAGCATAAAGCCGTATGAATAATGATTTAAGACTTTAGATTTTTACAGATTTGTATATGAAACTATTTTCCTCTATCAATCATACAGACATGACTCTTGAAAACAGAAAGGGGTAAGTTGGTCTGGCTTTTGAAATAGGACTTACCCTTAAATATCCATTAAAAATATGTGAAGCGAACTATAATTGGTAATAAAATCACTGTATGAAATGCCTGAATACCACAATTTACCTTGGATTTTTACTTCTTGTACAATTCCCTAGTGCTAGTTTTGGTTCCATTAATTACGCCCGAATGAGTGTAATCGATATGGCAGCCATTCAAACAAAGTAACTAACAATAAAGATCATCCAAGGCGACGCAGACAGCATTCGCTTTAAACGAGAAGATGGCTATTCTGGTAACTAAACAGGCAATTAAACTGTCGATTCGTTAATGTTTTAGAATCCTCGAACCGTAACTCTGATAAAAACCAGACTGCTACTTTACTTTCCCCCTTTACTTTTGATTATTATGAATATGTCATCAGTGTAAATCAAACAACCAATTTTAGTTTTTTGAATATGCATATTTTTTTTTTATATTTATCATCATAAATCATTTACCTGTTAATAATAATTGTTTATTGCAGTTGTGTAAAACTAATTGTCAATGCGGATTTGTCATTCATATTTACACTACTATGATTTTTGGCAAAGAACATTTTCTGTAAGTCCAATTGGTCTAGAAACCGTGTTAATAAATATGTAATTTACCCATTGCTAGACAATATATCAGATCTTGTGTTATAAAGTTAATGTCTGAATTAATATCTCATTGTTTCACTGTAATTACATAAACCAATTTCTCAGATAAAGTATATAACTTTAGGTGCTTTGCTGTAAAATGTATTTATTGTTTGGTATTTCGAATGTCTGTTAGATGTTTCTGCATCGCATATGATGGCATATTTATGGCATATTTATGTTTCTAGATTTATGTTTCTAGATTGTGTAGATTCACCTTCCGCGGGGATTTAAACACAGATAAGTTGTCTGATCTATTTTTATATGTCTTTTTGATACAGATCAGAAACTAGATGTAATAGTGACTGAAACTTTAAATAACGAAACTATCATAAAATCGTGTGAGTTAAGTACGTTAACATATTTGACTTTATTTTCTCTGGTTGAAAGTTTGCTAAAGTTTTAATGAAAATCATTCGGAATGTGCGCATGAAACAACGTACACTCAGTTTAAAAAAGGAAATCCTTTGTTGATCCTTTTTTTGTTCTCAGTCCTTCAGCGGTAAATCAAGTTATGCTTTATAAATGTACTGGGTGAGTTTATACATGGCAATTAGGGTTGTTTTTTTTTTTTCGATTTATACCTTGTTGATATCAGTTGTCCTGAACAAATCAAAACAAGTATGCACAGCTTCCAGCAGCTGGTCCATTTATTACACACATTTACATTTCAGTACAAAAAACTGCAAAACATTTCATACTATATATACAAAAAGAGAGAGAAAAAAGACAGAGAAAGACAGAGAGAGACAGGGAAAGAAAGAGATATTTAATATAAAATATGAAGCATTTTAAGGCATGCAACATATTTAAAAAAAAAAAACTATTGACATGGCAAAGGACTCTGTTTCCGTGTGCGAGTCAGTAGTAGTACATGTATCGAAATATGGCAGCAGACGCCTGAAGTCTTCAACAACAGCTGTGTCTGGATCGAATGTCTCATTAAACGTTTAAAACATCACCATGCATCGAAATCAGTCTCTTTGAGACTTGTTATCGATGTGCATCCATTAGACAATTGCTCCTGAAACATGTTGATCACATCAATGAAATGTTAAATAGTTTAAACCGGACACAATTTTAACATGTCTCAAGGCTATCGGAGTCATTGCACTATAAATAATAAAAATGTAATAATGTAACAACGATAAGTTGACAAGGGACATATTAAATATCATTTTTGTTTCATAGATGTTTTCTTTTCGAAAGGGATTATCTGACGACTCTTATAGAATCTCCCAACCTGACTGTTCTGAATCAATACACACACTCCAATGACATTTACGTAGCGTAACATGGACATCAATCTTTTACAGCTTTGGTTATGTACAACCATGTGAAGGCTAATCGAAACAGCAACACATAGCTTGTTTAACATGAAACGTTATATACGTCTAACTTAAGACAATTCACCTAGACCTGCACGAAAATGTGTAATTTGGGTTTGGTGCTTCATGTGTTGCACACCATTCTCTGCACACAGATGGTAGCATGTCGGCCTCAAATGAGGTGGCTGTTTGTTTGACATGGGACAATGCAACACGATGCAACACAATTTTGAAATACAGTTTTAGCTCTTAAATATTGTTCATCAGTTGTGTGACATTTAACTCTGGTGATATATCATTTTGTTCACGTTCACATTCATTTAACTGATAAGTGTATAGTTTCCCTAGGAAAAAAAGCACAGATATAACCGTTTAAAGTTAGTCGTGGGAAGACATAGCTATTGATGAAGTCACAAAACGTTCCACAAAATAACATAAATTATAATAACAACAACAATAATAATAATAACGAGCAGATTTGTTTATCATGCAATCTCTCTTTTTGTATTCTGATTAATAAGAATTTATTAAAAGTCATATTAGCTTTGCAAAATATACTAAACTCCAAAAAATCACAGGACAAAGATATTGAACATGTAAGCCAAGTGAAAAGCAAGACCAAATTAGTGATGAGTCATTAAAGGCATCTCGAAAGGAATGTGGTATCCCACTGAGCCAGGCCCCACATGCTATGACCAGACCTGCTAACTGCTGGTCATCACTGCAGGGAGTCTTTAGCCAACATAGTACTAATCTGTCACTGTGAACCCTCTGATGGGTTAATGCAAAACTAAATTACCTGCTAGTATGAAAGTGAGACAGTAGGCTAGTTTTACACAAAGCCACAAACATTATTGTTAATGATAATGTGGGTTGTTTACTATATGATTCCTTACAAATTCTTTATTGCATTAATTACTAGGTGTCAATTTTGGTAACTGCAAGATTATGTATTTATTTCATAGCTAAATATCTAATTTTGAAAATAAATGAGAGATACAAGAGTTAGTATTCAAAATGACAAAATGAGTCTAAAGGACATTATTCTGACAATGAATGACTTTTTAAATTGCTTTTTTTAGAAACGTTTCGTTACATTTTACAAATCAAAATAAAATATAACTTTAAATATATATTATGATAACTAAAGGAATGAAAGAAATAACACAATGTATAAGAAATAACAAAATCAACCAACAAATTAAGAAAGAAAACACGTTAAGATTTATATATATATATATATATATATATATATATATATATGTATATATATATATATATATATATATATATATATATATATATATATATATATATATATATATATCTATATATATATATATATATATATATATATATATATATATATATATATATATATATATATATATGATTGCGTAATTGGTATAATCACAACTGTTTCCTTTACAAACTGTGAATGACTATGTTCAACCCCCAGATATAGCATACATACACTTGGATCTTGAACAATACCTGTTTGCCAGACACATCGTTACAGACTGTGGCAGCCTGGCTTATCAGAAAACAGATGCCCTCACATGCTGGGTGGGGTAATAAATGGGGAGGTCACTTATATATGGGTTTTGAGATGCCTTTAAAGAAAAAGAACAAACCTGTCAGTTACCGCATTGGATCGGTCAGTCAGCAATATGGGACCACTCTGGTGCTTAAACCGGTTTTACAGAGCTCTAACAAGATAGCTTTCTATTGTCGTAATCCATGTTCACAATAAAGTGTTCTGTCATAATTGCTTACATCATCGTCAATCGATAACGCATTTAGGATTCCGTTCTATGTTTAATTTAGTGACGTACATATTTATGCGGTATCTCCACCTAGCGTCCGAATGTTGTCGATTTTCTGCTTGTATATCAGTAAATCAGTAATTCGTGATACGAGAATTGTGACATGAGACGTGTAGGATCGAAACTGTATGGGAGAAATGTGAATTGCATATGTGTAAAAATGAACGTGTTTGTGTAAAAAAAAAACTAATTTAAAAACATTCAGTGTATACAATATGCAAATAAGAAATTGAATATTGGCGAATGTCCCATTGTTTTCGTAATAAGTGCTAAGGATTTAGACGTTAAGATATTGGCTTGTTTGAAGAAAAGAAAACGACACATTTGTCAAATGGGCACCCTAAATAAATTGTTTTTAGATATATAGACTATCTCCCCATCACCGATGTGACGACTGATTGGTGAAAAGATTCCGACGACTCATCAACCACCGCCATTTGTGACTGAAATGTGTTCCCATGTACGTCATTAAAAGTCATTGAAGGTAAAAACTATAAAATTGGACAATCAAACAAGTTAAAGGTATATTATTCTGTTTGTATAAAACTTTTAGAAATACATTTAAAAAGAAAATGTTGTACATGTCTATATACCACATCGTATACCTCCGTATATTGATAATTGTGTCATAATTATTCCTAAATTGTTATTTAATAACCTCTGTTATCTCCCCTGAATAATTGTCTCCCTTAAGTGCTCTTTAGCGTGGAGGTTCGCATTTCATTTCCGGTGGAGAGCAAAGTAAAAATGTCAACGATGGCAGAACAGGTGTTAAACTCGACTGAAAAAGAGACATTATTGTTGTGTGTGTAGCAATTACAGGGGAGAGTTGACAGAAGAACGCCACTTTTCACAGATTTCCAACTAACGATAAACTGAGAAAACTGTAGATAAGTCGACATAAAACAATGAGCCAAATTTCTACTTGCAATCTGAAGAATGGTCGACTTTGTTCAGAGCTTTCTCTAGAGGGAAATACAAAATGAGAATCATATACCGTGCAGATTCGTCGTAGACAACAAAGTTTCAAATGTGGGTGGGGAATTGTGTGTGCATCATTCACGGCATAATCAAAACTCCAAAGCGTCTCAAAGATTTGTTTATGGAAAATGTATAATCTATGACAATGTCAAAAGATAAAAGAATAATCGATGCATTTATTATTATTCAAGTATGGAACAATGGCTGCGATTAATAGGTTACTTGAGCAAATCGAAACAAAGACCATCACGTGACGTTAACAGCTGCGAATTTGCACAAAGGTCATTAACATTCACACCTCTAATGCATGACCGCAATAAAAAAACAATTGACGGTCACACATTGACTTTCAGTTTACATGTTTATTAATGAAATAATTGTCAGTTTAAGATAACCGCTGATTGGACGACATTTAAAGAACAAAGTTAATTACGATTAATTTTAGTCAATCATAGATACGAGGGAACTTGTAAGTAATGAACACTACGCAGTTGTGTCTTATGTCAACAGTTTTTCAAAAAGGATATATATAGAATCCGATTCTGATGAAAATTCAGTCTCTCCAAACAAGCCAAACTGTAATTGCTTTCCAATGCGTAAACTGCAACCGTTTTGTTACAGCAAAAATGCACGCTATCCAGTGCGATAGATGCAATGCCTGGCAGCAATGATTATCAGATTGATACTAATGCATTGTGACATAACTATGATTGCGTGTGTATATTTGTTCAGAAAAAGTATCAGTGTAAGCTATGATCTTGTTCGAAAAGGTTGCCGATTTTTATTTATACAATGAATATACACGTGGGGTTTGTTCATATCCTTTTCTCAGGCATATTTATAGAATATTTAATCTCATTATTAGAACATTTCTGAAAAATATAGTTACAGAGATAAAAAAAGTGTTACGATATACGTGTGTAGTTCAGGTTAAGCTTCAATTAAAATCCCTCTATTAGTCTCACATGTCAAAGAATTAAAGATGGCAAATAGGTTCTCTGTTAATGAATATTCTAGAGAATTCATGTTCATGTTTACATTTTATTTTGATCCGCCATTTCTTAAGTATTTAATTACATATTTAATACACGTTCATCTATTCAAGACTGGGGTGTATGATTTGTAGAATTTACCTAGCGAACAAATATATAATTATGTCTGGGATCAATTTGACACACTCTCCATTCGTACGTTAAGTCAGGAAATATGTCATACAAATGTTGTCCACGGGCTTGGAATGTCCGTATGGGATGTATGTTTGTGAATTAGTTAAAATGGCAACAATATCATGTCTGCGCGTTTTTGTAAGTGGTGCATGTAGCTGCTGTTTCTATTGCTCATGTGTTATAGGTGATTTATCATATTTGTAGTTCGACCATTTTGTCAGGCGTGTTTTAATATAGCGATTATCTAAGGTTATTTAAAACTCGACAATGTCAAATATGTTTAGTCAGTTGACATCTCAGTTGGCAGTCAGTCTCAATAACATGTCTCGTTTCTTTCTTAGTGTACTGTGAAAAGTATATGTATTGCATCGCCATGACTGTATTTTATCTAGTATGCAAGAATCATACCGGAATTCTTTTACATGAACTATCAACGACGTTGAAATATTCTATAAAAATAGCAGAGAAGGATAGAACATGGTATTTCTAAATAATTAAACATAAGTTGCTTTAACTTTTATAAATGCCACCTGATCATTAGCATGCCTAATTTAACCACCACATGTTTATTTGCTAAATTAAACATTTTAGTTTGACCATATATGAGGGTCGTGTGATATGTTCACGTAAATGATGGGCTTTCTACCCCCAGTGGATCAGTATTGTCTGTACACATTACATAACGTAGAGTCATGTCGTTAGAGGGCTTGGATAACATATGTATATCACGTATTTTAGTTTTAACCTGATTATACTCAAATCGCATTCAACGCATTGTATTCGGCGCTGTATGGCCTATCAAGTGTCGGTGTATCGTGAAAATCCACAATGCAAAATAAACAAGATATGTATAAGTGGGGAATTTCGTTCAATATGCTAACTGGACGCTAATTTAATTGAAGATTTGGAAGGCAATGAGACTTTTGAGAATATTGCATTTTGCCCATAGTAATGAGACTGAGACCGAGAGTAACGTGATGAAATTTACATAAAATGATGTACAAGTTGTGTACGTGGCCTGCATTTAAACAGCAGACGAGAAAACCAAACTTCTACAACAATTATCCCTGCTATTGCTGCTACTACCACAGTTACTGCACAAACTGACCAAATAACTTGCCTTTGCCAGAGGCAAGCCCATCGCCACATTTGCTTAAATATTAGAATTATTTGCTAATACATAAAAAGCAGGAACAAGTTCTAAATTAAAATGTTTATTTGTTGCTTTTATCAGAATAGATCTGTGTGACTAGATGGACATTTTGTTCTTTTCTTATTACTGATTTTTGAAAAAGTAAAACTATAATACACACAGATATTTACACGTAACCTGTAATGAAAAGGTACACAGTCATATAATTCATATAGGCTTAGTGCCCTGCTATTGGTCAGAAGCATAATAATGTGGCAGCCATCCCTGAATGCCTGAGGAAAAGGCAAGCCCGGTAGATTCATCTACCTCATTCAAAGCCACCAACCGTGAAACTCTCAAGGTAAAGCATGAAAAGGCAACGCTCTAATTTTAATTTTCCTTAGAAAAAAACTTAAAAGTATGCACCTTCGAATTATTGTTTAATATCATCTTCAAATTACAATGGGATGACCACTAACTGTTTCCCCAGTGATAGGTTTCTACGCGATTCTTTCTCACCTGCACCTCTGAATATAATTCAGACGAACAAACATATTTGTATTAAGCCATTTTTTTACAGTTTGTATTATACCAGAATAAAAGTACTATTAATTAATTCAATGGTTTACGTAAAAACGTTATGTTGGATATGTATTGTATATATAGTATGTTCCTAAATAATACTTATTTTCTCTCTCCCGCATTTCTATCTATCTATCTATCTATCTATCTATCTATCTATCTATCTATCTATCTATCTATCTATCTATCTATCTATCTATCTATCTATCTATCTATATATCTATCTATCTATCTATCTATCTATATATCTATCTATCTATAAAGACTGTATATGTATATATACATATAGACAGCTGGGTAGTGTCCGTGTATCTTTTAAGTCACATATCTTCGTAAATCTAAACGTTAGTTATTTAACAACATCATGTTGTCAGCATCTGGACGCTATAATTCCTGTTTTTAAACAGAAACCTGTTCTAAATCAAGGAAAGGGGTCTTCTGAAATGTTTCAGATAGTTTCCATATGCTCTCTATTATGGCCGCATTGAAAATTCCATTCTTCAAATAAGGCATATCGTATTTATGGTCACTGAAGGAACAATCATATGGCAGTTATACGTACAGTTTGTTTTATACATATGTATGGGATTCAATTTATTTGACTTTTAATTGTAACGTTTTGTTAGTCTGTTTAAGCTTTAATTTACAAATAAATCCTTTAGAATGATTGAATTAAGTGTATTGGGAAAATATAAAAAAAAAAAATTACCTTGACAAGGCTTTAGATACAAAGGCAAATAGTTTAACCGTTATATTACCTAGTCTGGAATAAATTAACATTAAGGAAAATAAAAAAGAGAAATAAAACATACAACTCATTGCTCAACATCTATAACTAAAAGTAAGAATGAATCAAATATATTTTGTTCAAATGTAATGGAAAATATCATTTAATAGTACATCGTTTAAAATTACAATCTGCATATAAATAAATGAAGCTGGAATCTCATAAAGAACAGATGTGTTTCGTGACATAGACGCCATTAACTGCATATTTTACATTGTAATATAATCTGCATATAAATCAATGTAGCTAGAATCTCATTAAGGACAGATGTGTTTCGTGACATAGACACCATTAACTACATATTTTACATTGTTAAATACCACAAAATAGATCGCTGTCTTCCAATGATATTCAAACTGACAACAAAACGATAGCTAGCATCATTTATATATCACTCTTTAGAATATTGCTCAATAACTAGGCTTGTGACACTAGGACCATTTAGCGATCTGTGACAATGCTCATAACTCAGTGTCAGTGGAGCTTGAGGCAGCTAAGTTGTAAATGACAGGCATTTCATTTTCATTAAAAACATAAACAATATACCTTTACATACGCTCCTTTACATTGTCTTTAACATCTGCAATTTTAATCAAGCTGTGTTATTTGCTAGGAGAGGGGTAATTACTCTACTTTACAATGTATCGCATGTTTTTGACACGTGTCTGTTTCAGACGTGTTGTTAACCTGTGATATCAATAATAAATAAATATGACAATGTCATATGTGTATTGCCACATATATCAACATGTGAAAAGGCACATGACACAGGTATTCACATACAAGTCAAATATAATAGTAACACCAAATATGCGATGATTCATTTAACTATGTGGCTTCTCAAATGGAAGCAATGAAATGAAAACTGATCGATTTGAATGCAAGAAATTACGGTTGACTTGACAAATGGCTTGACAAATACAAAATAAAAGCGGACATCTGTATGAGATTGACAGGGTCCATTTGCAGTTTAATGTATTTAGGTATCGTTCCGACTAACCACAACAATTTGTTTCTGTCGAAAAAGAATAATTCAAATATTAATTACGTGACAATGATAGTTGCTACTTTTACATCTACAAAACATGTACGTATTTGAAAATATCGAGTACTTTTAAGGACCACCGTCAAAAAGCCACCTCAAACAAAGTTATTTATACGTTTTCAATTACGATGTGTTTTACCTGATCTTATTCTGTGAATGCTATTTGATTAAACAATGTCTAAATGTACTATACGTAACATTTTCTATGGCTGTAGTAGCATCCTATATAACTGTAAGGATTTTTAACAACAAACGTTGTAAGTGCCGAGAACACGACAAATGTTCAACTTAAGTTACTTTGTAAATGTATATATATATATATATATATATATATATATATATATATATATATAGATATATATATATATATATATATATATATATATATATATATATATATATATATATATATATATATATATATATCTATATATATATATATATCTATATATATATATATATATATATATATATATATATATATATATATATATCGGCGTCGGCTCCAGGTACGGGAGGCCCGCCCCAGGTTCGATCCCGGGCCGCGACATACCAAAGTCGTTAAAAAATGGTAGTGGTATAGCTCCATTGCTAACGCTCAAGCAAATATAAGGTTAGTTCCACGACTGGTCGGCCCGGTGTCAGGATAATGTGACTGGGTGTGGTATCATGCCAGATGTTCACGGCATGCTATACACAGTGAAGGCAGCATTATAACTGCTTCAAGTGGACACCGTCTCCAGATAACTGAACTACTGTTGGTGGGACGATAAACCCAATAAACAAACTACCAATATATATATGTATATTCCATACTTCAGATATCGGACAAATACTGATGCAGGATTATGCTAGGGTATACTATGTATTATAATGTATTACACATCGCGATTCTCACGTTTACAGTCGTCCCTGTAGCTCAAGAAAGCCTTTGGCTGGCCAACCAAACCCATTGACTGCGGCTGTGTTAGGTCCTGAAGATCCGGGTATAGCATTGATAACCTATGGCTACAAGGTAAGTCAACATGTTCTGCCTAATTTCGGGTTGTCCCTTCGATTCATTCTATCGAAGTTTAGTTTTTTTTTATACTTAGGTATTCATTTCTTTAATGCTCATCTTATATACAGATATAGTTGTCTTACAAGCAATTAAAAATCGCCACGAAATAATAAGCGCTACCAACATGCGGAGCTCTACAAGGACTACATGATCAATTTAACGACCTCTTTCTACAGCACAATAATGCATCGACACCAATTTGCTACCTTTTAGGATCTACAACTGTATTCATGAGCAGTGACAGTGGCACACGGCTTTGCCCTTTTGGCTTTAAATACACACTAAGGTAATCAAGTACGTTTATCATGCCAAACAACCTAAGTCAAAACAACACATTTCCCTAGGACGGTAAAATTTAAAAATGTGTGTAGGCTTTTACCTACCGTCATTGAGTTCAAAATCTCGCGCTCTAAATTCAGTAAACGAAAACATTCAGTTCTTATGACATCACTTGCTCTTTCCTTCAATTAAAATCACAGCGACGCATACATCATTAGTTTTATAAGAAAAACATTGCAATAATTGTTATTAATAAAGTTTGTTTAAGTATACTTTAGGAGTGATCGACTGGCTAGTAAGTGGTGGCTGGACCGTAATTCAGCGACGCCAAGATATGTCGGTTGACTTCTATGGGAACTGGTCATATTATGATGCCTGGTTTAGAGAACCCTCGGAAAAGTACTGGCTTTTTCCAAACACACATTACCCGACCCAGAACACCGTGGAGCTACACATCTACCTGCAGACTTAGGATGTGTTTCTCTTGTTGACGGAAAGGTTAAATACAGAACTTTTAGCGTGTCCAACTCTTCTTTGCTGTATCGTCTCCAGGGTTATGAAAGCAGAGTTCCTAATTGTTACTTAAATGGAAAAAATGGAATGGTGTTCTCGACTTATGATAACAATAACGACCTCTGGTTTGTAGGCAGTTGTGCAAAAGAGAGTAAAGGAGGGTGGTGGTATATTGCATGCCATACAAGTAATCTAAATGGTCTTTATCTGCCTGGTATGCACATCACGTACGCTAACGGTATGAACTGGTAGGTTCCATGGGGAAATTACTACTCACTCAAGCAAACAATCATGAAAGTGAGAAGGGTACATCAAACATGTTAACGATGTTAACCCGATTATTTTTATTTAGTATCATAATAAATTTATTGATGACATAACGCTTATACAAGAATTGTCGATGATATATTTAATGCAGAAAACGTATGGTTATGCGAGAGGGAGCAATACAATCAAGAAATCCGGAAGAATGTTGACGATAGAATTAATACAATGATTGTACTAACTGTCAAATTGCATTACGTTTAATTGCAAAGTTAAACCCTTGCCTGCGTAATTCAAATTTATAGCAACCCCATTTTATTTTTACACTTTTCAGGTAAACTTTAGTAAGAGGTATTGTATGTTGTGCAGTCTTCGTATTCCATTGCATGATCATTTTGCTTGGTTAGGTATTTGCTATTTAAATATCACCTCTTAATCAGTAGTGGATTTATATTTTTTCATAGCATATTATACATTATAATGACTTCAAGATGCTTAAGATTTTAAATCTTGACAAAATATTTAAACATGACGAAATGTTACCTCTAAACAACAACGCTTCACAACAAGCTGATTTCAATGTTTTGTTCGTTTGTATTATAAAAATTAAAAGATGAATTTACATTTTCTAAGATAACCGTTAAAAATTACGATACAAAATGTAACGTACCACAGTCCTTGTCGTTTTGGATGTGTTTGATCCGTTACACACAGTCTGGTATTGGCTCACTAGATACAATTTATGAACTAATTTCATGTCTAGACTTAAAATTATAATTTGTCCTCTTCTCTCTTTTTTATGTTCTTAACCTGGTTTGACATTTTGTGCAGTGCAACATACATCCATTAATGAGATAAAAAATGTGTATAATGTGTCTAACGTCTTGGGTCGTTTTTTTACATAAATTACGTTCATGTAAATTATACTTTTTGTTCTTGTCTGGAATGAAATGAAACATATATGTATGTACCTTTCATCATCAGTTGTATCATCTACATTTGCATTTTAGTGTAAATTATAGGGAAGTAGTTAACCCGTATCCATGTGTTTTTTTCTAGCTGTATGTAGTTTATATTTTGCAACTTGAAATATTATTATATAACCTTAAACAATCCAGCCAATTCTGTCGAGCTAACTGTTTGCCGGTTTTTACAGTCACTACGGAACATTTCTTTATTCGCTGCTAAACCACGTAAGCTGAACTTTGCCATTAAGACCTTATACATCTCAACGTAAAAAATTATAAGGAAGCTTAAACAGTTAGAATATATTGAATAGATTACTAAGGAAAGACCGTCTAAGAATTACCCCATATATATAAATCTAAATTAACTCCAGACAAAGGTAAACAGTTAAATTATATTGCGTTTGCAGGCATTCTCTTTTGCCCACTGACGATTCCAAGGCGGTAACGGTTGGGTTTGATAATTTAATGTCTCATCACAGATGTGTTCTTATTTCTAGACTGGCTTGAATGTGAAGATTTCTGGTCTGTGCCTTTTTCAAATGTTGGTATATGTTGCAATTCTAATATGACTTAGTCATATATTATTGTAATATAATTCTTACAGTGTACAGTGTATAACGGAAACTGAATTGTATTTCAAACATTTAATATATAATTACATATAGTTTTCATTTAAACTACAGCACACTATTGAATATTGTACTTCTTATCATGAACAAATTGACATAGTACCTTAACTATTAAAATGCATACATAATATCGATGTTTTGTTTTGTTTGTCTTTCTGTTTGTTTATTATTATGTTGCTTCAGTTTGATTGTTTGCTTGTTGTTGTTTTTGTTACATCGTACCGACGCAAGTATGATCATATTTGAGGCGTCCACCCAATTATTGGTGGAGGAAGACCCCATACGTATGGCTGGGTAGAACCGCAGGTTAGATGGTTATGCTCCGCACATTAAATCTCTCGCCCCGATTAGGACAAGAAACCGCGCGATGTGGGTTGAGGAGTTTGAAGCAAAAAAAAACTCTATCTGTTCTGACACTGTTGTCAAAAGCATGTCTATGTATTTTGTGTCTGAACATATTATTTTTCTTTCGCAAACAAATATCCATTAAACATAGATTGACACTAATAAGTCGATATACTGCTTTGCCCGATAGACTGTGGAACGCCACAACATTGGCAGGGACAGAAAATCGGTCTGAACTATTTTGTACACAACATAGTTATTGGTCAAGAATAACATTTGTCCAATGAATTTTGAATCTGGCACATTTATCGATCTAAATGCTTTCCGCTTTAGTATCATCGCCAAAGTAAATTTATTGTCAGTACACTGGCAATATAAAAAACATCTTCAAAGGGTGGGAACTGACAGAATATGCAAACAACACAAGTGACAACAATCTCCACCTTTTTAAGTTTTAAAGATGTCAATTATGGTTTCGATGTCCAACTGATAACAGATAATTGAACAAATCTACCGCAGGTAAATGATATCGGGTGGTTTTGTGTTTTGACAAAGCTCACCATTGTGTACAATAAAGGGTGGAGTACAACAGATTTGTATTGTTATTGTGGCTGCAGTAAAAAAATAATGAATCTCTCGACAGACTAATGATAATCAGATACTAAAAGGCCAAATATCAGTCCATACATTATATATTAAATAGACAATTGTCGTTAATCTTATTGTATAGACATCGCCACGTACTCAACTATGAATCTGTATAAATGCATGTGTTATCCAATTTGCTTGTTAAAGATCAGATGTGATTTTAATATCTCGCAGTGACCAATTATGGTTATTTTAGTGACGCTCAGAGTGTTAACAAGTTTACAATATCAAATCATTATTGAGTAAGCAACTAATACATTTAATACAATTTTAAAAAAAAATACACTACACTACCCAGCCATATTGAACACTGTATTTACTATATCATACTCATAATTTGTTAAAATTAAAAGCTGCAAATCACGTCCTCTAACTAATGCGTCTAATTTAACCTCAGGCATTGTCATTTTGGCAGAGTAGAAGATTAGAATTATATTCTGGTCTCGTTAGAAGTATACGTGACAGGTTTAAGAATTAATTCTCTCTAAAATTTTACAGAGACACATTTCTGTCCCGAGAAATACAAATTACTTTAAGGTCGAGTGTAAACGGAAATAGCTAAATGGACATTTCATGTGAGCAAACCCACTGCTTAAGTATTCAAAAATTCTTATTCTATGGCGTGTGGAAAAAAGGATGTATAGTTTCAAATTGAGCGTCTATACTGAGGTTTGTTCTAGGCTAATATATAACATGATCGCCGTATCTGATATAGACGTAAATCTAATTATTTAGGCCAAAACATGTTGTTACATTTTGTTTTAAAATTGTAACACATTTCCATGAACAGAATATAATGAAAACAAGTTGTAACGTGTACCCGAGTCTTCAGACGTTATTTAATATATTATATAAAATTCGTAAACTGTGTATTTCCGATTATTATTTTTGTCTCCATATTTCTTACCTATAAAACTATAATCAATTCTATACCTGTAATAGCATGGAACTATTCCCATGAATCGGATTTTTCGGTATTAAATAACTTGAAATGCACGGTGCTAAAAAACAACAGCTTTTTTGATGAAATGACGTCAAACACACACAATTCTCCCAGGTGCGAAGATTCTAAATTGTCATTAGAACTGTTGTCAGTTACAGAGCCAGATTCCATCACACGAATGTAAATGTGCAATTCAGGAAAACCTTTAAACGAGTGCACTCAAGAAATAACTACACATTTATTGACACAATATACACTGTTTAAGGCATTATGAAGGTTAACGTGACAAGAAAATTCAAAACAGCAAGAAAATATAGATTAGGAGAAAGGCAAATATAGAATACACATTTTGATTTGAAAATTACTGAGTTGTACAAAGCGATCTGTAAGGATAAGGCAGTATCTCAGTTATAAGTCGAAATGTAATTTCTTTCAAAATTGTTTATGCGTTGTTGCATAATGCGTGGTTTGTACTGTAGACATTTTGAAAGCACACCAACATTTATTTCAGCTGTATTTGATGGAAAAGTAAGAGTAAACACGTCATGCCATATGTGATGTTTATTTGTGTATTTAAATGGTACTCCTTAACATTTAATGTGTCGGTCAATGACCTTAACAAAAGCACTGCATCCATTCAGTACATATATATATATATCATACAATGCCACGTACTTCTTGGCCATTGCAATCCAGCTTTACAATAACTCTTTATATTCCATATTGGAGTAAATTTGATGTTTGTGCTTAATAAGACATCATTAAATTGAAACATAATGCTGTAGTGTTCCATTCTAATAATAGTAATGCATAGTTTCCAGTTCTGGCAGATGTATGAATGTAATTTGCTACTTTTGTGACATAGCCCCTATCGGACATTGTCTTAATTACACGGTTTGGTAAATTAAATCTAGAATATACATTCTAATCCATTGTAAATATGAATATGTAATAAGTATAATGTTTTTGGTAAATGCTTGCATTAAAAAACATAAATACATTCGACTGATATTGTGTTATTATATACAAATGTATGAAAGACAAAAGTAAATGAAAAATTTCATGGTCACTCACATCATAAAATATATGTATAAGTTGCAAACTATTAACATCGGCTTCTGTATTTACTGGATTGTGTACTAATTTGATGTGCAGTGGCTCTGCTTGCTAGTCCATAGACAATTTAATCCCATCAAAGAAAAAAACTAATTCCAGGACTAGTGTGGATGCATTTTAAATTATGTGCATAAACAAACACAGATGGATGAACATGCAAATGTTTGAAAATAATCTAACATGGTTATTTGACTAATCTTCTTAGCGGACAATATTTTTTTTGTCAAGAAAACAGTTTTCAATGTTGTTTCTTTTATCAAACTGTATATGATGTTTACATAGAACACAAATTATCCTACAAGCAATAAGAAATTATGCTAAATTAAAGGCTACTATAAGTTTATCCCATTTTGCTGAATTGATCGATGGAAATTATATGTGTTTATTTTGTTTAACCTTTGCGATTTCTTCAGCGGATCCAATGGGAAACCAGCTATCACTACTGTGAGTCGAAGGAGTAGTACGGTGCACCAAACATAACACGAAACAATATAGCAGGAAATAAGGACATAATTATGTCATTAATTCAACACGGAAAAAATATACTTTATAGCTGAAAAAATATTGTAAAAGTATTAAAGTCTAAGAAAACATTCGTGAGCATATTATATTGTATTTGAATTCTAGTAGTATTTATGAAAATGGAGTGTTTGATTTATCTAGAACATTAATGTACGAAGTATAAATAAATAAAAAATGATCAGATATGTTTAGTCTACACAAATGTCGAATTAAAATGTCAAAAGGTTTGTGTATTATCTTTTAGATATATGTGTTGCAATTGTTTGCTTCCAAACGTTATTTGAAGTTTTATGATACATTGATATTGCTGTAATTAAAAAAAATCAATAGTATGTGTTACTAAACATTTGTGTCTCCAATCATGGTTGGCCAAGGACACACACCTCATTAACCCGTCGATCTATATACATATGCAAATAGAAGAAATGGCCGAGTCTCGACATTTTGTATGTTTTAATAGTTTTATGGTTCTTTTTGAAACAAAAATCATACATCTTTTGAAATAAAGCGTTTGGCAAATTACTATTTACTTCTATTGGATAAGGATGTTGTATGGGAACATTTTATTATTCGTCATACATTAAACGTACGTCACAACCACCAAAATAGGCAATAGAATATACAAACAACGCAATAACGGCATGACCAATAACAACAACGGACGTAAATACACCAATGAAGTTATGATCATTATAACAGTTTACGTCGCGTTCGTCATTCAATCAGCAGGCCTATGTCAGGCATGCGCTTGGTCTAAAACTTAGCAAGGTTCATGGGCATTATGTTGCGAATGAGAACAACTAAACTGATTGAAATGACAGTTTTATGATGGCATATTATCATAATTACAAGCACGTGTTCGAGGTTACAATAAGAAATGATGGTCTGCCTTTGTTTGTCGGTGTTTGGCAATGCTGGGTAAAGTTATTTCGGTTAATTTTACCTGTCAATCTCACAGGAAACAAGCATATAAACATAGAAATACACATGTGGCACTGGTTTAAATATGATGGTCATCAACGTTAAACCATCGCTAGGAACAATGAGCGCCAAACTGAATGGAACACTCAATTCTATGTCAATACATTTCCAGTAACTGTTAATGACAGTCTCTCTATTGACAATGAAGACTCTTGGGGAAAATTAGACTTGCCATATCCCTCACGTAAATGCATTAGATAATGTTACTATGCTTTTAGATCGCATATTGCCACTGTAACATGCAATATCGTGATTTGGGATTTGGGAAGTGCCGGCATTTTTGCCGATAATGTGCAGCGACATTTTTATCAGTGACGCACAGGGGCACTTATACGGTACCGAGGGACTGAACCTGGACGATGCATTATACTGATACCGACAATGCAGGCGTAATGCTGTTCCCTTGGCCCATGGCGTTAGAAGGGAAGCCACAACTACCAACTTTAAAGTCTTTGGTTCGACCCGGCCGTAGTTTGAACCCTTGACCAATATCGTTTAAAGAGAAAATGAGTTTTAATATTGAAAAAAAGCCTTTAGCTTTGAATACAAAAAGGAAAAACGTAGCTTCTTCTTGGTTTGTGAAATCCTTGTTATTCCATTTCAGATAATCCATAATGTTTTTTTTGTATAAAAACAAAGTTTTGACCTGCATTCATTAAACATAAGCAAAAGTTGTTTTCTGTCGTATCAGAATAACATTTCTTTAAGAAATCGTAGTTCATTTAATGGTAATATTGGCACATCTTAAACGACTATTAATCAATTCAGGTTCCTTGAGTATTCGAAAAAGATCTACAGCTTTTATGGCTGCTACAATGCCGATCTTGTTTCTGTATACTAGTATAATCTTCTTTTATTGCAGTATTTAGAAAAAAATAATGCGACCATACTTTACGGGCATTTGTTTTACTGACTTTATTATATGGAGTCTGCTCCATCTGTAATTCTGAACATTTCATCAAATGCGACGTTTACCCACAGAAGATAAAGTATTCCCTCCTTAAACACGCTTAGATAATACGGCTGTTATTAGTGTTATTAATCCTTTCGTTTCCATAGTTCGTTCTTAAAAATGTAAGCAAATTAATTTTTTGTTTGGTCAAAACTGACCTCTCAAATGACTATTGATGGAAGAAAAAGACAACTATGCTGCAGGTTAAGTGATGCAATAAAATCTGCATGTATGGATGTAGCTTTTAGCATGCTAATACCAAGTTCGATGAGGAAGAATAACATGCGTATAAACATCACATATTTAAAGAAAAATGTTTATGTGAATTATAAAATGACAACCTATTACATTGCCGAAAATTGGATTGCAAAAGCACAACTGTGCAAAGTTGTTGGCGAAGCGCAGTAATTGTATGACCAACTTTAGTTCTAGAATGCATTCAACATTGAACATTTGTTCATACAGTTAAGGACAGATATAAAAGTTTTGATGTTAAACGTATAAGGAAAACTATTCATTTGATATGCTCGATATATTTAGGCCATCACGTCGTAAACCGGTTTTCATAATTATAAATAACACAATAATTAAGTTATCAAAAGTAGTTCGTCAAACAAATTCTTTAATTTGTTCGATGTTTAGTAAATCTGCATTGTTTGCTTTTATTCATTTAATATAGCTTATGAATGTGAGCACTGATGTTATGCATTTCTTGCAGACGACATTAGTAGGTGAAGCGAAGATATCATACTGATGTTCTTAGATACACACGTGGGTCAGCTTGCGAATCGGGTGGTCGCGAGTTCAAACCCCGACTGGGACAAACTAAAGACTTTTAAGTTGGAAGTTATGGCTTCCCTTCTAACGCTCGGGGCTAAGGGGACAGCATTACGCCTGACTCGGTGTCAGTAAAATGGACCGTCCAGGTTCAGTCCCTGGGCACCTCATAAGTGCCGCTGTGCTATAATAATAGAAATATCGCTGCACAATATCTGCAAAAATGACGGTAAATCCATAATCCCCACACACGTGGACAAAATGATGTTGCAAAAGACAATCGTACACACACCTCCTTGTTTTGTAAATGCTGCAATGTCAACTATGGATATTACATAGACGTAGTAAATATAAAATAATCGGATGAGAAAATGAAAAATGTGCAATATGCTGGTGAAAAGAAGAATTCAAACTGTTTTTAAAAAGGGCATTTCTCAAAAATGTCTGTGGCCTGATGTTAACTGTTTTATCCATATACGCCTAGCATGCAGCTATTTAATCTAGGTGCAGAATATTAACTACAAAGGCAATCAGCCAACTGGTTTATATTTACTTTTATTATATGCCACATACTCATAAAATTGAAAGATAATATTTTTAAGAAGTCGTTGTAAGAGAAAAGTGGATTTAGACAGCCATAATTAGATAAGAAGAAGATGACTATGCTGGTTCGATGTCAGCCAATCTGACGATCAAACACGTGGGTTCTTTTTGAATGGGCATTGATTATCAATAAACCAACAATACAACAAATGACAATTCTGCAGTATTGTCCCGAGGTAGAAGAGGTAATAAGGAACAGTGGAATCAAGTCTGCGACCGACGTCAACGCTCGGATTCAACTTCTGCAAACTTGACAATACGTGAATGGTGATTAATTTGGATTCTGGAAAATGTCATGATTGCTTTTCTGTGCTAAAGTATGTCAGGCCGTCAGACATAAATATGTTTAAATTATACTTATTACATATTATTCATAACATATATCGGAGATTGTTCGTGTTTTACTTGTATTGTTTATAACCGAACATCCACCACCAAGACCAGAAAAGGCTTCACGAATGCACTTACATAGGCATTCAACTTACCTAATTAAGGAGGTTTTGGTCTGAAGTTATTCTCTCGTTGTTACTGGATTAACCTATTTCTTAATATAATTAACACTAGACTTTTTTAAATGTGTTGATATATCAATCTATATGCCCGTGTCGATTCTTTAACAAACGTTCCATTTACGTAAGTTACTAAATATATATATATATTTTATAGTACACGAATCGGAATAACACTGATTCAGGGATATGCCGCCGTGCAATATGTATTCGTTTGTGTTACCCATGTTAATTTTCGCGTCAACAGTCGTCCGGCCGACACAAAGCAGGTTTTGGCAGACCAACCAAACTAGACTAGACCCACTGACTGCGGATGTGTTAGGTCCAGTTTCAGCCAAGTCTGCGGTATCCTGCATCAGCTATTGCTGTCTGGAGATCCACTTCTTCGTATTCTACTTTGTTGAAGATACTCAGTCGTGTTACTGCAGTCAGGAGCTGGATACACGACCCGAAAACCTGAGTGTACCTTTGATAACCTATGGCTATCTGGTAAGTCATCATGTAGTCGCGTGGATGACGTTTTAAGTATGTTTTAAATTTTATTTCGTCTTAATATTGGGTTATTTTCCAAACACATAGGGACTGTTATAATCAACTTTGTGTTTGATTCCAGAAAATCATCACATTGACACAATTAAGAAAATAAAATTATAGTGATATCCATCTTTTTGGTCGAAAGTGACCTAACAAATGTCCTGATGGCATCACCGGCGCACCGTATGTCAGCTAGAGACCTGCTCATATTAATTCCGACCACGACCCGAACCAAGGCGGTAACATGGGCTTCAATGTCCGCGACTCTACCACTGTGCCTCTGTCCCTCAATCAACTGAAAGAAACCTCCATAAAATGTTAAATAAGGCGCCAAATGTAGGGCTCCTACGGATTCGATGTAACGCCATATTTTGCGTGTTTCTTTATCGTATTGAGACGCAAACACCTATTAATGCTTTACCTTATTGTGCAAAATAATTTTCCATATACAGTACATAAGCAAATCCTACTGGCTTTTAAACACACGAAGGTAATACATGTTCGTTTAATGTTTACGATGCTATGTCTCTTAGAGTCGGTTCCCGTATTTTTTAGTAACGCCATGAGGTCATGTTTGACACCTTCATATATGTGTCTCTCACCATTATCAAATACTGTATCTGACTGGCTGATATATGTTCTTGTATTTGAACATATCGTTACAGCATTATCATTTTATGTACACATTTAATAAATACGCGTTTTATGAAATAATACGTCCAAGTTTTAGCTTCATATGTTATCAGCTTGGATATGAAGTAAGATTCTAACGTCTGACTCTATTTATCTAAATAATATTGTTTAATACTAAAATAAAATCCCTTTCTTTACTTACAATATGTGGAACTGTAAGTATACTAGTTGGATTTATTTTATGTCATGTCCACATTGGATGGCAGTTGTAGTGTTAAAAGTGAGAGGCAATGTAAACGGATTTAAGGGACACCCCTAATTTGTGGTGTGGCCTCAACTGACCGGGTTTTACTATGTGTGCATATACTTTTTTCTAAAATTACCATAACAAAAGTAAAAATCAAATATTGCATCCGTAGTCGTTAAAATTATTCAGTGTGTATTGTTTATACCTGCTTTCTCTTGTTTATCATATTTTTAAACAAGAAAGTTTATTTTGTTGAACTGAGTGTGACGTTAAATATTGTTTTAAGTTCAAACGTCAGGATACACAGAACCTTTTTTTCCGTAAACGAAAATATTCCTGTATCATATTTTCAGTTTCCTGTTCCTCCAATCGCAAACTTGCTCCAATGCATTAAACAGACAATATACATTCAATAAATATTGAATTATTACTTTTGTTAAGAATATGTTCGGCTATCTGCCATCTTAAAAAAGCTTGACACTTAATTCTGTTTCGCCGTCGTCTTTCTCTATATCTTTCGATTTGTTTTTAAACCCATTCCTACTAAACACTTTGCCCACTCCATTGTATTTGTGTTTCTATCTCTCTCGCTCTCCCACCTTCTCACTCTCTCTTTCCCTATAGCTCTTTCTCTCTATCTCTCTCGTTTTCTCTTTATTTTGGAAAATGTTATCACAAATCAGAAGGGATAAAACTACAGTTTTTTTTTTTACAGTAACCAATTCAACGTTTGCTGAATGTCGATAAAATAGACCTTTAATAATGAATAGCACTATGAATTTACAGCTATACTAATCTTTCTATACTTCAGCCTGTACTTTTAGATGTATTTCGTTGATTTTCTCGCAATTGAAGATTTTCTGTGCTGTTCATACTACATGTATAATATTTAATTGATATCAAATATGTCTCGTATTTCCTTTGATAAATCTAGATAGCTCCGAGGGACTGCCTCGATATATATGAAAGAGGGTACAGACAGGACGCAACGTTTGTCATTGAGCCGAACCCGGGTTTCCTTGCTACAGCCTGGTGTGACCTAACGAATGGTGGCTGGACCGTAATACAGCGACGCCAAGATGGGTCGGTGGACTTCTATCGGAACTGGTCGGATTATGCCGCCGGGTTTGGAGATCCATCGGGAGAGTACTGGCTTGGTCTGGACAGTATACACTACCTGACTCAAAACACGACGGTGCTGCACATCTACTTGCAGACATTCGGAGATGTTTCACCTGTTGACGGCTTCGTTACATACAGTAATTTTAGCGTGGCCAACTCGTCCATGAAGTATCGTCTTAGTCTCCAGGGCTATGAAGGTAGTGTTCCGGATTGTATGCTTGCGTGGCATAATGGAATGATGTTCTCGACCTATGATAACGATAACGACAACTGGGAAGGTTTTCGTTGTGCGAACGCCTATAAAGCGGGTTGGTGGTACTCATCATGTAGTTGTAGCAATCTGAATGGACTATATATCTCTGGTGGAAACACTACAGTCGTAGGCGGTATCACCTGGAGTGTTCCGTGGGGATTCTATTTCTCACTCAAGCAAACTATCATGAAGGTGAAAAGAGTACAATGAACATTAGACTTTTTAATGTTTTAATTCTTCTTAGTTGTTATTCTTACACCAGGAAGAATATATGTATGCAATGACAATGTTGTTAAACTTTATTTGTGTCTATTTAGTTAACTTACCGTGTGTGATACAGTGTACGATTATAACAAAAAGTCGAATATATTAAGAGTATGCAATTATAGCCCAAAGGTCAGCATTATACATTTCTTTTATTATGAATTGATTTTTTTTTCTTGAACCTTATTTTTGCATCATGCTGAGATCATAACACGATACAGCAATTATGAACAGCTGCTTGAAACAGAAACTGGGAATCGTTGCTTTTAAATAGCATAAACATCCGAAATGTACCGACTTGTGAGAGTTTGACGGCCGGTAAATATGACGTTTCACCTTATGACACTTGTGTCGCCTATAATATGAATAGCCCTTTTGCTTTTACACAAATAGCTATTGATCCCGAACGTAGATACAAACGCATTCCGAAAGGAAACATTCAATGCAACTAGTAAATATGTATATGTATACACTGACAAAGAAGCACTGCTCATGGTGGTTTCTGCAGTGTATGTTTTTGGAGACAACGGCAATTTGCATTAGAAACAAACGACGGAAATTTCATTTTACTATAAATTTCTACTTTAGCATCCTTCATATATGTAAGGTTCGATCATGGTGACGGTTCTAAGCTGTTTATCCTTGTCTCTATGTGTATACTATCTCGACTCAGTGGTTTTGTCATTTTTCACATTTTTCACATTTTCTTGTATGTGCTTTTGGTTATGTTACCTCATAATAAATGTTTGCGGTGATAGGCCCTGTTTATAATTACCGATTGAAAATAAAACCATTTAGACGCCAAGATCCGATGTAAACTTTCTCTAGCAAATGAAGTCTCACTAGTGTAAATGATATGAGTAAAACGTAGTTTTGCTGGTTGTTTGTCTGCCGTTGTTGTCCATTTTTACTATTTAAGATTTAATAATATCTGTGGTTATTCACATAGAACTTTCTTAAAGTTACAGATTAAAACACTAAATAAAAACATATAACACTAGTGTAAATGATATGAGTCAGTCGTAGTTTTGCTTTTGGTTTGTTCGATGTTGTTTTTTGCTTCTACTATTTGATATTAAATAATTCAGTAATACTATAAACCTGTTCTATGAACAAAGTGTTCCACAGGCAGTAAATAGTTCACGCTGGAATAAGTGCTCATAAGTTGATCACGTGAATCTTTTGAGAGTCGACCATGCAGATGACCGATCAGGGGAGAATGGAATGTGTAAATCAGTTTTCCGGTTTACTATCATTGCAAGCTCCCTGTGTGTCAATTTTAAAATTACTTTATCTCAAATTTGACCCAATGAAAACTGCTGATACCATGTCAGCCCGGATATATGTTAAAGTGGTCATCATTTTTATAAATTTAATGTTTGCATCAATATTCTCATTTTACCGATAAAAACACAAAACCCAATTAATGTCAACTAATCATCGCTTCGACTTGAGAAACGGTCGGATCGAGAATTGCCGGTAGGGTGGTATTACAGCTGGCATGCTGTGCGCAGGCGCTTCAACCTAATCTTTTGTATTATTTCTATTACCGCCAAGGCCTTTGGCCTCTTCGATGTGTCTGTACATTGTATAAAACAAATTCAATATTTAGTGATAATTAAACCGTCGTTGAAGGTGTCATTTAAAAGTAGTCTTACTGATTCATAATCTTTAATTTCCGATTACTCCGGTGATTCCTTATTGCTCTTCCCATTAGCTTTAAAATGACACATTCCTTTTCAAAGGTGTATGCACATTAAGAAAGTTATGTTAATATCGTTATGATAATTCCAGATAAGATGAGTGTTCAACATACTTACTTCCTTATTCACAATTTAAACCCTATTTAGTTGCTACTCAAATGGATCGTCTCATTTGAGTACCAACTTGAAAGGGTTAAAATAAGAATTGAGGAATTATTGGGATGTTTGAAGTTTGATTTACGCATCTTATCTGGAGCCCTGTAATTCGCATTATTTAAAATGACAATTAGAAGAAAAAAGTGTTTAATAATTAAACATTAATTTATTATATGTATAATGCTTCTTGTAGCTCGTACCAAAAGCTTTCCATTGATACCTTGCTTTTGTAAGTTGACCAAAACATAACAAAAAGTTATGCTTATTTATATATTGGGACAAATGACCTAGGTCACAAGCTGTCTATTCTTTTTTCCCAGTTAATATAGGAACATGATTTTCTCATTTTTGATATTGAAAATGGTCCAAAATAATTCTTGGCCTAGAGCTCTTATATCATTTTAAATGCTTTTATTAAGACCTTTTCATCGGTACAACTATTGTTCAATAAGATATCTTTGTTGTTTGTGTTTGTGTAACACAGCTACTCAGTGATGCATATATGTTAGTTGTTTCCTTTTAGTGCATTAACGTTTCTTATTTTTTATGAAACTTCTACACTTTAATTTGTTCTAACATGCACTTCATTTATTGTGGATTTGTATTACTTGAGAAGTATTGGCTCATCTGATTTACCGTTTATGTATGCCTGTTAATGTACACTTGTGTGATATATATTGTCTCTGTGTTGCTGTGTTTTCTGGCATAAATATGTTATGCTTATGCAGATTATCTGCATCTTTTTAACAAAATTAATATTACCTTATTAATAATGTTTTTCCTTAACAGGTTTATACTTCTTTTCCCTCATACCATATATGGGAAGTTTCAACTGTCAAATCATCCAGCAACGATCTTTGCCAACTCCCAAAGATCTTAACATGCTGCTTAATGACACTATACATCAAATGTTTAATATAAATAATGCGAGAGAGAAAGAGAGACAAAGAGACAGAGATAGAGAGAGAGAGAGAGAGAGAGAGAGAGAGGGGGGTGGAGACAGAGAGGTCGTATTGATGTAGGATTTTATTTCTTCGCCGATAAAAGTATTTACAACAATCCCAAATTATGTGGTATACGGCAAAATATATTTAAAACGCATTTCTAGAATTTATAGCTTTAGATTAAAAGCTGACAACATAAATACAGTCTGTGTGATACGACCTAAAAGAGTATAGGTGTGAAACGGATCTTGATTCAAATACGAACGCTTTATTTAGAAACCTGCTTGGACCTAACAGTACCGATTCTTAAGCGGTAGATCTGGTTTTAGAAAAAAGAGAACGTGCATTTAACTGTAAAGTCAAAATTGGATATTCAATGGATATTATTATGAACATTATTTAAATGTGTATATGTAAATATATTTATAGAAGACCATACATACATGTATGATAATAGATAGTTGAAGTAAATCCTACATAATTGCGTTTTTATAAACATATGCTGTGTGTTCAATAAATGATACAATCTTGGATAGTTACAGTAATAAATCAATTTATTCCCTCATAAAATCAAACGCATATTTTTTAAATGTTGGCATTTTAAGCCCCAAAGCCTTAAAAAGGATGGTCTTATATTAAATGTATATATGAACCACTTTCCCTGTACCGGTCCTACAGCTATCAAGAAAGAAAACTCGAAACAAACATACTATTTAAATTAAATGTGCCACATGATAGGGTATCACATTTTACATCGGGTTTTGGTTATATGTAAAAAACAAAATTGCGGCAGTTTCATTTCGGTCAGTAGCGTCTTAACGATATAACTCAATATAATTGCCATTTCACCAAGACTTCTTACAACACAGAGCAAGAAGATGGCCCTCCTGGGACTTCAACTGGCGATCCATTTCATAGATATTAGAGTAACGAGCCGCATTTCTGACGAAAACTAGACTTAATTCTACTTTGCTGTTTGCCATGTTGTCTGCTACATCTGTAAGTGCAAGCTGTATTATTAACTTGGCTGCCTTTGCTAAACAAGCCACCAAACAGCTGGTAATTCGAATTAATGGATGCTATCATTTTCTTAATTGTAATCTGATCTTTACTCCTGCAAGCTACAGAAAGTATAAAACGGAGTTTATCTAAAAAGGGTCTGACAGAACAATGTATTGCCTGTTACAATATTCACTTCGCAAAAAAACGTGCCCCTCATCCATAAATTTTATGACCCAATTTTATTTTGCAAAAAACTATCTAGAGTAACATTAACGTACATATATCCATTCTAAACGTAGAGTAGACTGTGTATTATGATTTCAACGTAGGAACTTTTATCTTTTAACTTTGTATATGGAATTTATGCTTTCTGAATATGCATGCTTTTTTTTAATGATGTTCAATATTAATAATTGACTTTTCCATTTGGGTTGACGGCAGATGGATAAAATTAATAGTCAGTGCGTGCTTGTCATGTGGGAATTGTCCCTGCTTACAATGCACAGATTCATAGATATACATACATAGACAGACATACATACAGACATACATACAGACAGATAGACAGACAGACATACAGACAGACAGACATACAGACAAACAGACAGACAGACAGACAAACAGACAGACAGACAGACAGACAGATAGATAGATAGATAGATAGATAGATAGATAGATAAATAGATAGATAGATAGATAGATAGATAGACAGATATATAAATATATAGATAGATAGATAGATAGATAGATAGATAGATATATAGATAGCTAGATAGATAGATAGATAGATAGATAGATAGATAGATAGATAGATAGATAGATAGATAGATAGATAGATAGATAGATAGATAGATAGATAGATAGATAGATAGATACAGTCGGCACTCGTTGTGACGACTTCGGTAGAGTCGATATTCTCGATGTGTCGATCCTTTGACAAAGTCCCAACTTTTTTTGCTTCTTTATCTATATACATTTAGTATTTATCTGTCGATATTTTAAGTGTCGAATTATTCGGTATATCGACCTATTTCCGAGTCCCCTGTAGCTATTCAACACCTTTTGTTTGCCACTCCTTACTCAAAGTTGCTTCATAGTTTGCCGAGGTGTGAATACACTTAATTGGATCACTAACATGTGTTCAATCAGGCTGCTTACGGACGCTCCATCAAGTACTCGTACATAATTGATTGGCGTGATTGCATTCACTCAAACCTACCCTAATTGTGAGTGAATTATGCCACGCGACTGTTGCTACACGTATTTAATGCCCGATACATCTGACTGTTGCATTACTTTCAACATGGCTTCCGACTGTTGTAATACGGCACGTGACATTCCGGCGCTCGAGAAATCTGGAGAAGGTCCCGGTACCCAACCCGAGGGATATCTGGATCCTCTCGAAGCAGAAGTCAATAACCGATTTCTTTGTTTCGGCGGAAAAAAGATAAATGACCGAACAGAAGCTAATCACCGCATATTGTTGTTGATGTTGTAAATATTGAACATATATTTTTCATGTTGTATATTATGTAACCAATTATCAAAGTATCTCATAATCGAATATTGCATATTAAAATAAGTACAAGAAAGAAGTACATGTATCTCTTATTTAATTGACTCTGTATGAAATACAAGTCAAACTTTATGCGAGTGTTGTTCTCACACCAACACAAGATGGCGGACAGTCAATAAGTATTTATATATCGAACTACTTTTGTCTCGATAATTTTCTTCAGGTCCGAACAAAGTCGAGACAACGAGTGCCGACTGTAGATAGATAGATAGATAGATATATATAGATAGATAGATAGATAGATAGATAGATAGATAGATAGATAGATAGATAGATAGATAGATAGATAGATAGATAGATAGATAGATAGATAGATAGATAGATAGATATATAGATAGATAGACAGACAGACAGACAGACAGACAGACAGACATACAAACAGACGGACAGACAGACAGACAGACAGACAGACATATGGATATATAGATAGATAGATAGATAGATAGATAGATAGATGCTGAGTCAGGCAAAGTGTCTGTGCTGCAGGTTACTATGTAACAGTTGTATTGAACAACATAAGGCAGCAAGAGCTTTGAGAGATCACATACTGCTAGAAGGTGAAACCATTGCTGAGAAAAAGCCAGTTGAAGTGGTTAAATGCGCCGTGCACTTCGATAGACCGATTGAAGTATATTGTGTTGATGACGAAAAATGTGTATGCTCATTGTGTTCGTTGGCCCACAGATCCTGTAAGAATGTTGCTCTTATTTCTGACTCTCAAGCGGTATCGACACTTTCGAAGAGTTTCTGGTCGTCCAGAATAAGAATATATGACACGGTCCTATGAGCATTGCAAAATATACCAAACTCCGAAAAGGCACAAAACAAAGGTATTTCACATGCACGCCAAGCGAAAAGTAAGACCACCTTTGTAATGAGTCGTTTAACGAAAATAGCAAACCCGACAGTTACCGCCTTGGAACGGTCAGTCGGCATCATGGACCGACTGGGGTGCTTAAAACGGTTTTACAGAGCCCTAACCTCGCACTTCCTGACGAGTTTCTCAAATGCAAGCAATGACAAGAAAAACAATGATCTATTTGAAACAAAATGTTCATGCGCTGATATTTTCTATAAGTTATGACAAAAGTAGTGACGTCATTAAAAAAGAATGTCCACATAGTGTTTAGAAAAAGAATATGGCATTATTTCGATTTAAAAAAACTACACACAGATGCAAGACTTTGGAAGACGCGTACAAACAAACTATAGAGCAACACCTGTCAACGAATAAAGAATGTCACACTTAAGCCAAAGAAGAATTCAAACTATTCCGAGAAGAGATTCTCAGTATATCCTTGGGATATCAGTAGCTTGCCCGAGTCCTGCCTGGCAGTCACATTGCAAGATTTGAAGCAGATTAAAAAAATCACGGCAGATATTAACCTGGAGACCATCCGGAGTATATATGTATCCGGTCATTGTAACTGTGTACGCTGTACCGGTGACAGGTTGATAGTAACGTTCTGCAGTACACCGAAGGTGCAGATACTTTATATGACCGGAAATGTCCTCCATGCTATCCAGCATGATAAGTCAGGGAACGCTCTGTTTCGGCATCTATGGTGTTCGACCCTCCGTCGTGACAATGCATTTACATGTTTGACTGATTATATGACAAAAACCCTTACGTGTTTGAACAACGCCGGAGTTATTCTGTGGGTGTACCAAGACCAAAACTTGAATTATCCTTTGGGCGTGACAACCGGTGATAGTGGTTGTCTCTATGTATGCTGCTTTGACTATCATGATATCCACGTGGTGTCTTCTGGCGGGCAAAGACTAGCAGTCCTACCGTCGAGCCAGACAGGGGTAAATGGACCCATAGCGCCTCATTACAATACAGCGACGTACACTGTATGTGTCAAGTGGCAAAGTTGATCCCGACACACTCATCCACTTGAGAAGATTATGCTTGCAGTAGTATGATTGTAAATAATATAAACTGTGTTATTTATTAACGCAGTTAAATACTCGTTATAATAAAACACACACAATATTAAATGCTACAACAAACAAGCTACGAGCAACTTATGATAAGGCTGTATAACATGTCAAAATGTGCACACTTATTCATAAGACGATGTCCTTGTATTTATTTTCATTATATTAAATTATGGACTTGATTAACTTATCTGTAATTTTTTTTTTCTAAAGATAAATACCCCTGGATTATTGTATGCTTGCATATTCATGTATCGCTAATAGTTGTAATTATATAGCACGTGTTGAATGGGATGTCGATTGGCCAAAGATAATATATGTCCAAATTCCACTATTTGTTAAAATGTGTCGTACATGTTAGAATGTATATGTTAAGTTAATTTTGTTAATAAAGTGTAGAGAGTATCAATCTATTTTGTCGAGTTAAGCCCACAGACATAGCAAAATAAATAGCAATATAAGTAAACGTCAGAGTGACAGATAATCTTAATATGTCACGAGTACAGTATGAAAAAAGTATGTATTCATTGAAAAGCTGCATACTTTTAAATCAATTGACGATGTCAGATATCAATTCATTTAATTGAACAATAGTGAGCAATGAACAGTCTTTCGTTGTTTGCAGAAGAAAAACAAAACTATTTATGATGAATATATATCTTTATGAACATATGTCGGTGATTGTTGTAATTAGTCAGCCAGTGTGTTAAAGGATACCCATAAACCAACGATTATTCAAGCACCGATTTGACTGCTTTTAACGTTGATGTAAAGTTAACAGTAAATAATTTAGACAATGACAACACAGACGTTTTATTCGTTCTAAAATAGAGTTTACTTTGCTGATATTTCGTAGGCTGCTGCTGATAATGATCATAAAAGTTATAATAAGTATGACGATAATGATAATTTGATACTCCTTGATGATGATGATGATGATGATGATGATGATGATGATGATGATGATGATGATGATGTGATGATGATGACGATGATGATGATGATGATGATGATGATGATGATGATGTTTCCTGAACCTGTAATATATTTAATGTTGCACTGAACAACCAAGTTTGATGAATTACCATAAACCGAAAATAAAATATTCTAAGTATAATTCCTTGAACAAGTTATTTGTATGTGTTATACTCTATTCTGAACCGATATTGTATTTCTCAAACAACGAACCTTCATATTTCAGAACTTTGAATACTGTCTTTTGAACAATCACTGTATAAACCGAGCCGAGCCTTGACGGATTGCGTTACCATTTCCGTTAATCTACAGAAATTGAAAATGGCTTTAACATAAACCAATGTCGAAATTATTGCCTTAGCCAAACGATATTAAACAATATTAATGTTTTCTTTCTTTTACCCCATGTTGTTATGTACAGTAGTACACCAGCGTTTAAGGGTACGCTAGTCAGACTAAGGGTTGTTTACCGCTTTAGTATAAGTGACGTAGCAACTGCAAAACTGCTAGAAAGAAAAGGATCATGGTAGAATTTAATTTATTTAGTTTTAACTGGGTTTCGAGGATGTTCTGGGTTTCGTGAGTGTTCTAGAGACTTCTGTGTTCTAGAAATTATTTCGTTCTATTTAAGGGCGTGTAAGCCGATTTAAAGAGAGTTTGGATAGAAGTTTCGACATAAAGGTTTGACAGAGTGTTTGGAAATACTTGCAGTTTCTATATTAAAAAGTTCTGTGTTGGAACTTACATCGACTTACTATATTCTACAGTGATATAAATATTAAAGTTTTGGATTTGAAATTATATTATTTACGTTCGTGTATTGTTCTACTTTCGGATTAATTCAACGCTGCGGATCTACGAGGGCAATCTACCGAAAACTCTTCGAGATTATTCGAAGTTGGATTATTAATTGAACTGTTATAGGGACAACTCCTAAATGGACAAACTGTAAGCTAACATTTATTTTGTTTTCTGAAATTGTGTCTGATGTATTTGTTATTTTTTTATTACGCCATAGATTTAATTGTTTATTAAAATAAAACATTATTGTACTAGTTTGTGGGTGGCTTGTTCTTTCTGTTACGTCATTTCGTCGTTTAGTAAACGTGCCTTTTTTATAAATAAACTTATATAGCGACACCGGTCGTAACAATGTGGTTCTTTGATATGTCATAAAATGTATCGTCTTGACAATTACCTACGCTCTTAAAGCCTTACATGTAGGAATACAATTGTTTACACGAGTTTATGGCAACAAGTTGTATAATTAACATTCTAACACCCGTCCTCTTCTCGACCTGTACGAGGTTAAAATGAGTTTGTCTGAATTCGTATTCGTATGCACAGTGTTTGGAAAATGTTCTTACATATTTGTGTTCCTGGGTTTATAAACCATATAATTGTTTCAATTAGATGTTTATTACAATTATGACTGAATGAAGAACAAACACAATGAGTACTTTATGTAATTGGATTGGGTTAGAGTGAATATGAGGCAGCATGTTTGTACTGGTGAAATAGTTATTGTAATTACACAGATTGTGTCTAGATATTACCTCGATTTAAGGTGTAACAGTTTTTTAGCAAAAAAAGAAAAGCATCTGCATGCACAGACTGGACGTTTAACATATAATTTCGACATATTGGTGTTCGTTGTATCAACATTGAAAACGGTGGAATTGCTATATATAGGCGGATGGCCTTAGCCTAATGAATTCTCGTCATTAATGTACAGGAAAACACAGCACCAATCCGTGTATTCCAATATACGGTCAATATACTTATATGTCAAAGGTTATATGACGAACATTTATCCTACAAACAGGTTTTGGATGTTCATGATTTTCCGAAAATGTAAGCAGAATTTAATAAAAACAAAAACATGGCATCAGTTAGTTTACAATACTGAAGTACACACGATGCCTCTCGAACAATGGGAGGAAAAAAACACAGTAATTCTTGGTTGATGTAGGTTTTATTAAAGGGTTAACACATTTACCAGTCTCGCATATAAATCTTGTAAAAGGTCGGTGGGTGTATATATAAAATGCTCAATGATGATGCTTCCAATGAGGGGGTCAATGGCAGAATTAATGGGAGTGGGGAAAATGGTATAAAGAAAGTTGGGAAATCTGTTGTTAGTAAAAACGACCCACACACCAGCTAAACCTGTTTAAAACCATCTAACTCGCAGATCATTACGCTTTAACGGTACTTATATAAGGTCGCCATAGGGTAGAACGATGTACACGGACAGCATGGGAAATGGGGAGAAAATACGACACAATGACACACAAACACACCCCGGTTACATACATGTATATTATGTTCCTTTTACGTGTTAATCGCCATTTTCCTCTGTATTTCTACAGTGATACAACAGTCGGTATCTGTCTATGCCTTTTGTAACTTTCTATGCAATCCGTATCTGTATTCCAAAGCGTGTGCGTGTTTACACGAGAACTATTTCACTTTTACGGATATCTACGAACGCACCCGAACATTACCGAGTCACTATATTTTTAGTATCATTGTTGGATTCATAATACAGTCACACCAATCCCAGTGTGTTGACTTGCATATGGTAATTATGTATCTGCTAAACAATGGAAACTGTTAATCCAAAATGTGGTAATTTGAACTTGAAGAGAAATGACGAGATAGACAGCGCGATATATATGTCTTACTTCCAAGAAAAGGGAACACAAAGAACGTACAGTGCCTCGAGACATATGCTGCATAGCTGGTACTTGTTAAATTGTTTTTCTTATTCAGTGAAGCACCGGTCCACATACCCTTTTCGAAGCGAAGGAGAATCTGAGAAGTGGTTGCCAGCGACAGAATTGTCACATTCAAAGCAACGCGGTTCTCCATATAGTCTTACACATATCTCTCCGCGTGTTTTTCAAACGTGTAGTTAGCACATTAACAAAGGTACTCGGACTTGAGTTTGTTTTACAGTGACTGGCTTGATATGTTCGTAAAATAATTCTAGAAACGTAATTTAATTTCAACTTATAAATGACGTGTCATTTAATAAACACAGTATCAGCTTACTGGCAGTTGCGAATGAGGTTATCAGCACTCTAGTCTTATTTGACGGAAAGGCCTGATCATAATCGCGCAAGTCCTGGTTAGATCCTGTGTTTCCGCCTAATACGATTTGAGCGTTGATAATAGCGTTCCTTTCAGCCAGTCAGATCATGTTTTGTATACATCACTATCGATCTGATCATTCTTTTTACTTTTTTCCTCCTTCTGTTATATTATTTTTTTATATTAATAATTACATTTATTATCATTATTGTTATATATAATGTTATAACAAAAGAAGTTCTATTTTATGACAGTGATTCTCGTTCCAATAATCCCTGCATTTATTATATAACACGGCTGTTAAAATACTACGAAAGAGAAGTATCAATGACATGTACATCAAGTTTCATGAACATTATACTTTAATTTACGACACACTTTGTCCATCATTTGCGATAGCTGAACGATTGTCGCTCTTGATATTGTCACAGAATTATTGAACTTGTGACTTTATAAGGTCATGTTGATGATGACGTGATTTAATCGTAGAGGCGATAGATAACTTCTTGTGTGGTTGCCTATAAGGACAACACATGGCTAACAACCATGTAATTACTATGGATAAAGTTATTACAAGTAAAAACATGTATGGCATCATGCGGACACGGAAAACCTATATATATGACCTTTTTTCACACAAGTTTAACATCCCACATGAATCCATCCTTCATAGCCTCTGATACAGACCCAATTTCAAGCGTTTGATGATTCTTGATGAAAATACGATGTATATTTACTGTAATCTAACCACGAATTATTTAATATGTTTACCAATATATAACAACACAAAGCATCGTCAACCAGGTTTGTTTCGACTTACCATAAAGGTTTTGACACGTAAAGGCAGATACTGCCTACAAATAACCATTAGTAGATAGTATATTCTTGTACCGAACCCTATTTTTTTAATTAAAGACACGTGTATATAGGTGTACAAAGTGCGTGTGTCTCTGTGTACGTGTGTATGTGTGTGTGTGTGTGTGTGTGTGTGTGTGTGTGTGTGTGTGTGTGTGTGTGTGTGTGTGTGTGTGTGTGTGTGTGTGTGTGTGTGTGTGTGTGTGTGTGTGTCTGTCTGTCTGTCAGTATGTGTGGGTATCTGTATGTGTATATGTCTGCATGTATGGGTGTCTGTATGTGTATGTGTCTGCATGTGTGGGTGTTTGTATATGTATGTGTTTTCATGAGTGGGTGTCTGTATGTGTATGTATTAGCATGTGTGGGTGTCTGTATGTGTATGTGTCTGTATGTGTGGGTGTCTGCACCTGTGTTTGTGTATTCACTTGTTCGAAAAACTACTTTATATTAACTTTAACTTTAATAATATTTTCGGGCAAATCTATAAGTTATAGGTTTAATACTTTTGTTATTATTGTTTTATTCAATGCCATTTGTCTTAAAAAAGCAAAACATATAATGGATATATAAGTACATTGCTAATTCCCCGGCTTATCGATTTTGACTCGATTGAATTCCGATCACACTCGACGCAAACGTCGGTTGAATTCATGTTGTCTCAACATCGACACGAACAAAATGCAACAAAATATTACAGCGCATAATCACTACTGGTATTTAAATTGTATTCATTATCATCAAATTGTGTTAAGACACTTAAAAAGTAATTATGTTGATGCGATTAACTGAAAAGTTACAACTGCGAGCAAGATATTCAATCAAGTGACTTTGTTATATTATCAGAGCCAATAAACCCGTTCGGAAAATAAATTGTTTATAATAATGTAAGTTTAAAAGATATAACGAGATAAGACTAAATCAACAGTCATACTGTTGATAGCTGTTAACATAAACATGACCTTAATGTTAACGGACTCACTAAAATGTCAAACATGAATACCTAACAAATGATCCAGTAACTACAATTGTAGGCAATATAATACTCTGTTCAATACATATGAATCTTTAGCTAGTCTTGGATCAAAGATCGATGTAGATGTCATAATTAAACATACAGACTTAATTTGTCCAATGATCTGGACATTAGAATAATTACCTTTATAGTTATCCGTCTAGGTTACAAGATATATACAAACTGGGTAGCATGCGAGGGCATGATCAATGGCAGGATACTGTTCATGCGATCATTATCATTCATATCATCAGATATGTATTTGTCGCGAGACTTAGATATTAAAATTATATAGACTAAAATGACATTTTTAGACAATATAAACACTCCAAATATAATGAATACATGTACAGAAATGCCACCTGTGTTTCAACCTGGCGGGTTGACATGTCATCGCAAACAATTTCTCAAACTCACTATCCGGTCGATCCAGCTAAACTTCAGTTCATATTTTTAATGTTATCTAATAATAACCTGTTACTTCACCCACGTTAACAATACACACGCCTAGTTTTGCAGTTAAATAATAAAGTAAATCAAATCATATTGGCTTATTTTTTGTTGTTGTTGAGTGAGTGAGTAAGTTACTCATCCCGATATTATGACGCCAATAATTTGGTGTCGTATTTAACAAAAAATATCTTAAGAATGGGACATTAAATTTCGTATTATTCCATTAATACAAAGTCAATTCAGAAAAAAAATCGAATTTCTAATCAGAAATGACAGGAGAGTCAGAATTATGATTCATTTACAACGAAGAAACAAAATGTTGCCATATATGTATATTGAAGACAAATATAACGTGCAAAGCAAATTACAGTAAATACAAACAACATTCATACGCATGTATTGGCTAATATGTTAATACACGGGTTATTAATATATGCAGACAATATACACCTGTAAATATTCTGAAACAAGATTATATTTTTTAGGAATTATACGGTCAATACAACAACACATGCCCTTAAACACGTTCAGATAACAGGATATATTCGTATATTCAAAAATACATGTTCCAGCAACTCATCACGTTCATCAATGGTCGTGTGTCAATAAAACAGTCAAGTTTAACATAGTGGTTGATAAAATGTCAACAATACAAATTTAAATGGTTAATAGTTAATCTGCATATACATATATTGTAGACAAATATAAAAGTTCAAAGGAAATTACAGAAAATGCAAACAGCATTCATGTACATATGTTGAAGGCTAATATATACAAACATGTGTAGATAATATAAGCCTGCTATATTCTGAAACAAACTAGTATTAAGTATAAATATTTACGAATTATAAGAATAATACAATAACCTATGCTCCTATTAGCGATTAAATAACATAATACTCATATATTTTTAATGTTATCTAATTATAATATGTTACTTCACTCACGTTAACAATACACACGCCTGGTTTTGCTGTTAAATAATAAAGTAAATCAAATCATATTAGGTTAAATCTTCTTTTAGTTGAGTGAGTAAGTTACTCATCCCGATATTATGACGCCAATAATTTCGCGTCGTATTTAACATAATATCTTAAGAATGGGACATTACATTTCGTATTATTGCGTTAATACAAAGTCAATTCAGAAAAAAAAATATTTCGATTTTTTAATCAGACATGATAGGAGAATCAGAATTATGTTTCATGTACAACGAAGAAACAAAAATGTTGACCATATATGTATATTGAAGACAAATATAATCTTAAAAGCAAATTACAGTAAATGCAAACAACATTCATACACATGTATTGGATAATATATTAATACACGGGTTATTAATAATATGCAGACAATATACACCTGTAAATATTATGAAACAAGATAATATTTTTTTAGGAATGATACGATTAATTCAACAACACATGCCCTTAAAAGCCTTAAGATAACATAGAATATATTCGTATATTAAAAATACATGTTCCAGCAACTCATAACGTTCATTAATGGTCGTGTGTCAATAAAACAGTCAAGTTTAACATAGTGGTTGATAAAATGTCACCAATACACATTTAAATGGTTAATAGTTAATCTGCATATACATATATTGTAGACCAATATAAAAGTTCAAAGGAAAAAACAGAAAATGCAAACAACATTGATGTACATGTGTTGTAGGCTAATATATACAAACATGTGTAGATAATATAAGCCTGCTATATTCTGAAACAAAATAGCATTAAGTATAAATATTTACGAAATCTAAGATTAATACAATAACCCATGCTCTTATAAGCGCTTAAATAACAGTATACTCATATATTACCAAATGCATGGTCTAGCAAGTCATTATCCTCATAAATGGTCGTGTCGTTTGTCAATAAACAAATCAAATTTAAAATAGCGTTGACAAAATGGCGTAAATATTAAAGGAAAATACAAACATAAATGTTTACTAAATCCGAGTTTCACTTTTCAAGTATACTTTACCGTATTATAAGCCCTCCATTTCAAATTCGATTAGAACAACAGTTATTGCCATGATTGAATCATAATCAAGTATTGCCCTATTACGCAACCCTGGATCTAAGATTATAGATGTGTCTGATTAGAGGATTGATATGACTTGTTATTCCAGACTGTTACTCTAGTAGCCCAGTTCACGAAGACGACCATAAACTATCGTCGCTATTTCAATGGTTTATATCGTGCACGAAATTGCATCCCCATAGAGATAACTATTAGACAAATAGAACATTACCATAAAAAATGCAATACAAGCAACCAACATTCAAGCACATGTACTGTAGACCTATAGATGAAAGCATAGTTTATTAACAACGTGTAGATAGTAAAAGAATGTAAACATTCTAAAATAAAAAAAAGTATACATCTGTAGGAAAGGTTTGGATAATACAACAATACATGCTCTTAAAAGTGTCCGAATAATACAACAATACATGCTCTTAAAAGTGTCCGAATAGCATAGCATAATACTCGTATATTCACAGATGTAGGTTGCTAGACGTACATTTGTGAATATAAGAGTATATGTTATGCTATTAGTGTCTAAGCAATAAATATATCAAGTTTGAAAAAGCTGCTGACAATATCTCACTGGACAAAAATATTTAAAAATCTACACATAAAAATGTGTACTGTAGTCTGAGTTTCTCTTCTCAAGTACAATTTAACGTAGTTGTAAACACATAGTTATTATTGATATACAATTCAACGTTCGAATATTACAAAAAGGTAACGTCATTTATGAATCATGGTTGAGTAAATTCATATGGCGAGACCGTGTACGTCAGTTTGTAAATGTGTTTGACAATATACTATATGTAAATGGCAGGCTGTCTATGTTCTGTGTGTTTATTATTAAAACTAATACTTGCCGTTTGTTTATGCTACCACCGGCTAGACAATCCATGACATTCTCTATGTGACATAGAAAGCACCTGATATAAGCTAACATAACAAACACCGCACAAACGTCCAAGTTATGTTTCCACTAGTGCATGTGTATTCTGCTTATATATTTAGTATGAACTTTATCATAATAAAAAGTCGACTTATGCAGTGTTCTTTTCTGGCTGCTATTACAAACAGGATATGCATTCTTGACTCCCGTTTGACGAAAGGGTATGACTGCAAGATTGTTGCCTGCTGGAGACAGACAGTAGGAGTATTGGATTTCTGGCATTTACATGCAGGTAATGGTGCCATTGCACGAATCAGTGACAGAGAAAAACTTATTATCGGGGCTTAGGATACACTAATAAATAATGTTTGCTTGTAATGATTATGTTGCCACCCAGGTGTAGGATTTGGTCCTGTGCTGGATGTTTGTAAAAGACAAAAAATCCTGTCTCCGCTACAGTGTATACGTCAGCAAACGTCATCTACACAAATGCTACTACAGTATGTATGTTTCTGGTCGTAAGTGAAAACGTCATAGGTCTTCATAGAAGTTTCTGAAAACATGGCGAATATAAAAAGTTTAACTGATATAAAAGATATTCATGTGTTTTGCTGTAAGTAAGTCCCCTAGTACACACTTTTCAGAAAAAAACAATTACATGTACTATATAGCATGTACGTTAAAATGGGCAATTAACATGTTACAAGCTTGTTCATGCGTCGTGGTATGCTATACAGTTCTGCATTGATAACTTACAACTTTAATTGTAATGATAAAGTAAACATCACAGTTTGCTTCCTATTGTCTGTACATGGGTGTGGTAAGGTTTGCACTTATCAGCTTAATCTGTATTGATAGCATCTAATGCAGTGTGTTATGTAAAATCACAACAACGACCGATGCAAGTTTTTGTTATGGATCAGACGACAATGTTAAGCAAAAATGGGCCAATTTGGAAAGCAAACAGAAATAGATATTGCTACTATATACCAACAATACAAAAATAAACGTCCGCATGGTTATTTCCCTTCCTGAGACCCAAGAGAGAGAGAGGGAGAGAGAGAGAGAGAGAGAGAGAGAGGGAGAGAGAGAGAGAGAGAGAGAGAGAGAGAGAGAGAGAGAGAGAGAGATATCCATTTCTTAAACATTTGTTTCAGTTATCCGACTTAAATAATATAGTACAGCTTTCAGTATAAACAAAACTAACTTCATTGAAATAAAAAGGATTACACGTCACTGGGTTACAACATGTCTCATCCGTCATTTGTAATTAAAAAAAGAGAAATGCATAACACTGAAATCGCTGTTACATTTTCTGCAAAACATATCAGTTACTGCTTTTATTGTCCACCGTCCGACAACAAACGGATGACAGTATACCAACATTACTATTTGATACTTCCAACATGAGGGTATAACAAGGGTTTTAAGAAGACTAGTTAATATTTTGTTTAAAATTGTGTCTGTAATTTGACCACTAAGAATAATTTGTTGTCTACCTCCACACGTACAGACATGATAAACCAAGCTTTTCGTACAATCGAAACTTGATCATTTGAGATACTATTATTAAGTACGTTTTGAGACGACTAAATATGCAGTGAATTTTAAACATTTACTTATTACTACACAGTTTCTCGTGCGTAGTATGTAAGCTGTATCCTTGTGCCTAATACATCTGGTTACTTCGATATACATGTTATTCTTCACTACACAATACGCAACACATTAATTGTATGTGCTCTTTACTTGATAAAATTCCTTGCTTATAACACAACCATTAACTATATCAGTGTAGCACGAATACTTACCTTCGTTTGTGAAGGCAGACAATCCATGTGTCAAAACACCTCTTCACGAAGATCCTGTCAATCAAAACACATGATTTTGAATGGTTTCCCAACCATATCTACTTACATTAACACTTTTACCACATGCTAAACATGTGCCAGTCTCATCATCACTACATCACCAAGCAAATAACCCAGACACAAACTCGCATCAACTATCATCATTGCACAAAAAACCATTGCAAACATTTCAAAGCAGACGCCATTTTAGATGAATCGTTTACATTATGATCCAGTATAGTCTCTCGATGCTGTGTAAGTTATAAGAAAGTGTCGATGTGCTAATTTTTGTAACTGACATAAAAAACATGTTTTGTTATGGACGCAAAATAATCTAACCCACATTTGCTAGCGTTTCTTGGTATTAAAGACCATACTATGCATAGAACAATCAACTTAATTATACTTAGAAATGTCAACGAAACACAAACATCCATGACTTACCCTAAATTCATGTTCGTCATTTAGAGGGACATGAAATGTATAGAGGTTTAGTCGCAGTTAAATCTTGCTAAAGACTAGCATGTAATGACATCACATTTATTAAAGCTACATATTTCGTAATTGTTGTTTTCGTCGTCATTATTTCAGTGATTTGCAATACGCGTAATGACAAATGAAAGAAAACGAAATAGGCAGTGCAACTATCTATTGAACATATTAAATATGTCAGGGATATTTTTGATAAGTTTTCATAAACCGAATAGGGCCACGATTGTCTTACTTTCCATTTGCTTACTAGAGGCCGTATTTATACGAAACTAACTCACAGATCTGTTTTAACATGAGTTCACCAAAGCTCGTGGATCAATTCATCAACATACATATTGGTTGGATGCGCCAAAACGTAGAACATACGTGACTTAATGTAAACAATAATAAACGCGTCAATTAAAACATTGATTAGACGAATCGTGTACATGCTAAGAATAAAACTGTTGTGTATTAAATAGCATTTACAACATGGAGTACGAGCATGTATACATGATACCCGAAATAATATACCAAATGTAGTTTTGTCTTCAATAATATTACATACATTGAAATCATAAAAAAGTTGGTCTGATCTGGGTTCTCGCCAGAGGATTTCACACAAAAATAGGTTCATGGGTTGGAGGAAGTGTGAGGAGTGGTGTGTGTCTAGCCAGCTGGACACAGATCTAGGCTGCACAGGTATTAGGAAAGGTGTATGGTTAAGAGCGCTAATGACAATGCACTAACCCCATGTACATCAATTGTCTACCCCCCCCCCCCCCCCACCCCACCCCTCCCCCATTACATCCCGTTGACAAAATAAGCTAATGAAGTGTCCAGCTGCGATCGTAAAGCATGCATTATTGTTTGCCTCAATTGCTTTCTCTGATGAGACTCTTCACCTACACTCCTGTTTGCCACAGTTTCCTATTTGTTTCACTTAGATGCATAATACTAGCAAACTAAGAGCATTTAAAGTTTTGCTCTGTGTAGTTGTATTTGACGTTACTGACGTGCTGGCACAAATCAGTGTTTTAGCGTCTGTTTTGATTTTGTTTTAGTTATTTATAAATACAATTTATAGAAATAATGTTATGATCCCAATAATTGTGTGAGCGTTCGTGGTCTAGTGGTCCGGAGGGTCCCGGGTTCGAACCCCGAAACTGACCACGTGATGTTAGTCCTTGAGCAAGATTAATTACTGCACATTGCTTCAGGTATTCAGTACCTGAGTACTGGTTCTACCCAGGAAGTGGACAGTCGAGAGGGATTAATATAAGTTACAAGAACTTGTTTCCCAATCGACTATAAATAAATAGGTTTAAACTAAATCCCAATAATTTCTAAAAGTAAGTTAATAACATTGGTTCACACGATGCAACTTACTTTGTGTTATCCGTGCAGTAGCCTCCTGTGCAGCAGACACTCTGACCAATTTATTCTCCATATGATGGATGTCCTGCACATATGTAAATATACTAAAATCATTGTCGTTTGTTAACGTATGTGTTCTTATTTATACAACACAGGTCAATGCTATAGATTACATCATTTAACACACATGCATGCATTTAAAATAAACGGCACTTGCAATACATTTGCTTCAAATTATTATTTGTGAAAAAAATACTAAAATGCTGATGATAGTATTATGATAAATATGTCATTTTCGCTTTGACTTAAGTTACGAATAGCAATAGCTTTAGTAATTTACATACAATATATGACTATTTAACCAGATGCATTCATATAAACATTGGCTTATTGAACAAAGCTCCGTACCATATAGCCCCAGATAGCAATCACATGCCTTACATTCAATGGTAGTCCTCAGACATACGAAGCCATATCGCGTGCAATATTAGGCAATCTAAAAACAGGTCTAATTATAACAATACGAATTTGAAATTTAAATCAAGTATTTGACCTCATTCACTCATAACGACACGTTAAAACAAAGTTTAGTTATGTTAAGTACCTTAAGTTGATTGTTGGCCTCATCAAGTTTGTGCTTATACTCCATTCTAGCGCCAGGAAGCCATCCCTGAATCAGTCGCACGAAAATGGATTGTCGATTTCTAACGTCATCTGTTCTTGACTATGTAATAACAAATCCTGTATATGAAAAAAATAGATACACTGTTCAGGACAAACATACAGGGTATGCAAACCATTATTTTGAGGTGGAATTAAAACAAAGGGCGTATCTAACCAGCGAGTACTACTTTATAGTTATATAAGGTAGTATTGCTTTTAGAAATATGAAAACTAATGTTTTGTAGCAGACGTATGACCTTATAATAAGCAAATGCCATAACAAAGAAAGAAAATGCATCATTAAAGATCGCAAATGCTTGTGATTAGAACGCCTACCTGTGTAATGCTTTCCATTGTTGTAATCACTTCATCCGTGTTTTTCAATGTCTTCATGTGTTCTAAGAAGTCAATAATTGAATTGATGTGGTCTTCCATTTCATGCTGACATATGCTCATTGTATGTGGATGCATTGTCCTGTTTCTCACATTTCTTAGCTGTTAAAAATTATCGGTATGTTTTCTGAATTACAACATATATTAAGCGGTCATAGTAATATAAGTTCAAGCATAACGGAGTAGAATTAATTACACATAGCTAGGTAAATAATTAGGTATACACCCTTTAACTTACAACAGAAAAAAGAACATGATGGTATGCATGCAATGTCTCAATTCATAAGCGTTTTATTTAGATACCAATAAAACTGAGAGGCAAATTTATCTGTTCATATATTCAGCTAAATTGTGATATATAACCATATATATTATATGCACACATATACATGTGTTTGCGATTACGGGTGTGAGTGTCATATAAAGCACACCAACACACTTATAGAGAAACAATTGTGTTGCTTACTTCATCGAGTTTTCTTTCATCAAAGATCTGCATCAATGGCTTGCAGCGCTTTATTATGGTACAGAGGGCAAGGATATCGCACTTTTGAAAATCGTGTATGTCACTTCTCATCCAACCTTTGAGAAACAAACGGGCAAATTCAAATGGCGACTTAAGCCAATTTTGGGGGTCAGTGTCTTTTAACATCTGATAAAAATCGACGGAATCTCTTGTGTGTCCCTTGATAATGGTTAAAAGATTCTGGCAGGTAACTACCGACATAAGTGTTTGAATTGAGCCAAATTGTCTCTTGCTCGTATGATGTCGTCGGATGTTGCTTCTGTGCAAAGTTGTCTTCCGAAATCCGTTAAAGTCTCTTCGTGCAAGCGTATAATTTTGTTTTCGATAAAAGACAGTAATACAGGGTGAAGGTACTTCAAGGATTGCGTGGTTTTAAACCAATTCGTGTCACTTTCATCGGTAAGGATCTAAAACGTAAGATAAAAATGTCAGTAAGTAGCAGATACAAACGACATTTGGAAACGTTATTTTTGGACGTCATTTTTCTAAATGAAACGTGTTTAACCCTTTTTTTCTACATACACGATACATCCTTTTGAAAACAATATAAATTTAGTTGCATCCAAGAACGTCATTTCCTGTCTTAACATGAACATTTCCATCTGGAATAAGGAAATCAGCAACATAATATAATTACCATCAAGTAATTTTTGAACATGTTTCGAATCTTGTATTCTTTCAAGCAAAATTGCTTATATGGCTGTTTCTGTGGGCAACATCAGTTTTCCACGTTGAGCTTTTGTGCGTTAAACCAGTTTTAATTGGTAATAAAAGTGACTTTACCTGATGGGCTTGGTCAGCGTTCTCTTCTAAATGGAATAAAACAAAACAAAAGAGTAATCTAACAATGCAATTCATTATACCTATCAAATACCTACATTTGATTCGCCGTTAGTGTTTATCAGGATTAAGAAATCGCAGATTGGCTATAGTTATTCTAAGTAATGTTAATGTAACTCTGATGTTCTTTTTATCAAATTCTATCTACATTTACAATATACATTGATTGCAGGATCTATACCACCATAACACGACAGTTAATACATGTCCAATGAATGCATAAGTAAGACTTAAAATATCTCCCGCATGAGTTGGCAAAGCTGAAATTCAGAACTTCGAACAAAGAACGCTATTTAAGATTCATATAGAGAAATGGATAAAGGCATTTATTTATTTAGGCAAAGGGGAAAACCGAAAATGACAGTCATCAACATCATCATCATCACCATCCCCATAATCATCGCCATAATAATAATAATAATAATAATAATAATAATAATAATAATAATAATAATAATAATAATAATAATAATAATAATAGCAACATCATCATCATAAAAATAATCATCACCATCATCATCTTTAACAGCATCAACATCAACACGATCAAGGGGAATGAGCCCATTTGAACAATCCATGAGTGGACAGAGTGTACAAAGAGTAGGAAACGCATTTTAAAATTAACGTCCTTGTAACCATCTGCAATAGTATAAACTGAAACTGCTTCCAAATGTTTGACGAAAAATGTGCAAGCAGTAATTTTGCCAGGTTGTAACATTTAGCTTTACCTTTTTAACTGGATGATATACTTTGGTATTGTTAGCAAAAAGCATCACGATGGATCTGGATAGTTGGACCTTTACGATGCAGTATCACCACACTTCATATATACATATGACCTATATATACAATGTCGTAATAACATGGCAAGTTAATTGCAATCTGCAGTAAATTAGAAGTAAACCATGTTTGTTGTTTAAAGTGATGGTTTATAATCACCTTTACACTTTTGAGGAAAGTCGTTTGTAAAAAGTGCATAAACTTCATCTTAACTCATTAATTCACTATGATAAGTTTTAATTCTAAGCGTCATTTCAACTTCAGTTGTATTGTGTTTGTTGTGGATCAATTCCTCTGAGAAATAGTTTCATCCAATAGCTAGTCTCAAAGAAAGTACTCAGCTATCACTAATCGTTATCTACTAATAGGTCGCCAATGACCACAATATCTCATTACTTGTCGCGGAATATTTAGGTTCGTTTGTGTTGAATGGTTCATGGAGAAGCGCGTTGTTTTAAAAGTCCCCACCCTATGAGAAAAACATTACAGAAACAAACGCATTTTCAAAAGTTCAAAACTCCTTTTATATTATCACAAAATCGTGTCTAGCAGTCAATCTTGCCAATGAAAGATAGCGTCGGCTTACGTTAATAGGCGCTTCGTGGTTAAGATATAAGCGGTAGGTCTAGTGGAATATTCAATTTCGCTGGTTTGCAACAAAAACTGTCTTCCACTGAAGTATCGTTTGGAAATACATTCTTTAGGTAATACTCGCTATTCTGTATCGCCAAAAGTGGCGATATATTGACGCATCGATAAAATCTACCCAGATCTATTGGACAGTTTGAGTTAACTTGAGCTATTAATTTGTATCATGAATATGATTGGTACAAGAGAACCAATGTTTACCCTAAGTGTCTCCTTAAATTGAATAGAGACGTACAATAATGTACACCTAATATTAACCTGGTGTCTCTTGTCAACCCGGACTGTTTACACTGATGTTTATTGAACATTCACCAATAATTAATAGTTAAATCTTCAATATTTGCATAGACTGTTTATTACCTTATTATCCACCACTACATACTCTTCGATAAAATAGGCGTTTTCTATAGAAAGACACAAGTTTTGGATTAAGTCGATGGGACCATACCTGTTGTGCTTGGTACGTCAATGTAACTCGCTTTCTCATCTGAATCCTCTCCTTGTGCAACCGTATACTGAAGTAAAAAAAACAACAACACTCAAACTTCCCAGAGTTTAAACAAACCTACCTTAAAAACACAGCGCCTGTTCATTTCAACAAGTGTCTGTCAATCCAAACACATGATTTTCAGCAATGCCCTAAGCATATCGAGCTTCATATGAGCACAGTTAATATATCCTACATATATATATATATCTGTGTCATCTTTACTACATGATCAAGCAATTAGTTATATATATATATATATATATATATATATATATATATATATATATATATATATATATATATATATATATATATATATATATATATATATATATATATATATATATATATATATATATATATATCTGTCAAACAAATAACTCATGTCACCATACCATCATTAGTTATTATTATAAACTTTCTTATATGTATAGCTAGTTACTCTCAATACGAAATATGTCATGCATATAGGTCAGCAGATTTTTTTTTTGTTCGATTGCACAGGTTAACGACCCGGTCTATCTTTTGTTCCGGAGTTACTTTTTCTTCTAAATGAAACGTGATCTTGATTTTTTTCTACAATACGGGCTGTCGATCCGCTTTGTCTTCTAAATGTGACAAACACGCATCGTGTATTTTCCACTAGCCACTATAGTAAATTTGGGCTGTAACTAGTGTCGTAATCTATTCATACCGCATTATTGTCTCTGATTATATACATTTTTTTTCATATACATGTGTGTCTCTAATAAAGCTTTGTTAATAAAATAAACACTATCGATATATGCTACATTATTGTTAATACGTGCGTTTATCTCACCTATCTCACCTGTGTTATCTCTTATAACTAGCTATAAGAATATTGCTGTCTAACATTCCTAATGCGGATGTTCATTACTTAAGGTAGTTCCATGTGACTTAGCCATACACATATTTTAACAACATGGTAGAGAATACAGTCGTAATTTTTACCTAAATAGGATAGGTGACGTGCGTTTTCTAACAGTTTCCAAATTCATTGTGTGTAGTCATAAGTTATGTTTTACATTCCGAGCAGGGTAAGGGCTTTTTGCTGGTAAGTCACCGAAACAATAAATAACGTAACATGTAACCAAAATATAAAAACAAACGACAGTTATCGCCTTGGAATAGCCAGTCGGCAATATGGGTTGGCTAATTCGGATTTTCAGAGCTCTAAACTCGCTCGTCCTGAGGAGTATCTCAACTGCAACCAATTCGAAAAAAAAACATCTATTTAAACAGAAATGAAAAAGCGTCGACGTTTTCTTTGATAAGTTAGGGTTAAAGTAGTGACATCATTAAAACAATAATGTCCAAATTGTGTTTAAAAGAGGGAGAGAGGGGTATTATTTCGATTAAAATAACTACACAAAAAGTGTTGATTGTAAATGCAATTAACATTTTGACTCAAGAAAACTATGACCAGAGAGAACTATATATAACCACAAGCGAAGTTAGAATTCTAGCTTAATTATCTTGCAATCTGAGAAACAAAACAACAAAAGCAATAACACATTAAAACGTTTTTGATTCTCCATTCCTAATATAAAACATGTTTAAATATTACCATGTTAAATAACAAATAAGCGGTCAGTTGCAATAAGTATTCCATTATATATTGTGCCACATAACCAATTTGCGTTTTGATCAACCATTAATAAAGAAAATAGATGCATATAGCTATCACCAGAGTCTAAACTGTAATTTTCGACGCATGCCTTTCCTAAAATAAGAATGTCAAACATACTACTGAACTATTTATTTTATGAATATGCATTTTCTTCGGAATGAGGTTGACATATACTTGTCGTTTTAAAAGACGCACTTATAATATGCTAGTCAGTTGTAAAACATCACAGTCAATACTATTTAGACCCAAGCAATTGTTCAATGATTATGCTTAAGTGTTTGAATAGAGAGAAAACATGTTAAATGCCAAAAAGTTTATGTACAGTCTATATATATGTATAATTATAATTGTATGTCATAAGTCTGTACCGGTTAATAATTAACAAAAACACACACACCCACCCATCCAACCCTCCCCCCCCCCCCACACCCGTATTTAGTATTAATTTGTGGTATATCGTAAAGCATACGCACTTACCGGGCTAGGTGTCGGCGTAGGTGAAATTTCATAAAGTTCCTCTACCTGTCATCCAAACACATGTAATTGAGTTATATACTATATATTTTGAACTTAATATGATAACATTTCCATATCCTTCACAAGTGTCAGTTGTATCTATCACTGCACTGGCAAGCAACGGACACTGTCAATAATATTTTAGGTACAAGCAATGGTTGAATTATTATGCTTAAGTGTTTTAATGGATTGAGAACATGTTAAGTGCCCAATACATTGTGTACAGTCTATGTATATGTATATTTTTAATTATGGCATAAGTCTTTACTTGTTACTAAGTTAACATACACACACATACACATCCCACACACACACACTAATTTACTATTGATTTGTGGTTTATCGCAAAGCATGGGCGCTTTCCGCGCAATATGTCGGCACAGCAGGCGTCTTCATATCATATGAAGGTTCATCCAAGTCATCTGCCTGTCATTTAAACACATATAATGTATTTATATACTATATATGTTAAGCTTGATATAAACACATTACCACATCCTTCGCATGTGTCAGTTACATCCATCACTACACCATCAAGCAACGGACACAGACACAGATACTTAACAAATCGAAAACTAAAATCGGTCCTGGCGCCTGAATGGCCTTGTCAGAAATCTATAGAAAACGGATTTAAGACAACTTTCCAACCATTGTTTATGTTGTTCCCTTGTATTCATGAATTTCAACATGTATTTTTTTTGTTATTTTACTTTTATTTATAAAGAAACCATATAGGCGTTTATGTTTTCATCTGTTGTTTTTTTTCGTTTTTTTGTTGTCTTAATTTGAACTGTTGAATTATTAAATCGAGACTAGCACATCGATTAAAGGCTTCGTGAAAAAGGAATGTCCAACGTTCTTAAAGTGTCCATTACTAAAAATGCTTCACTTTTGTAATCATATAAATAGCTCTGTTATTTGAAATACTGTGTCAATATTAGCAAGATGTTAACGTTGATTGGTATATTTATTTACTTTTGTAAATTGACCGTGCTTATTTGGTATTACTAGCCTCTTAAAAACACACACAAATTACCTCCGCTAATATGTGTCAATGCTCGTTCTCCTTGCTAAATAAGTTATTACATAAATTCAAAAATCGGATCTTTTTCATAAATTTCAATTAAAAAAAATCTATCAATAACGGTGTGTTTAATGCATACAACAGGATCATATATACCCTTCACCTTAAATTAAAGATATATTATCTTCCACAAATCACAACCGGCAGTGCATCACTGTTTAACTGCACAGACAAGTAAGATAATCGACATATTCTGCCAACGGTTGATGGGTCAAGTTAAGATGACGTGTTGATGACTTGGACAAATCAGAAATTAACATGATTAACATCAGAAATTATACACATATAAGATATCAGCCCATTCAGATTCTTTATTACTTATTGGTGTTTCTGCTATTAAAGTCCCATGTTATGAATAAGCAATAGCAATAACTCACGTTTATTACATATTCATCAGGCTGCAATTGTTTATAAAATAGAATACCCATTCTCATTCGCCTTTGTAAGATAATCGATGAAATCGAGCTGTGGAATCGCTGTGTATTTCACAAATGGAACAACCACGCAAACACACAAATAGTGTTTTTACACTATCCACTATGGTAATGTTCAGTTGTAACTAGTAACGTAATCTATACAAACCGAATTATTGTATTCAATTAACAATATCTATAATTAGACTGGAATAACAACCGTAAGTAGTTTACTAACTTACTGGATACAATCGAATTAAACATCTCGATCCTCAAATTAGACATTTGTCCATATACATGGGTGTCTCTTTCAAAGTTTTGTTGATAAATCAAACACTATAGATACATGCTATTATAATATTAACTATCATACCGTACATGCTGCATGCCGTTCAAGATAATCAATCATATCGCGGGCAGCAGTTTATAAAAGAATGAACACGATAAATCATTTTAAAAACAATACATATTTAATTGCATTCAGGAACACCATTTTATGTCTTAACTTGAACATTACCATGTGAAATAACGAAATCAGCAATACAGTATAATTATCATCACACATTTTGGGAACATGTTTCGAATCTTGTATTCTTACAAGCAGACGTTGGCCATATGACTTTTTCTGTGGCCACGAACAGTTTTCCACGTTGAACTTTCGTGCCTTCAATCAGTTTTTATTGGTAATAAAAGTGACTTTACCTTACTCAGGTTGGCAGCTTTATTTCCTAAATGGAACAAAACATAGCATAAGTGTAATTAAACAATACATTGCATTATTCCTTTCAATTACCTGCAACTGATTCACCGTAAGTGTTCAATACTTGGAAATTGCAGATTGGCATAAGTTATTCTAGTTAATGTTAATGTAACTGGTTGGATATTTTCATTATTCATTTCAAGCAACTGAAAATGCAGGAATCTATACAACCAAAACATGAGCATATATATATATATATGTTAGTCAAGACTGATAGAGAGAACTGGATAAAGTGCATTTATTATTTTATGAATTTGTGAAAACTGAAAATGACAGTCATCAACATCATCATCATCATCATCATCATCATCATCATCATCAACACATTTTTAAATTAAAAACCGTTTAAACATTTGCATCTTATAAAATGAAACTGCTTCCATAATTGTTCAAGCAGTTATTATGCCAAGGTGTGACTTTAAGATTCACCCGTTTTAATTGGATGATATACATTGGTATCGCAAGCAAAAAGCATCACGATGGATCCGGAATGTGTGGACCCCATACGATGCAGTATAACCACACTTGATATATAAACATGTCCTATATATACAATGTCGTTATAACATGACAAGTTAATAGCAATCTCGTGTAAATTAGAAGTAAAATAGTGTTCGCTGTTTAAAGTGATGGTTTATTATCAGCTTTAAGCGTTTGAATTAACTAGTTTGAATAGTGCATAAAGTTCATAATAACTCATCAATTCACTAGAAACAGTTTTTAATTCCAAACATCTTTTCAACTTTAGTTTTATTGTGTATGTTGGGGATCACTTATTCTGAGAAATATGTTCATCCCATACCGAGGTTCCAAGAGAGTACTCAGCTATCAGTAATCGTTATCTACGATAATCGTTATCGCCAATGAAAATAGTAATCTCATTACTTGTTTATTGAAGATTTACTAATATTTAATAGTTAAATCTTCAACATTTGCATCAAATGTTTATAACTTTATTATATATCACTAGATACTCTTTGATAAAAGGGGCGTTTTCGATAGACATGACCACAAGTTTTGATTGAGTCTATTAGACCATACCTTGTATCCGTCGTAAGGGAACGACATTCCTATCCTCATCAAAGTATTTTTCCTGTTAAAAGAATAAACACACATTTCCCAGAGTTTGAAAAACATACATAAGCACACAGCGCCTGTTCATTTCTACAATTGTCTGTCATTCCCAACACATGTATTTTTAGCAATGGCCTAATCATATCGAGCATCATATCAACACAGTTGACACATCCTTAATATATGTCTGTCTTGTCTTAGCTGCTTGATCAAGCAAATAACGGAGGCACAAATCACACCAACTAGCATATATGTATGTCTGTCAGACTACTAACTCCTGTCACCATACCATCCTACGTTATTAATCTAAACCTTCTCATATGTATAGCTAGTTACTTTCAATACAAAATATTTATGCATAAAGGTCAGAAGATTTTGTTTGTGTAAATAGGATTAAATAAGAAAGGAACGTAAACCTTTAAATAGGACACGAATGACTGTATAGTCTTCAATGAACTGCAGCAAGGAGATTTTTCATTATGAATACACATACCTCTAATACCTGCTGGCCAATATTTTCGCATATCTCACATATCTCACAAGTGTTATCTTTTTGCAAGCAAATTGATTGCATGCACACCTGAGCAATGTCTAACATTCCAAATGGGGATATACATTATTTTAGGAAGTTCCATTTTACTTAGCCATACACATAATATAACAACTTGATGGAGAATACGGCGTATTCCTTACCGAAATAAGGTAGATGTCGTGCGTGTTATAACAGTGTCCAAATTCATTGTTTGTATTTATGAATTGTGTTATACATTCCGAGCAGGGTGAGGTTGTTGTTTTTTTTTTGGTAAATCCCCGAAACAATAAATAGTAATGTACTCATAAAATAAAGTATATTGTAGGAGTAGTTTATTATCCTCTAAAATAGTGTGCTAAAGGTTCAAATGTTTACATACTTGTGTTGTACACCGTATTAGGTATAGGTCACTCCAAAAACCCAGGATTGACACTATACATTGGCAGATCATCCTCGCTTTTATAGTCAGTATTAAAAACCCAAAAACGATTTTGCATATTCAAAACTATTTACTTACATTAAAAAAACAAATATGAAACCAAAAGATCAAATCGGACAGTAATCGCCTTGGAACAGCCAGTCGGCAATTTGGGTTGCTTAAGCGGGATTCAAAGAGTTCTATTATCGCACTTCCAGAGGTGTATCTCAAATGCAAGCAATTCAAAGAATTCCGATCTATTTGAACAGATATGAAAACGCTTTTACGTCACTACGTTAAAGTAGTGACGTCATTAAAAACAAAAATGTCCACATTGTGTTTAGACAAGAGAGAAGTATATATAACCACACGCGCAGTAAGCATTCTAGTTATCTGAAAAAAATGAGAAACAACACAACAACATCAATAACACATTAAAACTTTGTTGATTCCCCATTCCTTTAAATAAACCATGTTTGAAGAATACCATGTTAAATTACAAATTAATGGTCAGTTGCAATAAGTATTCTATTACATATTGTGCCTCATAACCAATTTGCGTTTATAGCCTTTACTTGTTAATTAGATTTAACTTACGGAAATACAGAGAAATTATAATTAAAAGAGAGACACTTTATCATAATTGTCATGAAATAATGGCATCATACTTACTTTTTTACAACATAAACACATCCGTTGTATCAAGGTCTGTCGAAAGAGAGAGACGGAGAGATAGTGAGAAATAAAACAGTTCATGTACGATATTTTACAAGGTCTGATTTTCATTGGAAACCTGACTAGAGTTAAAATGGCTTGAAAATGGATTTGTTTAAGTTAGGCCATTTTTGTTCTAAGCAGTGCGTAAAGTAACGCGCTTATATAAATGCTTCGGTGGTCACTATGACTGTCTATAAACTATCACGAGACTATAAAGTGAGCTATCAAAACAGCAATAAATTAATAACTACGCAATATAATTCGGAGTTATGTGTTTTTTTTGTAAACGTAGCACATGTATAATAACTTGCATGTGGCAGGCATTTGAACGGTTACATTAACATACTTATTTGTTCATAAGCCCCAAGTGATTGATGTTTTCCAATGAAATATAGAAAGCAGGTAAAAGTAGACGCGTCCAACTTGTTATGCATATAACGTTTCTGCTGATGTATGTTGTTGCATTGCACTAACGGGAATGCAATTTGAAAATATAACAAATGACGCAATATTATTTTCATCTTTCTTTTGTTCAGATCATTTCACACGCTTTTACATATTAAGTTATGTAATCATTTATTTCATTTAGGCTATTTTATCGAAACAGTATTAACACTTACCATAAGTGATTACTTGATAAAGTGTCCTTGTTGAAATGACTAAACGTGTGATATATATTAAAATATCCGCAACAAAAGACAACCCCGATCATGTAGTACTGTAACCCGTGTAAATATACGTAAACTGTAATATGCATTGTATGTGCTCTCTACTTAACAAACTAGCTTATGAATAACACACACACTCAGACACAGACACACACACACACACACACACAGACACAGACACACACACACACACACTAATTTTGTATTGATTTGTTGTGGTAAATCGTAACACATGGGCACTTACCGGGACATGTTCCCGCCGACGACGCCTCTCTCACATCAATCCGAAGATATTTTCCCCACGTTCCTCTTCCTGTCATCCAAACACATTTAATTGAGTTATATACTATATATATCGAGCTTTAAACAAACACATTACCACATTCTTTGCAAGTGTCAGTTGCATCCTTCACAACACCATCAAGCAACGTACAAAAACACAGATCCTTTACAAATCGAAATCTAAAATCGGTTCTTGCGCCTGAATGGACTTGTCAGAAAAAAAATCAAAAAAACGGATACTAGATAACTTTTCAAACACTGTTTATGTTGTCCCGTTGTAAGAGTAGACCATGAGTACGGACAATTGTGGACACACTAGATATTGTCAAATAACGTTTATATATCACTTAGCAACTACGTGTCATTTAGGCGAACCGTGATATAACCAGTCAAGCCGGTGCTGGATCATGCCTTATTACATGCGTTTTCTTTTCTTGTTTTAATTCTATTAGTTTTTTTACGGAATCTGGGCCATATTTTTATTTCTAATGTGAACTCATGCCCTAATCTAATTTGCTTTAAGGCGACATTGTCACACCAATTGCTCACGTATGACAAATCTATAATTAATAGCATTTAGAAACGATAATTAGCGACACTCCAAAGGGGCACAAAGAGCCATAAGTTGCAATAGTACTTTCGATTTGAACACATTGGGATGTCGTATGACATACTTAAGATGGAGGGATCTATTCCACATAATGCATTGCAGCATTAATTTCACCCTCAGTAGATGCATGCGACGAACAAGGTGACGGTGCGCAATCACTTCAAAGGTATTCGTAGGATGTTTCTATCATCACATATGCAACATGTGAGTGCAACCACATTAACAAATATACGTATAGTATATTGATCGTGTTGAATGGCTTTCTGAGATGCGCTGACTGGTGACCGAGCTTCCTCCGACACTAAGACCGCAAAGCGCTCGAGGTGTTCATAAAACAGGTGCTCTGGTATTTTCATAGCAAAACAACCGAAGAGAAAAAAAGGCCTGCGCACGTCAGTTTCCTTGCCAAAGAGGGTCACCCTAAATATAAAGACCTACACCAAAGTAGTAGGTAGGTGTATAAATAGGATCCAGTACCATATCAGAGTAAACATTTGGACATGAGACGAATTATTTTATTTTTCTAAGAACAAATTTAGGTTGGCAACCTAGGACTTTTAGTAGATTCGCTAAATGACAAAAACAATCATACGAAAGAAACAAACAAACAAGAAACATGTACTTATCAATTACTTACCTGTTTTTCCAGCTGTGTTTCGTGAGCTAAATTAAAGAGAAAAAAACAGACAGCTTAAATATAAATTGCATATTCCTAACAAAAGTGTCACACTTGTTTTTTATGTTCGCCATGTTTGTATCACTGCCAAAAATAAACGAATGTCATGACTCTTTTTTACTTTTTGATTTAATCGTTTTTGCTGTTCGGTATATTAAGGTGTATTCAGATTATTTGCTCATCTTTATTATATACTGTGTCTGCAGTTTGATAATCGTAATTGTGTTTTTTTTCATCATCATTAGTTCACATCTTTGCAATAAGCGTAAATGAAAATGAATCAAATCGAAATAGTCCAACTATCTTTTTAACATCTTTAATTATGTCGGGAGTAATTATGATATGTTTCGGTAAAGCAAATATTGCCATGATTTTCTTACTCGTCATCTAATTGATGTAGCCGGCATTTACACTACACTTACTCGTAGGTCTGTCTAAATACATGTTTGCTGAAGTTCTTGGATAAAAAAGGACAGAAAACATGTGTTAATTACGTCAACACGTGAACAGATTGTAACATTTTGCAAACAATAAAAACGCTAAGTGCATCGGACTTGGCCTTTTCTGGATTCACACTTATCTGGCTTCACGCTATGATCACATTGATATGTTCATGGGTTAGATAATACTAGTGGGGAGGGACTAGCAAGATGGACACAGCCACACGTTGGAGCGAACAGTGTGGTGATAAGAACGTTGCTAGTTAATGGCAGTGTGGACAAGCCAATAAGCATGAAGTGTGACTAATTGTTTTATGGAATCTCCACTATCTGTGCATATGACATCTCTGTGTATAGTAGACTTAATTATCCAGCTGTGGTATCACAGCATGGTGTTATTTTTTGAGCTCCTATAAATGCCGTCTTCAATGTCTTTGAACCATTATTCAGTTGTAATATGTAGTACAGCATGAATAATTACATGGTTTTCTTTGCGTAGACACATCTTTCGTACTGGACACGTCATCTGAACTCCTGTTTCCCAAAGGTTCCTGTCAAGAAAAAAAAACAGTAGGAAAAAAACAGTAATTTAAAAAATCACACAAACTTAATATACTCATAAATATACATTCGTAGCATCAAACTTTAAAAGGATCAAGACAAATCAAACGATCGTTAGAGGTTAACAGTTAATCAATATGTTTACCTTGCATTGTCTAGTTTATGGAAACTATCGTCTACTGACTGTTTTTTTTTTCGGACATTCCATGAGTATATTTTTAAAAATGTATTTAAAGAACATACCGTTAACCTCTAATGTGCATTTCATTATCCTATTTCTGATTATTTATTCAGTATTTTAAATCATCTAGTTCGCGAATTTTATCGACAAACTAAGTAAATAAAAAGAAAGTAAGACCTCACATATTTTTACGGTGCAACGATAAAAAGACACCAGTGAGCACGGTCGTCTAATGGCTATCCTTTACTAATGTTTCTTTATTGCTGCTGGCGTATTTGGTGTACACAAATATTATTCTTTATCTGCTGTCAGTGTGCTTGTATTCTTTCATGACACATTTACTTTAATAGGAAACACGATGTAATACTGTGCATGTCTTATGATGACTTGTGTTTATGAAATTATATTAATATAAAACAACCATTTCTGCCTTAGCACAGTGCCATGGTCATACCTTATTCGGAAATATGCATTGCCTGAATCTGTTTCAATGGCAACATGATGGTCTAAGACGTAATTTAAAACACTTGTTCAGTAGACACAACGACTTTATTGTATGGCCAGAAGTAAACTTAGAATTTACAATTGTCGGTTAATTTTACTGATATCACTGTTAATCTAACAGTAAAGGATTTGCCGGAATTATCACGCAAGCAATGTGTGTTTAACAATATCGATATTCACCTTTGATAATTTGATAAATTAGTCCTTAAACTATCAGAAGTCAAGTACATGGGCATGATTATTGTTTTAAGAAGATACATTCTTTCAAACTCATTGCTGATCTCATTTTAATTTTCTTCAATTGTGACATAAAACTTAAAACTATTAAATTATTCTAATGACATTGAAAGTGCTATGAATTACTAAAATATAAACATTTGGCTACCGCTTGACAAATGCATAAAGACAAAGAGATGAGTCATTACACACAGACAGGAATTCAACCGTTTCCACATTAGACGGTCAGTCAGCCTAATGACGACTGTGGTGCTAAAGTTTATATACAGTAAAACCTCTCGAAGCGGCACCTCTAAGCAGCGGCTACCTCTAAGCAGCGGCAGTTAGATTTCTCCCCAGTAGTTTTCAGCACATTTTAGCCTCTAAGCAGCAACTCCTCCGCGAAGCGGTAAGCGGCCGTGTGATTCTCTTCCCTGAGGCTAGTTTAACCTCTGAGTAGCAACACCAGTGCAGCTGTTTTTAGATCAGTCTGTCGCGTACACCAGAAATTTCACGCGGTCGGCTAATCACTGCTTGTACCCTGTTGAGAAGGTGTTAATTGGAATCAAGTAACAGTTGGATAGGAAACCAGCTGCATGCTACAAAAATGCCATTGTAGATCTAGGGTATTGCGAGAACGTGTGAAAGAAGTGTCAACTATCGATGCTGTTAACAGTAGGTTTGTTTTCTTTAATTGATCGGAAGATTAAAAGATATCACTGTATTGATTGCTTACTTACAAGATGTTTACGTTAGGGCTAAATGCAAATTGTCATTATTTTAGGATGTCTGACTATAAATTCAACAACTAAATGGTGCAAAACAACTAAATAATGCTGCACTTACATATACAGTATGAGTGTACATGTACATACATTTACAAGTTTTTTCTATGTTCAACAGCTTGCTTTTTCACCATGTACATACATTTTTAAGTTGTTTTTTTTTGTACAACTTGTTTTTTTCATCATCAATAAATTATTTAAAAATCATCTTCTGTTATCTCCTATAACAATATATTGCATTTTCATTACCAAAGCAAAAGTAACTAAAACATATACTTAGGAAAATCGAATATCAGTACAAAACTATTAAAAACACATTTTTGTATCGTCTTATTGAAACCTCTGAGCAGCAACACCTCTGAGCAGCAACAATTATTCGTGCCTCCGCCAGATGTTGCTGTGGAGAGGTTTTACTGTATAGTATTTTTTTCCGATATGTCGTAATTTGGTTTCAGTGATTATGGATCTCTTAAGCTCTTATAATAATAAAATACTTGGATTTATTGATCGATCAAACTATTTTACTTAACAGTTTACGTCCAGGTATTATATCAAAGGAAAAACATGTATTAAAAGGACAATTAGTTAAAGATCACAGTGACTAACGGCAGCTAATACTCGCGTATCATGTCAATATCATATGAAAACCCACTCATAATAAGTTATCAGTATTTGTAGTTTGTGTTTGTGTCTTTTAATGGTGTGGTCTCTCATGAATGTAGAATATTACTAATGTCTTAACATGTTTTTGTAGTTGTAGAAGTTAACTTAGTTTCACCACTTTTATGAAACATGTTAATACAATGCCTAGTATATATAGTGTCATAGCTTGTTTGTGCTGTTCCCCACCATTTGAATAAATTGTGTAGGCGATGTGAAATAAATGCCAGTGTGCGTACGAACGGGTCACAATTGCTGTCACTATATTTAGCACAAATCACACATATGAACGATAAAAATGCTACTGAGCTGCATGATCTTGTCTGTTGATACTGCAATTGCGAATTAGAGGTGCCTCTTATCTTATGTGAGTTTTTTCTTTCTGCATTCTTAGAAAAAAAAATGTTTGCATACCTTTGCCTCTAATTCCTGTTCTTCACCTAGATAAAATTTAAAATACAATTTAAACCACAATAACTCCTTAAAATGAAAACAAAGGTAATGTCGTCCTGAGGTACTCACCTTGCGGTTTCGACTCCCGGCCAGGGCGAAAACCTTAATGTGGGTACGTTTTTTTCTAGGCATTATGTGGTGTGCCTGTGGTTTTACCCAGACTTAAGTCTACTGCCCCCATCCCACTCCATTATTCATAATTGTGTCAGCTTGATATAAAACAGCAAACAGATAGCACAAGTAATTCGTGAAAATTCGTGAAAAATTGTACAGTTAAAAGTATCATGTGTTAGTAAGTTTGCCCTCATTTTGTTTTGTATAACACATGTTCTTTGATTGGCGCCATTATTACAACGGCTTTTATGTCTTAGATTGCATCTACCTAATTCAGATGAACACGGACGTGATAGTCTTTTGAATAACTAAAATCGGCATAAATTTGAAAAAAAAAGAAACTCGTCCGTTTCATTTCTTTATTTTATTACTATTAACCTTGAGTACAAAATACAAGCAAATGAGGAGCATTTAAAAATATTTAGAAAATATACAAGACTTGCATTGTGTGGTTATCTGTGACGTGGCGTGTTGACACTATTCAGTGTTATGGCGCCTGCTTTTATTGTATTCAGTTAATTCTTAATACAATCTATAGAAATAAGTATGTGATTCTTAAATTTTTTCAACAGTAAGCTAATTATAATGGTTGACACGATTAGACTTACTTTGTTTTGTCGGTGCCGTAGCCACCTGTGCTGAAGACATTCTGGCCATTTTATTCTCCATATAATTGATGTCCTGTACAAATGTAAATATACTAAAGTCATTGTTTGTTTACGTAATATTCTATGTTTCCAACACCTAGCGTCAATGCTATAGATAACATCACTTTAAAGAATACATGCATTTAAACGAAAAGGCATTTGAAGTGTATATGTTTCAGTGTATACTTTATGTGAAAAAAAATATACTTTTTCAAATTATAATTATTGGCAATATACTTGCAAAGAAACTTTGATTTATGGAATAAAGCTCCGTATTCGAGAGCCCCAGATTAGAGTCTCATGCCTTACATTCAATGGTAGTCCTTAGACATACGAAGTTAAGTCGCCAGCAACATTATACTGACTAAGAACAAGCCCAATTATACAAATAAGAATGGTAATTTAAGCTAAAATATGTATCATTCACTTATAACGGCATACGTTAAAACAAATATAAGTTCAAATATGCTTAAGTACTTGATGTTGATTGTTCTTCGCATCAAGTTTGAGCTCATACTCTATTTTAGCGTCATGAATCCATCCCCGAATCAGACGATCGACAACAGTGTGCAGAAGGCTAACGTCACCTGTTCTTAACTACGTGGTGGAAAACATGAGTATAAAAACAATATAAATACAATGTTCAGGACACACATACAGTGTATGAATACCATTATCTGGAAAGTGGATTTACAGAAAAGGTGTTCCAAACAGCCGAGTAAAACTTAAGGCTAATATAAGTACTATTGCTTTTAGAAATATGAACTTTCAGCAGATGTAATGCATATTACAGCCAACAGGAATGACACTGAAATAAAATGTATTATATAATATCGCAAAACCTTGTGAATGCAAAAGTGATTTACCTGTTTAATGCATTCACTTGCTTTAGTAGCTTAATCGGTGGCTTTCAAAGCCTTGATATGTTCTAAGAACTCAAGAATTACATTCATAGTTTCTTCCATCTCTTGCTGGGTTATGCTCATTGTAGCTGGGTGCATGGTCCGGTTTCTCACCTTTCTTAGCTGTTAAAAGGGGAAAAAGAGGATTTTTATCTGTATGTTTTCTGTATAAAAATATACATAAAGGGGTCTTAGGAAAGTATGTTATAACAAATCGGAGCAGGAGTAATGACATGTAGCTAGATGAAGTAGATATACCCGCATAAACTTAAAGAGAATAAAAGAGTAAATTGTTATGAATATATTGACTTCAATTTTTTTTTTATTATTTAATTTAACTACCATTAAAATTAACATGCATACGTGCACACACACACACACACACACACACACACACACACACACACACACACACACACACACACACACACACACACACACACACACATACAGACAGACACACAGACACACACACACACACACGTTGGTATAAAAAGCAACAACACATTTATAAATTATAGATAAGTGTTACCTACTTCATCGACTTTTCTTTCATCAAAGATCTGCATCAATGGCTTGCAGCGCTTCACAATAGTACAGAGGGCGGTGATATCGCACTCTTGGAAATCGTGTATGTCACGTCTCATCCAATCTTTGAGAAAAAGACGTGCAAATTCAAACGGCGACTTAAGCCAATTCTGGGGATCGGTGCCTATTAACATCTGATAAAATCTGACGGAATCTGTAGTGTGTCCCTTGATAATGTTTAATAGATTCTGGCAGGCGATTACCGTTCCAGGACACAAGTGTTTGAATTGGGCCAGATTGTCATTTGCTCGTATGATGTCGTCAGATGTTGCTTCTGCGCAAAGTTGTCTTCCGAAGTCCGTCATAGATTGGAGCTGCAAGTTTTTCATTTTGTCTTTGACAATTGGCACAAACACGGGTTGAAGGTGTTTCAAGGCTTGGGTGCTTTTAAACCAATTCGTATCCCCTGTATCCACGAGGATCTGAAATGTAACTTTTACACGTATTGGCGAACATGGATCTATGTGTACAGCATCACACGCAATTACCTACATTGTGTTGTAGTGAACGATTTCAATGTATAGATTCACGTCCTATAAGGGTACCAGGTACTTCTATCAATATTCAGAAGATAAAATAAGTTTGTGAAATAACGATACTAAATATAACTTGTAAAACATTTTATCCTATAATTATACCGAATGTTTCCCCTTATAGACTCTACTGGGGAGACTAGCTCGGCCTTCTACGAAGACTTCTATTGTACTGGACTGTGTACGTTATTTTCATTATTTAAGAATTGTGTGCATTAATGCATTATACAGAGTTACGGCATGAATTTAGTGATTTATGAACTGCAACATTTATAAACAGTATAACTCATATTGTTTACTAATTTATTTCCTTGTGATTTTGATCAATTTCAATCCTGCGTGGTGATTACTTGAGTTTGACTTTCCGTTAATGGAATCATATAAGTGCTTTTGTTTTGAGTGTTCACTGAAAGACATCCATTTTTAATCTATTTAGCAAATAACATAGAATGTCCAACTTACTCATAGTGTATATGATTAACAATACTTCACATTTATAAGCATCTGTTTAATTACGCTACTTGGCAAAATCTACCACTTTTGATTTTTTTAATTGACTTGCTTATTTGGTAGTACTGGTATTTTAACACCATATGATTCACTAGTTCATGTCCACATATTTATTTTGTTCTAGCTGTATTGCCCAACTTGGGACTTTTTAAAAATATTCATACAATACATGAAGACATTCCGCCGATACCATGCATGTTTTATGCATAATGTACAAACACTTCACGTTAAATCTTATTAATTACTACAAAGAACAACCTGCATCGTTCTCACTGTTTAATTTCTTCGATCGATAATCAAGCATAAGCATAACAGACTTTCAGTTGAGTTGATGATGATCTGTTGATGATGGAATAAATCAGGTGTCAACAAGGTTTAACCTATACAATATTATGAGCGTCAGAAACTGTATAATATTGTGGTATTTCTGTTTTTAAGTCTCGTTTTATAAATACATACTAGGAATAATTCACGTTGATTACATGTTCACCAAGGATACATAGGTTTATATAGATTTGTGGAGTTAGATTTTCTTTCATTCGGATTTGTAAGATTATCGGTGAAGTCGGGTTGTGGGACCGCAGTGTCTTTGAAAATGCGACACACAGTTATATTGAATATATCACTACCCACTGTGGTAATGTTCGGATGCGACTAGTGACGTACTTCAATAATACCGCATTGTTGCCTCCGATGAACAATATCAATATTTAGACTTGACTAACAAATTGATGTAGGTTAGTAACGTCTTGGATACAATCGAACATAAGTCGTCGATCCTTATATTATACACGCGTTCATGTTAACATGTGTTTATACCAAAGCACTGTTAATACAGAAAACAATATCGATACATGCTATCAGAATATTTACCATTAAACCTTACCTGCTCCGGGTCAGTCAAAATCATCAAGCTTATCGAAGGCAAACAGTTTAAAAATATAGTAAACACGTCATCTCAAATAAGAAAATTAGCAACATAATAAAATTATCATTACACAATTTGGAACATGATTCGAATCGTTCATTTTTTTTATTTAAATATACGTTTGCTGTATGTATGTATGTATGTATGTATGTATGTGGTCAACAACGGGTTTTTTTTTTCATTTTGAACTCTTGTGTGTCTTTTAAATGTAGTGAAAGTGGCTTTACCTGCTGGTCTTGATCAGCTGTCTTTCCTAATGAAACAAAAAGTCAACATTACAATTAACTGTTAGAACAATGGCTTATACTAATCGTCAGTGTACAGTTGAGTCACTGTAAATCATAATCAAGGTCTAAAATAGTATAATGGCATAAGTTATTCCAGTTAAACTAAAAAGCATAATTTGTTTTATCGATGACTACCCGCATGCACACTTTTCATTTCAATCGACTAATAATTAAAGTTCTAGACAACTATTCTTGTGAGTGTTGAAATTTATCGTAAATCAACTGACAACACTGGTCCAAGGCAGTATTGGGAATAAACTTTGAACGTACTTATTTGAATTATTTCTATGTATTTTTCTTTCATTTATGTTTAGATCAGAAAGAATCGGTTGCATGCATATCGAATCAAAGTGTCCCCGATATTTAACTGTTCACGTACCGTGCAATGAACAAACATGCGCAGGTACTTAAAATGACATACTGATAGGTTATATCATGGGGACAATTTTACAATGTCTAATCTGGGAATCATCAGCATTTGCATTACGTATTTTTATATAAAATGTATCTGTATTAAATCTTCGATAAAGAAGACGAATACATAAGGCATGTCCACTTATCCCCTTGATATAGTGTATTGCACTGTACCTGTAGGCGATGATGTGTCAGGAGCATTTTGTTCATCTTCCGAGTCCTTTCCCTCCGCAGGAGCACCCTAAAGTAAAAATAAACTATAAACTTTTAAAACATAGCATCCTTAAAGCATCAAGCCGTTACTGCACCTCATCATTATAATAACTGTACCCGTCCTAAAATAATATCGCTGTCCTTCTAGTGTGGCACAATACTAGTAAACGTAATTAAGGTATACATATTCATATATTAATGTTAATTATTGTTTTAGGAGATACAATAGATGCGTCAAGGGAAACATGTTTATTAAGTTGTAAAATAATTAAATCAGAATAAAATGTTGATAAGCTAACATGATTCATCGTAAATCTTTACCGTTACTTGTTCCATCCTTTGAAAAATGAAGGAGCGTTTTCTATAAAATCTAGAAGAGCATACACTACAGATGTTCAATACAGTCTCAGGAACTGGTGTCACATCTCAGAATGTACATACGCGGACACTGGTCCTGCACGTCCAGCTGAAATGGTGTTACAATGGTGTTTAAGACACACTTACTTTGCTCTGTCACAAGATACGTTCGTGACGATGCCCTTTTCCTTTCTTTCTAAATATCCAGAACATCGTACTTGCGTTTACTGACTTTGAACATGTTTTTTTTTCATGACTGTCCACTTTTGATATCAATCGCCATTTTTCATTGTATTTTGACATGTCTATAATGTTAAATGTAGATGTCTGTAAATGCAGTGTACATAAAAGATGAAAAAAATGGTGTTACAATAACTGACACTGTAAGTTTAGACAAACAAAATATGTAAACTTACAGTAAAATTGATAATTCTACTACATGGTCTACATGTACTACTACTACTACTACAACTACTACTACTATTACAACTTGTACTCGACAGCTCACGTGCTGGGTAGAACCAATACTCAGATACTGAGTACCTGAGGCAATGTGCAGTAAATAGTATTGATCAGTAACTAACATCAGCTTTTTAATTTTCATCATTGAGGTTAGTAACAAACCTGCGTGTAGAAGGTGTACTTTACAGTATAACTTATAACTTACTGGTACAACAAGTTTGGACCATGGTTATATTGAAGACTATCATTAAGAAAAGATTTGAAAATAATATGTATACAACTTAGCCTTAGTAAATTATCATGAATCTTAGATCAGATGTAAAATGAATATATATATATATATATATATATATATATATATATATATATATATATATATATATATATATATATATATATATATATATATATATATATATATATATATATTTTTTTTTTTTTTTTTTCAGTTCTAAAATAACTATTGTTTTCGGAAATAATGTTGCAATGTATGACTGTAAAACACATGCTGTTTGTAATTGTAATTTGTATTAAATATACTGGATTTTTTTCTCTAATGCTATTATATATCGAGGAAAGATTCCCTCAAACATGCCAAGGAGTTGAAAAAATACACCAAATTTAATAATGACCGAATGTAAAATGATGTAGACGGGCACGTTTAAACCCGCTTTTAAAAACGACCGACACGATTTAACGAATACATTCATTGGAATTTTTACATTTATAGTTTTACACTCTATTTAAGACTCAAGTATGCCTCACATATCAGTTAAAATGACTTGTAATGACCTAATGCAGTTGTCGCACACAACTGAGAATAATCACAAGTAAAAATAGTTTCAGCCTTATAAAAGATCCCGTGATTTATAGGTACATGGATTGAATAACGTACAAGAATGGACTCGGTGCAATAACATAAATAAAACATACAAATGTCTCCTTAATGTAATTAAATCAATCAAGGCTAAACCTAGGCGTGCAAATTAAACACAAATGCACTCTCTATATCATGCAATAATTAGATTTAAAATTCAATATGGTATATAGAGGATCTGAAATGAGTGTTCCATAGATATTGAAAACTTTAAACGAGTGGGATGAAATGATACCAAACGAGGCTCTGCCTAGTTTGTTATTATTTAAGAAAACGAGTTTAATATTTTCAGTATCTAGTGCACATGAATATTAGATTATCTTTATCGCGTAACCAACACGTACGAGGTTTTTTGTTTATTTACCAGGCACCATTTTTTCTATAGTATGAAAGTCGGCCTTGACATGTGTAATTCAGTTTGGGAGAATCCGCACAAAAAATAGATCCACTCTTTACTCGACCATTTTCCATAAAAAGGGAACAGATTCGTTAAGAACATGACGAAAATGTTACTGTTACTTATTAATTAACGTGACATTGTCCAAAAGAAGGCATAAGTAGTCAAGTCAAGGAGGATGGGTCACAATGCACCTAATGACCACGTGCGTTTTTCTTACATGTTCTATATAGATCATCTTCGCTGAGGTAGAAAATGAGTCGTTTTTTTTTTAACCCGCTCGTGCGTGACGCGATTTCAAGCAGGCGACAGTGTTGATCTAAGAATATTTATATTGTCTATGCTTTTCTATTGGTATGTAATTTAAACTTCGTGGTTTTGTTTTATATTTTTAATGATTGCGTGTAAACAAAGGTAAAACGGCTATTTGTTAAAATTCAAAATCAGCTGTCGCAATCCTTATTAATAGACACGGCTAGTTACTACCCGCATCTACCGAATGTAACCGGATAAGACCGGCTGCAGTAGCAGCCGACAGTCAATGTCAGCAATTTAAGCGTACACACTTTAAGAGCAGACGAACTGCTGTTTAACCTAGTGCACCCGGGGATAGGTAGTACTCTTTCGGAGTTACTTGTACGCAGACGATTTCTTTTAAATTTTTTGTCGATATTAGCCTCTGTAAGCAGAGCGTAAAAAAAACGCTTCTGCTCTCACCGACAGTCAGTAAAGAATAAACGGTCGTTTTTTTTAATATTGGGCGGATCAAATAGGGGTTCGTGGGTATTAATAGGTTTATTTATTGCATAACTACGTTTGTATTGTCATAATGCGATTAAATCTACCCACGATAATTGTGGTCCGGCGCGGTACTATATAAGAGCTGTATGTTCCGATATTGATGAGATTCACTCAAGGCAGATTCCACGTCGCTTACGGTAAGTGTGTGTGAAAATAAACTGTACTGATTTTCGGGTGTTTACAAGTATTGCTGTAGGCCAGACTGAATTGGGTAAGGAGGCGTTGCTAGACAAAAAGAAGACAAAGTCAAGGCCGATAAAAACAAACCGACAGACACTAAATATATTTTCTTTGACGTTGAATTTACCCTCCAGACAAAGACATCATTATATGCAGAAACTGCAAAAAGGCATGCTGTGGGTCAATGGAGCATAAGCCAAATCCCTGTGTTGCGCACATTCTTAAAAGTAAAACAAGAAGGTAATGGATGGCCAAAATAGTATGTTGACGAAACAACAAAACAACAGTTCATTCAACAGTATAACGATAAGGAGGGTATCATGTTAGATTACAACAGAATTGAGAAAAAAAACTGGGTTGGGATCTCCTGCCAAGCTAAAGAAGAAGTGAAGAATGTACGCTTTATTAACGACAGCAGAGTACAGAAAGATTAGATCTATAACAACGATATCGTGGAAGCATCTTGTCGTACCAACACGGGAATTGCGGCTTACATGACTGCACAAGCACGCCTCAAACTATACAGCTACTTACAGCCTTTGAATAGACGAGTTTTATACTGCGACACCGATTCGATTGTCTTCACAAAGAGTCCCGGACAATGGACACCTCCTATGGGTGACTACCTTGGAGATCTGACGTACGATACACCGAAGAACTATATAACTCACTTTGTAACTGGGGGCCTAAAATTATGTATTCAAGCTACCTATCCCAAAGGAAGAGGGTGAAACGTCTTTTTGTAAAGTACGCGGTATTACATTGAACCCCCACCGCCTAACAGGGAGGATGTGCATTTTTATTCCAAGGTCCGATGAGCTAGAGTGTAAAATATAAATTAGCAGATATGCACTGAGTTGACGGTTATAGTTCACTGACTTTCTACAATCTCTAAGAATTACACAGATGTATAGACCGACTACGATAAAGAGAAATAGCGAAATATATCGGACGTTTGATCCACGATTCCGTGATTAAACTCAGAGAGAGCATATCGAATAAGGAAAGCCAAAGTGGCTTCTATAACATCCTTTTTAAACGTACACACCTACAGTAGTTCCTCAGCGGGTCGGTCCAGTATCATAATAATGTGACTGGGTATGGTATGTCTGGAATCATGTCAGATGTTAAGCTATGCATCTGGTTTAATTAAACAGCGACTCAAGATACCTGATGAACTATGACTGGGGTGATAAACAATCACCTGACTGAAAACCAACGCGGAGTGACGCTAAAGAAATACAGGTCGGCGACACTTATCCTTTAGAGTTGAATAAATATTGAATAATGTTTATGTGTAGGATTGTCCATATCTCTTTCAAATGATTCTAACACATGTAATCATAAAATTGGTATTGTGAGTTGGTCAATGTGGCTCTTAGAATAAAGCAAACGGCATTATTACAATACGCATTCATGCATCGGGAAACAATGTGTAATCATGGTGTAGGAAAGCGTACTTATTAACAGCCCTCAAGGTGTGTTTTTCAAAAAAAACATAACCAATGGGTGTGGGTTGACACATTTCGTTAGCTACCCAAATACTCGAATAGCACGAGTACGCTTGTACAACCACTAAATGGAACACTGCTCACCAAGTTCACTGCGTATAAACATAAACTTAACCACTAGACCATACACCATTTAAATCATGTGACTATCGATAGGTTACTCAGAAAAAACTATATCATGAGAATAAAGGTACTTTTGAACAAAAATGCATTCATCTGTAGAATATATCTAAGTGACTCTAGAAGAGAACAACGGGGACAGTATGGTCCTGGTGAATTTGGCGAGTATTTAAAGGTTTAACTCGTGTGAATATAAAATATACATAAACGCCATGGTGACACATATACACTTTTGGTAGGCGTTCAAGTCCCGGTCAGGGCGATTTCTTTCGTGAGGAGATTTTCCTCAGCTGACTTGTGGTTGGCCGTTGGTCCTACTCACACACATTTGTTTGGGGTCTTCCAAACTTCTTGTTACGCTACTACTACTTCAACTACTACTACCACGATTATATATAAACAAAATAGGCATAAGTGTGATAAAAGTCAACTACAAAATACTTTAAAGAACCAAAACAAGAGAAAATGGGATATGAGTGAGAGGAAAATGGTTATGAAAAAATAGCGTAAAGACCAACAAACATTTTAAGGAAAAAACGCAACTACAAGAATGATGTCTAGTTGAAGGAACATAAGAGAAAACATAGACAGATAAATATAAATATAATGAAACAATTTTAAATAAGACTAAAAAGGATAGGGAAATATAATAACATAAAAAAGGATAAACACAAAACAAAACACACAAATGTTGAACAAAAGATAGTAAAGTATCAACAGAGGCGAAGCTCAATCATTGAAGCGGGAGATGGCGTACGACAGAAGAATCGGAAAACATATTATAATTTTGAAAAAAATATAGCAATAATAGGAGGTACAACATGAAAAAGAAGAAAACAATACATACAAGAGAAACATTCATATTGAGGAGGAATTCATAATGGGAGGACAATACAAGAAGTACAAACGAAAGCATGTAAAGTAAGTAGAAATAGTAACAGAGCACATAAAATTGTTACAATATAAGTAGAAGAAAATTGTTATTGATACTTATGTGCAGAAACTATTATTTCGCAGTGATAAATATGACAATCTTTTGATACAAATTTATAATGTTGTAGCCACTACCGTTTCCTTATCCTGCTGCTTTTATTTTCGGAAAAGCATGACATATTGTTCTCAGTTATGATACTGTCAATAAATCAAAATTAGTATAACGTGTTATTTATGTTGTTTAATAGCAATACAACTGTTCACTGTTAATGTTAAATGACTAAGACAGCATGACGATAATGTTTGTCTCATTTAGATCACAACTAAGCTCTTTTCTTTTACACTTTCACTTCCTATAGTCCTTAGTCTTAGTGATGTTATAGCTGTGTGCTTCGTATATAATCCTTTAACTAATCATAAATATCGTAGCTGTGTTCTTCAGGTATGCTCCTTCTCTTGGAGAAAAGTATTGTTGTTGTAATCGTCATGTATCTTTCTTCAACTGCATATTGTCTTGAGTTTGTGATCTTCTTGTGTGTTTTGACAAGATCTTTATAGTTGTTTTCTTCGTGTATTCATTATCGTAAGTTATAATGCAATCACCGCTTACTGTTTAATCCATGCAAGCGCGTATAAAGTAGCATGGGAACACCGCATTGCAATCAAGTGCTTCTCATTGTTTGTATCTGTTGAATTTTCAACACTTGTCAGTATTATGTAGATATTTGTTATGGACAATGGGCAGATGCCTTGCAGGTCGACATTGGCTGGTTAAAGGTTATGGGAGTAAACCCAGATAGAAAATCCAGTACAGAGACCCGTAGGTATTTGGTTGAGCTTTGCTATGCCTTCTGGCACCTCCTGAAGCAACGCTGGCACCGGCCGTATCAGCTAATATTTCCGCGGGACTCTGCCAGTAATGTCGAGAGGGGGGGGGGGGGGGGTGGTCCTGGCACTGGGCACTCTAGGATCTCCATAGCACCCGCCCAGGCCTGCACCTGAAGAGGTCACTCCAGCTTCGTTGTCTCAGCGAAAACTCAACACGGGGAACACCATACACCTGTTATAAGCCCAGGCTCGTTTGGCGTAGAGCTGGGCGCTAGGGGTTGGTCTCGATGGTGGGAGGAGTCTTTTGACTCCAATGGGAAGTTACCGCCCGCCTCAACCCGAGCAGCCCCCGTGCAACAAAGTACTACCTCGCCAAAACTTGTTTGCTTTATCGGGTGCGTGAAGTTTAGACATAATTGACAGGCTTGTTGTAAAATTAAGAACCAGGCAAACATCGAAAGGAAAAAAAAAAACACCATCCCTGCGGCTGGCAACTTGGAACGTTAGAAAACTGTGTTCTGGCCTATTTGACGACCGTCATCGACCGCGAGCTGGCCAAGCAGAACATTGACATCGCCGCCCTCAAGGAGACACGCCTTGCTTCCAGTGGCAGTCTCAAGGAGAAAGACTACACGTCTTCTATCAAGGTCTTGAGTCAGATGAGCGCCTATTACGGAGTCGGCTGCGCAGTTCGCAACTCCCTCCTACAATCAGTCGAACTTCCTTCACAGGGAACCGAACGCATCCCCATACTCCGCCTCACTACCTCCCCGGGACCTGGATACATCTTAAGCGTCTACGCCCCTATACTCTGTTCAACAGCCTAGGCTAATGATGCATTCTATGAGTAGATCGACACAAGGATTAGAGAGATACCAGCGAAGGAAAACCTGTTCCTGCTTGTTGACTTTAACGCCCGAGTATGCGCAGCCCACACCTCCTGGCCACGTTGCATCGGACACTTTGGAGTTGGCAAGCTCAACGAGAACGGGCAGCGGCTACTTGAGCTAAGCTCCTTCCATGACTTCTCCATCACCAACACCTTCTACTCCACCAAGCCCCACCACAGCGTGTCTTGGCGACATCCCAGGTCAAAGCATCGACACCATCTGGACCTTGTCATTACTAGAAGACCCATGCTAAACCACGTGCTACTCACGCGCAGTTACCATAGTGCCAACTGCGACACCGATCACTCCTTGGTCGGCAGCAAGGTGCGTCTCCGACCCAGACGGTTCCACCACTCCAAACAGAAGAGCCGGCCACGCATAGACACGGCCAGAGCCTCAAAGCATGAGCAACGCAAATCTTTTGCTGAGGCTATTGACAAAATCCTGAAAGACTGCCCCACAGAAAGTGCCACAGCACGCATGAATTGTATCCGTGATGCAGTCTACCAGACCACCTCAGACACCTTCGGGAACAGAGCCAGGAAGAACGAGGACTGGTTTGAGGCCGGGATCAATGTGATGGAGCCTGCCTTAGCTGACAAGGGTGCTGCGCTTCTTAAGTACAGGAGGAACCCTCCGGTAAAACACTGGCCGCTATAGAAGCCCACATCAAAGCCGAGAGGGTCGTCCACAGGGGCGCCAACAACTACTGGCTGAAGATTTGCAGTGACATCAAGCTTTTGGACCAGTTGTCACCAAAACGGCACCCCTCAAGTCCGACTCCGGGGTCATTATCAAGGACCGTGGAGAGCAGATGGAAAGATTGGTTGAGCACTATGGGGAGTTGAACTCTAGAGAGAATGTCGATACTGACGCACCAATGAGAACACCACCCCACTGGCCATAATGGAAGAACTTGACTCGCCACACACCATCGTCGAGCTCAGAAAGGCCATTGACTCACTGTCCTGCGGGAAAGCACCAGGCAGTGACGGAATCCCACCAGACGTTGTGAAGGCCGCAAAAGAGAGCTCCCTCCTTGGACATCTGCATTAGCTTTTGCTACAGTGCTGGGAAGAGGGATTGATACCCCAAGACATGAGGGATGCGAAGATCGTCACGCTCTGTAAGAACAAGTGCGACCACAGCGAATGCAACAACTATCGTGCAATCTCCCTCCTCAGCATTGTGGGAAAAACCTTCGCCAGGGTAGTCCTTAACCGGCTGCAGGTACTTGCTGACCAGGTGTATTCCTAGTCACAGTGTGGGTTCCGGGCCAAGAAATCATCTATCGACGTGGTGTTCTCCCTCAGGCAGAAGCAGGGAAAGTGCCATGAACGGCGACGTACCCTGTACCTTGTCTTCATCGACCTGACCAAGGCTTGGTCAGTCGATCTGGTCTCTGCGGCCTCCTCCACAGGATTGGATGCCCCACCAAGCTTCTGAAGATGGTCAAGTCATTCCACAACAACACGTCTGGCACTGTTCAGTATGACGGAGCATCATCGGACCCCTTCCCAATCAAGAGCGGAGTGAAACACGGGTGTGTCATAACCCCGACACTTTTCGGAACATTCTTCTCCCTGCTCCTTTGCTAAGCTTTCAGCGAGTCTGAAAATGGCATCTTTCTCCACACAAGGAGCGACGTGAACTTAATCAACCTTGCCCGCCTTAGAGCAAAGACCAAGGTGCGCAAGGTTCTCATCCGGGAGATGCTCTTTGCTTAATGATGCAGCCCTCACTGCTCAAACGGAAGCCGTTTACCACTCATCACTCTCTTTGCAAAGGCGTGCACAGAGTTTGGCTTCACCATCAGCTTCAAGAAGACCAACATCATGGGTCAGGATATTAGCACCACTCCCACAATTACAATAGGCGATCACATCCGTGAGGTGGTGGACACATTCACATACCTCGGCTCAACAATCTCCAGCAACCTATCCCTGGATACCGAGCTCAATGTGTGTAGGCAAAGCAGCAACTGCCGTGGCCCGCCTATCAAAGCGTGTGTGAGATAACTGCATGCTGACCCTCAACACAAAGATGAAGGTCCGTGCGTGCTGAGCACCCTTTTGTGTGACAGTGAGGCTTGGACCCTGTACATGCACCAAGAACGAAGACTGAACGCCTTCCATATGCGCAACCTCAGACGACTCCTCGGCATCACCTGGCAGGATCGCATCTCCAACGCAGATGGTTTGGCAAAGGCAGGCATGTGGATCATAGTTGCCACTCTCTTCCAGAGGCGCCTACGCTGGTTCGGACATGTATGCAGGATGGACGATGGCCTCATCCCAAAAGACATCCTCTATGGCGAGCTCGCCATTGGAACACAACCAATCGGAAGACCAGCTCTGCGCTACAAAGATGTCTGCAAGAGGAATCTGAAGTAATGCATCATTAACCTAGCAGATCAAAAGAGCAACCTCCGATTTCAAATGTCAAAACCGGTCTTAAGTAGGCTCAGGCGAAGAGAGTGATCCAGCGTGAGGAAAGGAAAAGTCGTAAACAGCAAATAACCCAGCCTACCACTGCTGCCCCGATAGAAACAAACAAGGACCACACTTGCAGCAAATGCGGCAGAAGCTGCAGCTCCCGCATTGGCCTATTCAGCCACAGTCGTCGCTACTGCCCCACAACTAAATAAATACTCCGGTGCAGACTCCATTGTCTCTAAAGACAGAAGTATGCCAATAACCAACACAGTTACGGACCAATCCAATAAAGAAACATTTGTGATACACATTTTCAACCGGCATTTCTAATGTGTATTACTCTATTCATCCAGTTACGTAGGTAAAACTTTAACCTATCTACTGCGTTGGATCTGAGCTTCTTTAGTTTAAACAACCTTCCTTAAATGCAAATTAAATCGTCCAGTTACGTAGGTAGTCGATAATGTTCGGCTACTCCGCTCGCATTGTAAGATCCGATCAATAGTATTTAGTCATTTATACATTCTGAAATTATTCAATAGTGAAAGATGATTCCCAGGCTTTTGTAAACTATTCGAGTTTAACGATCAAGTAATGAATAGAAGTTTACGATTGAGTTGGTCAATTGAATACAAGCAGCAATACTGTAGAGAGTGTAAGAGTATAATGTTAACCAAAGTAAAAGGTGCTAAAAGAAATAAAAGACATATTGATCAGAAAAAAATGGCATACATTTTTAACTAAATTGTTTATGATTTTTATTTGTAATTTAACAGTATTAGTCACTATAAAAGTATTATTTATGAATTAAAGAAGCCGCTTAATGGTTTCAATCTGCAAGAGGTAAAACAAATAAGAAATTGTCTTCAGTCAATAGACATTTATAATCAACATACATAAACTGTTGATACATCTGTATAAAGCTTTCTCTTATACTACTAACCGACCATATTTTGTCGTTGTTTAAGCATTTGTAAATGCTGCTTTGTCATTTTTTGCTTTATGCGTTGCATTTGCAAGCAATTATTTTAATCAAAACCTGTATCTGAGATGAAAATTGTATGAAACACAAAATAGAGTAGTTAAATTTCGTTGGTGTCGCTGCTCCGGGAATGCAATGCAGTACAAAGTTATAACGAATTTCGACACATAAGAATACAAACATGTGTTTTCAACAAAGATAATTATAATTTGGATAATTAATGTACATCTGTTTGATGATTCGCCAGATTTACCCTTTTATGGTATTCCATGTGACCCAATCACGAAGTCATACATGTTTTAATCCAAATATTTTGAATGAGTGACCGAAAACAGTCTGTCAAAATTGGTAATGAAACTAACATTTAACATCTTGTGCGTTCACATTTTTTTCCAGGATTTGACCTAATGGCATCTAGTTGCAAATAGTGGCACAGTTAATTGTTTTTTAAAGAGTTAATGCAGACAATTATTCATCAACATAATTTTACTGAAGAATGTGGCATAAAGTGGCATCAGCATGGTTTTGAATTACTGAACTATTTGTAATGGTATATGACCTTATGAGGAACTCCTGCTACATTTCAAGCATAATAACAAAGTTGAGAGATTGGTTACACAGTTGTTTTAAGACTTTACCTACCCCTTGACCCAGATGACCACCTTGCGAAGGCATTTAAGAGGAGCTCATGTAGACACGCATTGTGTCGAAGGTTGATTAGTTTGTAATAAATGTGGCATAAAGTGTGATCGGGTTGTTGTTTTTAGCAATTGACCTATTTTTTGACCTCATAAATTCATTCCGAATTAACCCAACATATGCAGACAAACGGTATGACCGACTGTTGATAAATATTTAGCCATGTCATGTACTGTCTGCACACAATGTTTCTTCTTTGTATCCAACATTTGACATATAACCAATTCTTTTGACACCACATGGATATTTAGGATTCGTTCAGAAACAGACACCGATACAGTTTGGTTAAGATTAGATCAAACACACAACTGTCGATGCTCCACGCAGCTCGACGGTGGATAAAGAAGTTAGGCGAGTACGTCCTGCTCAGAAGAATTATAACAGAAACAAAGAAATATTGATAATGAAGAGGGTGTAAGAAGAATGCAAAAATAGAAGAAAAGGGCGATCAAAATGAAAAGAAAAAAGAAGTAATACAGGACGAAATAAATGGTAAAACAAAACGAAAGAGATGCAATACTAACATGCATACATTACATATTTGTAACATTGATAAACACATATAGTGTGTAGATTTGCATTGTATGATTTTATGGCGGTTTAATAATAATTTTGACTGGTATTTTCCTTACCCTGCTGCTTTTATGTTTGGAACACTCTATTGAACGGCAACACACAAACTCTGCTGCCAACAATAAATCATAAGTGTAATATATTGTTCTGTATACGTACACTTGCAGGTTGGTCTTACTTGGATATGTCGTGTGCATACATTTACACTTTCTTGTATTCCTTGAATGTACGAACAAAGATCGGATACTTTTCAGTACTTGAATAAGTGAATGCGAACTCGTGAGTTCCGCGCCTGATAAGCAGTGCGTTTCTTAACCTTAAACTTCAGGCTATAGAAAAAACGTATAATAAGCGACAATGTACTCACCGGTAACTAACATAGATCAATCTATCCAACCCATATCGCTTGTAGAGTCTCGGACTCTCTATATTAACTTCACAGCCTCGGGCTCTCTATTACCTTAACGCTGCTTTTATTTGTTCATGAATTGCACTCGATGTTCGTATTAAGACAAAACAGGTACTGAGTTAGATAAAGGACACCGTTCAAAAGTTGTTCAAACAACCTTCTCAACAGACTAAACTCTTTTGAATGGCGGTTGTTCGTACACAAGAGTAAACAGTGGTTTATACTCGTCAAACTTCGCGAGTTCATTTAACCAATGCATTAATTCGGTTTTGACATTCGGTTTACACGAAATACTCCGATTGTTCCAGTCATGTGACCAAGTACATATATCAGCCATATTGTCGACTGTTGGGTTCTATAAGGTAACCCCTACAGAAAACCGTGTTGACAAAACAATAAGAGTGTAAGCATCAAGATTTGGTATAAACGAGAGCCCATTCCTAAAGTGTACATAGCGAGCATACAGATACAGAGTTACAAGTAAATGTTACAGTTGAACTAACATGTAAACAAGTAGAAATAAGAAGACTAACGATTATGAAGCATATACAAATTTAAACGCACATCTTAATTTCAATTTTTAGAAAATTTTAGAAAATGAAGGGTGGTATCAGACAATTTGCCTACATCATATACAAGTAACCATACCGTAACCCTGTTTAGGAAAGTCTTGGCATAATATCATTTAGAAATCCTTAATCATTCTAAATTATTAGGATTCCGATTACTTCCCCTATTGTAAGTATACATTTTAAAATCTCTCCATATGTCATTGTTTTCAAATCTATGAATAAGCACTGCTTAAATAAATATCGGCGTCAGAGTTAATTAACCGAATGAACATATTGCGTAATCACACATGTAAATGGTCACGTGTTTTTCTAAGTTTAAAAATAGCTATCCCATCAGTGTTACTAAGATAACATATGCTTTCTGTTAATGAAGTGTGTGGTATTATACTCCACTTTCCACAGATAAGTTGCACATAATTAAGCAGCATATCAAGGTATATGTTCAGGTATCAATAATGGTATATATTTTAAATATTAGACAATCTGGTCCAAACATGCATAGACCATCCATGAAGACAAGTTGTACATAATATGATATAGTTCCTGACGCCACGTATCTGATTTAATTCGCTAATTTCTTATTGAAAATCGTAATAAATAAACAAATGATCAAGGACAATTTACAGAACATTGACTCGTCATTTGTATATAACAATAATCCTTTTCTTAATCTAACCTGACATATTAATTTTAAACACGTAATATGGAATACTGTTTTAAACCTCAATGAATAAGAGAACAAGATTGTAATTCTAATCTATTTTCTTGTTTTATATCGGGGAGAGGACCCGTCGAAGTATCGCTTAAACCAACTAGCACTAGCAAGTATGGAATATGTACCAAATTGGAGTCGAGCTAGCTACCTAAAAGCATGACAAACATACACATGAATTGTGGCCTCCTATTGTAAAATGATACAATATTGCCGATTGCACTGCGGTAAAGTGCACGTCCTAGAAGGTGTCATGTTACCTGTTCACGGTCAGATTTTAACTACTGTCTAGTGGATCCATGCAAAGTCGTATCTACGGCAAACCGTCTTGGTTGCCCAATGGAAAATCAAAATCATGAGCATGTTATTGTATCTCATTGTTCGTGGAGACGTTTATTCAGTTCGATATGGCTATTTTGATTTCTTGTATATTTCAGAAACGGGTGGCATTGAAAAAGTTTAGGTCGCAATATGATTTCCAGCAAGAGATCAATGTGTGTGTATAAATAGACGATTTGTATGCTATAAATGCAATTAATGTCTGTGTTCTTTTTCATAAATTAAATTATCTGGCACTAGGGGTTTTTGCGCCTAAAAAAACATCAACCATGAAAAAAAAAAAAACACTTTATTTTAAATTTATACTTGAACATATATTAGGAAGTTTGTTTTCGGACTTTCGTCTATTTTTTTAAAACAATTAATTTGTTAAGGTTAAAATTACAATTCAATGATGAAAGACGGCGACAAGTTTTTTTTTTTCTTTCTGAAAATGTTAACATCATGAATGATTATATTATAAATAAAAGTGTGTCAACTGGTCAACAGAAAACAGTGCAAACTAAAGAGATGCAGAATTAAATGTGTTGACACCAATCGATTTTGAAATATATTTGAGAAATGCAATACCACCTTCAAAGAATATAAATTGTTTGTTTTCTTGTAATATATACATATGAGTGCATAAAGTACTGGTTGACAGTGTATATATTTGTGTATGTTCTTTGTTGATTTAATTAAAAGACATGCAATCCCCGCATGCATGTTTGCTGTAGATATAAAATAATCATTGAGGTTTCCGTTTACTGCGTGACTGACCAAACGTATTACCAGTAAATGTCACATGGTATTACTGAAGGAAGGATCTTCCATCCTTAGGAACGTTTATGGCGTTTAACAAACTTATTTCACCGGACTGGGTAGCGTAATCGGTAGAGCGTCTGCTCAAGGTCGGAAGGAACCGGTTTCGATTTTTGGGCGAAAATTACCAGGGTCGTTAAAATGGCAGCATTATAGCTCACTTGCTAACGCTCAAGCAAATATAAGGGTAGTATCACGACTGGTTGGCGGGTGTCAGTATAGTGTGACTGGGCGTGGTATCATGCCAGTTGTTCACGGCATGTTATATACAGTAAAGGCAGCACTTTATCTGTTTCATGTGGACACTGTCTCTAGATAACATAAATACTTTCGGTGGGACGACAAACCCAAACAATAAACTAATTTCCCTTCTTCACCCAAACCACATAATTTATTGATGATTCCTAGTGTGGACATTTACAAAATCGTTACTATTCTGGGAATATATAGCCGTTTTAGTAAGGTTTACAATAATAACATTTTACAAGCTCCTATGAGTTAAGCATTTATGTTAAACATTTTAAAACGCACATACCATTCTAATTAAAAAGTTGCATGTGATAAGATATTATATTAAATAGAGAAAAAATACTTCCTGGCAAAGGTAAGTCGGGAAAAGTGGGACCAACTCGTGTGTTTAAAGCGGTATTACGGGCCTCTAACTTGGAACTTCCTGATTTTAATGAAAATAACTCCACACAATTCTAGATTAATCGAGCAGAAAATGAACAGCTAAAAGTATAAATGGTTTAATGAATGTTTAAAATGACAACGAAAAATTACATGCACTGGAGGGTTTCTAACGACCTCCACACTGCCATTATTGTAATGACTGATAGGAAATATGATACGGTCCTGTCAGTATAGCAGCCACTCAAGCTCCTAAAAATCATAATGTCTGTTCAGTGCATGTTCTTTATCTAGACAATGTGTTCATTTATTCTCAGTGTGTGTTTCTTAAATCGGATCAATTGTTCCTGAAAAACAGTTGTTGTTTTTTTTATCCCGAGAGAGATGGGTTAACTTATCCGTACACACATAAGACATTTGTTATTGTAACTGTGTTCTATTGTTATGTACTTTTAAGATGTACTATTTGTAAATATGTGTTTATGTATGCTTATTTAATTGTAGAAACAAGTGTGCAGGCACTGGCTGGATATAGTAGATTTATGAAACCGGCATTACATGTGATCTCGACTTTGACTACGCCCTTCTTAATAAGATTTCATTTGATGGCACAGTCGTCATGAAGACCAAATGTATGAATTGCTATTCGTGAAGTGCATGGAAAATGTTTACACTAATTACACCACTTTATTCAGACGACAACATAAACTCAGTTTTCTGCTCCATCACTCATTCGTTCTTTTGTTTATTAATGAGAAAATAGTTTGTAAACAAAATTAACAAACGAATGTAACGCATTTATCCACAGATCCTATAAATGCGATAAACCAATATTTGAATAAATATATGTAGCCTATGCATACGGCTAACATGCATCTATATCCTATTCAATACGTCATCGTTTACGTAAATATAAATGAAGTAAATACACATTTATCTGGAATTCAGTTTCCTTTTATAAAATAACCTCTGGAGATCACCATGTTGACAATACAATGACAGTTAAAAGTGAGGAAGTAAACATGGTGATAAACATACGTTCAATAAGTGCAACAGCATACCTTAATGCTAAACCGAACCCTCACAATTCAATGTGGAAAACCACAAGGGTGTTAACTATGTTATAGTTACTTGCAATTGTGTTTCTGATTTTCTCCCTTGTTTGCCCATTGCTTATATTAAAATGCATGTCATGCCAATTTTATACTTACGGACCTGTCAGATCGAAATGGAGGGTATAACTTATAACACACTATAAGTGACAACTCAGAGAGAACTTCGCCATTGCTACACAATTGTGGTTTGGTCTTTTGACATACGTTTGACATTATTAATCATTATTTTCCCGTTTTTTCCTTTTCCTTATGTCAACAGAAGTACAACAAGATGGAAAAGAACATAACAATACTAAAAGGAAGTGTTTACATACAGCATTTATACAATGATAACATTAGATGTAAAAAGTCAAAATAATAATGTAAACCTTTATGACACATTATTTTCTTACACTACTGGATTTATTTTCGGAAACTTCATGCAAAGTCTGCTTCAAACAAAAAATCATACTTTTAAACAAATGTTTAATGATAAGTTCGTTATTTTTTTTAATATTAAGCTTCATTAGATTTTTTTTTTGAAAGAAAAAAGAGTCAGATTAATATCTATATACATGTATATTTCAGTTATTTATGCCAATGTAGTATGTCATTATGTCAATACTGCTTACACACTACACCTACTAATAGCATATACGTTTAGCATATAATCATTAATATAACCTTTCAATTATACTATTCATGTCAGATAATAAACGGACATGCTAATGTTGTGTTATCATGTACATTAATGAAGAACAGTCTACCTTTTTCGCCACAGAAAGCAATTTTACCGATGCCAAATCAAACCTAAATATATTATAAATATATGTCATACCTTAAGATAAGTGGGTCTCTGCGGATAATTTCCTTCTAAGTTCAAAAGTAGTGAGTTTAAAGACCTTATGTATTTAACTGTTTCACAAGTATCAACAGGTTTTAGTCTATCTAGACAACACCCTACACCCAGTCATGTGTTCAATTACTCATTAGTGCTTTTATTGATTCATAAAACTCCATCTTTCAGTCGTACAGGTATAGTATACAAATAATGGTGATGAAATAAACATGATCAACATACATATTTGAAATAAATACTAGGGTTTTCGTTTATATTAAATTGAACTCATATTATTACTTGAGGGACACCAAAAGGGAAATAAGTATGTTACGGTGATTTACAATAATTTTGGTTGTTCCCCTTGTGTATCAATTTCGTCAACATTGTATACTATTTGGGCCGGAACGCGGGTTATGCCCTCGGAAACACCGTATAACAATACGGAAATACTAATTTTCAGTAAATATGAAATAAGAGTTGAGTCTTCTAAAGAGTTCTTGAACGTCCAGAAGACAGCCACCACATGTGAGTCTTTGGAAGACAAGTATGAACATGTAATCGACAACTTCCGGTTAATGAATAACGAATGTTACACTTAAACTTTTAGATTTTCGGGTATTCCGAGACGAGATCCTCAGTGCCATAGATATAATCGGGACGAAAGTATTTGCGGAGGCTGACACATTGAAGGAACATAACGAAAGACAACTAGATGTCATGGCAGATAAAATTACAGCATATTCAGAAGAGTTAAACGAGTAGATTGTAAGGATTTACGACAAAAAAGAATAACAACTGGCTCGAACACATTGTCATAGCTTTGAGGAAAAATGGTAGGCGTATACTTGAGACTGTTCAGCGCCTGGAAGCACTTCACCAAGAAATTGCAATTAAGCGTTCGATTATCATTTCGATCCTACTATAAGAGACAATCTTATTGAAAAGACCAAAGTCAATGTGCAGACTAAAAGTAATGTCAATGTCATAACTACACTCTCTCCAGCAATTGCGTTCACGTCAGTTTCTAAAATAAATACCAAATCGCAGGAAGACATAAAGGACTGTTGGGTCAGCGGTTTTGTGGAACTGTCAGAGACAGAACTTATCTTTGCTGATCGGGATAACAGTAGTTTGAAATTGCTTGACATGACGAGTAACGCTATCATCAAGACGCGAGCATTAGCAGCAGAACCATTTGATATGACCAGGATGCCCGAGTCAAGTCTGGCAGTCACATTACGAAGTTTGAACCAGATTCAAATCTTCACAGCTGACAATCATCTTTATCTGTGCGAGACCATTAATGTTTCTGCCAATTGTTTAGGTATACACTGTGCCGATGACAAGGTAATAGTATCGTTCTCAAATTCAGCAAAGGTGCAGATACTTGATATGACCGGAAAGGTCCTCCATTCTATCCAGCATGATGCTTCAGGGAAAGTGCTGTTTCAGTATTCTTGGTATTTGACCCTTAGTCATGACAATGAGCTAATATATGTGATTGATCATTTCCAACACACCGTTACATGTGTGAACAACGTCGGAGTTGTCCACTGGGTGTACCAAGACCAAGACTTTAAATATCCACTAGGCGTGACAACTGGTGATGGCGACTGTCTTTACATATGCTGCTATCACAATGTCCTCCAAAGGTGCAAGACTCTATGTCATACCATCGAGCGAGACAGCAGTCAATGGACCCATAGCTTTACGTTACAACAGCCAGCAACGGAAATTGTACGTGTCAAGTGGTCAAGGTGGTCCTGACGAATGCAGCAACATAAAGAGACTATTTCTGCAGTAGTGCGACTGTCAAGCATAGCATCTCTTACATTAAAACAGTAGAACATAGTTAATTAATCATTATAACATACTACTAACAATGCTAAATGCTACGATAAATTCTATTAATATTCGTGTGAATTCAAATTTGATCTAAGTAAACATTAAGTGTGGCTCGCGATATCAAAACATGCAATGAAAATATCTATATCAGGACACATCGTAGAGACAGACAGATCGTCGCATGCATTACAAATCATGTTGTAGAACTTATTCTACGGCAAGATGTATACATTTATTAAACAAACAAAGTCAGTTATTTTTAGCTATATAACATTCTGTACGTGAACTGTAGTTAATTTAATTGCAGATGAAAAAAAAAAAAAAAAACATTTTTATAATTTTGTATCTGTATAAATATTTTCTCTAATCGTTGCGATTATTTAACAAGTGTTGAATTAGATATCGATTGACCAAAGATTGTATGTGCACATCTTCTACTGTTTGTGATCATTTGTTGTACCCTTCATAATCTGTTTTATACAATGTGTTTTATGTAAAACAGAACTTTATTATAAAAAGTGTTTTTGTTTGTTATTTATTTGCACAGAAACTCGCAACAGCGACTGTATAAATAATGTTGAGTGTGATGATGATAGGGCGGCTTCTGCTAATGAAGCTTCTGCTGCCTATGATTTTGTTGCTGCTGTTGCTGATGATGGTAATTGTAAAGATAACATTGACTATTATTATTATTACTTATTCTTACTTGTAGTATTTGATACACATATACGTAGGTGCGAAACTCGGCAATTTGCAAGGCACATATTTCAAAAACCGATGTAGATCTTCAAATAAGACGGTATAAAAGATCTTAAAACAAAGAAGTTTTCATATAATGTTTACAAGATACAGCAATACGGGCAACACAGTAAATGTCCTGAATGCCGCACCAATGAGTTACACAGGATGTATTATATTTGAAGCTACAGTAGTAAGGATAATGCAATATGACATGCACGCAGACATGAAGGGGAAGTAAAAACAGGGTGACTGCCAAAATATAAATAATTATCTGGCATCGCAATTTAGAAATATAAGTCGTGACGATGCTTACTTGATAGTAGTTCATCCGTTCAATGAACAATTTGAATATACAATATATTATTATAATGTAGTTTTGATGACAGAGGGCCAATATGTGCATGGATTGTAAGAAAATATATTTTTGCACAGATGCGAGAATGGGTTCTATATCAAATGCAAACAACGAGTTAATACAGAAACCCTCTACTGGTTTCTCAGGTAAGACCTACCCCTCATTTGATCACGATTAGTATGTTAGTACTTGGTCACATTCAACGAACAAATATTTTGTAAACACTGATACAAATATCAAAAGTAAGCTTCGTAGTGGTAGTGTATTTCCACAGATTTAAGTGTTCCCTAGTTATGACACGCGTTTTAAGATGATGTAACCAACATATAAAATTGAGTAGCCAGTCTTGAAGTTAGCTTATGTAAGGAGATATATCCGCCGGCATCAATATAAAACGCCTAACCAGGTAACTTTTATGGATTACCCGTAATGTGTAACTACACAAACGCCACGATCCTATAAATTGTGTTTTCATTAAAAAATCATACGTACCAAAGACCACAAGAACAAAATATAACTCAACTTAATCATTAAATGTACACACATACCCAATAACAATTGACAGTTAATACAATATTTCGAAAACCTTTAGACCAAAAGTCCGACAAGTCCGGATATGGACGCCCTGCAGTTTTAATAATGCATTTCCTCTACATGAGTAATTAACAAATCAGACAAAAAAATCTGGCTCAGTTTAAACAAAATCGTATAAAATAAAGAAAATATACTGTAATAAGTAACATTCAGGTAGGAGCGTTTACTCCATTTTTATAATCATGGAACGTATGGTTTCCATTATTGCCTGGTTTCTTATACTAGAATCAATATGCTAATGAACCTCCTTTTACAATGTCAGTCAAATACATGTAGTTATATACAAAAAGGGTCATCGTACATGGATATCTAGTATAACACGTTCGGCCTTGTTTAAACAAACTGTCCCATTTCGGCTAGGTATGACTATCTACACATCAAATTGACATTAAGGTAAAAGTCTGTGTGCACAATCTTTTAAAATCTAATATCCGTTTTCCTACCCACGATGTTTATACAGAACAAACACATACAACACTTGATCGCATTAGCGTCGTTGGCCGTGCGGCCGTAAACGTAAACGCAAACATTATGTATTTTATGCCTCGAAATATGTTTATAATGACATTGGTTGATTCGTTACAATCCCTAAAATAAAATTAATCTAATCAATAGCATAGCATTTTATAAAAATATATGGCACCTGCCATAACAGTTAAAGACCTGCTAATTATTTCTATGTTGAATGTCAACAGCTGCGGGAAAGAGCGAATACATTGTAGTGTATATACTTGTTGCATTGCATTTAAGCTAAGCCTGCGTATGTTATTTAAAAGAACATGGTAACATACCTAAGTGTATTAGTCTTTAGAAAAGTCCTATATACAGATATAACCGACCGCTATTGACGAGTACAGAGTAGCCTGCTGGATGAAGTTAATCTATATTTACTATGTACTACACACATATTGCACAATTCCTACTGTCTTTAAATGGAGCACTTGAATTATTATACATGTTTTAGTGTTATGTTAGATAAGTAGCATTATATGATTTTGATAAGTTACCATGTAGAGTTGCCTCTGAATTGATGTTATGGATGCGGATCTAGTTGAGTTAACAACTTGGTTTATAGTTTACGTTTATGTTAATGTGCTCAATGTGCTTACAATGCGAAAATACCAGACGTTTTCTTAGCTACTCATTTTTGTTTCTAATGCTCACGTTTCGTCTCGCTGTATTTACTGAGAAAATGAAGGTTTTTAATAAGTCACAATAACCTTATATCAAAGTAACAATACAAATAACAAGCATTCGTCAGTATGTGAACCTTTCCTTGCTCGAAATTTGGTGTGCAAGCCAGTATGCTTACAAATTCAATCGCAGGATGTTCGTTCCTTAAAATAAGCACTTCCACTGAGGAGTTGCTTCTGAATAGGGAAAATTTGCGGTTTATTTTCACAGTGAGTAGGGAAATGTGTCTTAAGCATATATGAACATTATCATTTTTCCGTGACAATTTCGGGGTAGTACATGTTCCCCTTATGTTATCGAATATACTGTTGCGTTGATTTCTTGTTAACTTTTCGACGATTATTCTGTATATTTTATTTCATAAGTTTAATAATGTCCTGTTTCAGGAAACGAAGCAAGACTTGTGCAAATGTTATCTAACAAACATTTAAGCGAGTAAGGTACAAACACACACACTCGCACACACACACACACACACACACACACACACACACACACACACACACACACACACACACACACACACACACACGCACACACACACACACACACACACACACACACACACACACACACACACACACACACTAGTTGTTTGGATGCTCATATAATTTGTTATAATGGTGATATGATGAGAATGGTGATAGTAGTACTCATGATTAGCAGCTTATACTGATGGAGTTGAACACAGCCAACATAATTTCAGAGAACATTGTATACTAATGAGGATGATGAATTGGAAGAAGAGGTGCATACCGACTAGCAATCAATAAAATAACTTAATTGAATAACATAGAATGGGTTTATAAGTTGAGATGAAACTTTATGATATGTTTGTCAAATAGTATTTATGTTCACTAATGAGACGGTCCCCTACATTTAATGATCCTTAATACCCTAAAATATGTGCGTCCTCTTTTCAGTGTACACACCAATAAACACACGTCCTAAGAATAAACAATTTCTTGTGGTGATAGAGTGATAGACGCCCATCAATTAATGACAATGGTTTGATCAACTATCCTATAATGTTGGAAAATCCGCCGTTGACTTGCACTTTCATTTTTGTGTATCTCCGTAGAAATGTCGACTTCCGGTGGCCTCGGTTTGTTTACGCCATCATTTTCGGTTATTGCAAACTTCTAGGCTGAAAATTTCTCCGTGGAAACCCTAAAGGGACATCACTTTTTTTCTAATAATATGCTTTTTTGGTTTAAATCAACAATATTTGCAAAATTATCAAGCTGAGATTTGGCTGATTCGCAATACCCTAAGATCCGCTACACCCCAAAGAAATCTATATAAAGCGGAAAAGAACCTATATAAATGAACCTTTGTTCTGTGCCTTTTCGGAGTTTTGTATATGTTGCAATAATCATAGGACTTTGTCATATATTCTTATTCATGATCACAACAATGTTACTTGTGCAGTGTGGCGGTCGTAAAAAATCTCCCCGTGCATGTAATCTATGTTGTCATTTAATTCATCCTATAAGGATTGTTACGTGTATTTTCTTTGATGGACATTGAACTTTGGTTCTTCGATTCCATCTTCACATGAACAGGATGCTACAATCATTTATTCGTCTCTGGTCATGTTTGTTCATGATTCAGAAAGTTAATTTTATTTGTGGTCAACCATTTTCGTGTTGTTTTTCAAATCGAAATAATACCATATTCCTTTTCTGAACACTATGTGGACATTATTTTTCGATGACGTCACTACTTTCGTCATAACGTATAGAAAATATCAGGGCATGGACATTTTGTTTTCAAATAGATCGTTTTTCTTTTCGTTGCTTGCATTTGAGAAGCTCGTCAGGAAGTGCGAGGTTAGAGCTCTGTAAAACCGGTTTAAGCACCCCAGTCGGTCCATATTGCCGACTGACCGTTCCAAGGCGGTAACTGTCGGGTTTGCTCTTTTCCTTAAATGACTCATCACAAATTTGTTCTTACTTTTCGCTTGGCTTGCATATGAAATACCTTTGTTCTGTGCCTTTTCGGAGTTTGGTATATGTTGCAATACTCATAGGACTTTGTCATATATTCTTATACAAATCTGATACAAGTTATAATAAATTAAAAAAATAGTTTTACAAATAGCAACCTATTTTCCACTTTAACATGCCTTTTAATTCAACCCCACTAGCTATCACAATCATAAGCCCCCAGTTAATATTGTATCATAAATACACTCAATAACGATACATATCATGACACAACATTGACAATACCTTTCAAACAATAAAATGCAAAGATAAAATACTAATACGCTTTCATTTTGCTAGGGGTCGAATCGTCGTGGGGCTGAATTGTCGCCAGGGTTTGAATAGTCGCACCTTTTTACAGGTAGGGGTCGAATAGTCGAGGGGTCGAATAGTCGCTGAGCCCAGAATATCAATAATATTAACATGCAAACTTGCACTGATTATGTTAATTAGAAAAATCGATGAAATAATCTGAGTTAATTTGAATTTGAGAGATCCTTACCATGGAATCTCGGATTTGCCGCATTGTTTTGTCAGAGTTGTCAAAATACGTGCTTGTCAACAAATGTCGCGAGACGTTACGTTACGGCGTTTGACTTGAAAAAAAAAATCGCGTCGAAATAGGTGAGCGTTAAATTACGTTACCGGTTATACGCGAGATGCATGGCCGCTAAAGACTAGATCTATACATATTAACAATAGTTACTTAAATGACTTAGTTATTGTGTAACCTTATACAAAGATAAAATGAGTAGAACGCAGCGAAATTTAAATAAGTAAGTGCCAATTACCAAGTCAATTAGCAAGTCTTTTCCGTATCAATATCATTTATCACACCTGTTGCTAATCATTTTACTACTGTGGCGAATCGTTATTCGTCTGTAGCGAATCGTTATTTATCTGTGTCTAATCGTTATGTGGCGAATCGTTAGTGTTGCGAATCGTTATAATACCATGAAAACAAGCTTGTTACCTTAGCAGCCTTGATAGCATTTCCTGGCCTTGCCATCTTTCTTCAATTCCTTTATTTGCGTTGTCAACAAACATAACAAACTGGTTTAAGTAAGTACCGAAAACTTGTTTCAATCTTTCCGCGATTCACTACACAGAATAGAACATACTTACTTACTAGCGACTAACCTCTATCCGTTCACTTTCGTTTTCATTTTCGGAAAATAAGATGACCCCTCCAGCCACCCCCTTCCTCCATCGGAACACCTCGGTCAGTTATAAAATTAAAATCAAAGTGCTTAAAGCATTGATGAAGCGTTGAATGTTTTACCCCGTGGAAACTTTTCAATTATTCAATTCTTCTAAACATTAGAAATATGGCTTTAATATGTAAAATTGCGATTTATCGAACATTGTTTATATCATACTGGCTTTCTGAGTGTCGTTGATCGTAATATTTACATGCCTGTACAAATAACGATGTATAGATCTAATAGTAATATTATTGACAATTATTTTGTACGTCATGTTATAGTTATGTTATAATGCACGGACTGTTCAGACAGTAACATAAACATTTGCTTAGTTATACATTATAAACGTTTCTGTTGAACACATTTTCTTTACGAACATAACATTGCCATGGAAGACATTTTCAAAGGCTTATGAAGATATACTATTTAACTTCGCATTTATTTTTCTCCTCAAATTTTATGATTGACAACGAAATAAATGCGAAAGACTTGGCAGCCATTCTCATATAAGTGACTCATATAAAATGCAAAATAACCAAATTTGAACCTCATTCATGGAACATAAGCTGTAAACACTAAATATGCCCAATAACTAATACATTACTAATCCTTTTTTTCGAAGCATAAGTACGTATTTAATATACATATAAAAATAATTGATATACATGAATTGTTCAAAGGTATGCAAGCATAATACATTGTATGTAATGTTTTTTTAGTTGTATGTATGTATGTAAATAGTTTTTATGATGCATTTGATTGATTAAAAGTAATTAACACTGTTCATGGGGATAAATAACTAAAGCAACCGTTTGTTTTGTGTTTGGTTTTATTAACTGTGTAAACAAAATTATCTGTAAAAAAAACTTTTTTATATAATAACACCAAGTAGTATAGACCCTGATCATAAGGCACATTAAAAACAAACCTGATCGGCTGATCTGAGAATATATTTTACATATAATAAATACACAACATGATATAAAAAGTTGGATAATCGCCTTATTGGAATATATGTTGCTTAGTAGTGTATTCATGAAGTGTCTATGATATATATCATATTTTAATAGACACTTTATGAATATATTAATATATATAGATCAACTCTAGTAGGCCCCCAGTTTGAATAGGGTACGACGCTTTTTTTTTAATTAAAGTTTTCACACAAGTCAATGGCAATGTACGCACGTATTTATTAGTTAGATCCTGAGTATTCACTTTGAAATAGTTCGTTCAGCTTTTGAACGCTTTCGCTGTCCAGGTTTCTTTCCAACGTTGTCTCTCGTTTTCAGACATTTGAAGTTTGTGTCCGTAGCATTAACAAACTTTGATTTTCTCGCACTTCTTGGCACTGCTGTTAAAATCGCTCAAATCGCCGATCTTTTTCGGCTTGCTGCATTTCATGCCAGCAATCATCATCTACTATGTGTGAAGCCATTTAATTGCATATTTTATAGTCAGTCACCTTGGTAATATAGCGCACAACGCAGTTGTATCAATTGATTTTTCATAATTTTCCCAATGTCCTCAGCAAGTTCTGGAAATCCAGTCAGCGCGGGATTTTATCATATTGTTGATGGATTCACTGTTGTTATTGGTCCACACATCAGCAACCAACTCATCTCTTAAAGGAGTATATACATATTGCTTTAATTTTGTAATCAAATATTTATCCCAATATGTTTTAAATTTCTGGTATTGGTCGAAATATGGACGTAACTTTAAACACCTCATTGACAAATCTGCGTCATGTTTTGAAAAAAAATATATCCCAGAATCTGCTTCGAAAATTATTTTAGAAATCGTGCGCCTGTCTTTTATACAACAGCTATTTCGTTCCAAATGTCGTGATATATTGTCCTTCATGTGTTTTGAACATAACACAAAATCGGCATTTGGAAACTTTGAATGAAGCGCGTTTGTCATTGCCTTTACATCGTTGCTGCCAATAAGAGCATAACCTTTCCCAAGTTTATCATAAACATGCGAAAAGAACTTCCCATACGTGTCCTCTTCTACGTCAAAATGGATCATGCATGGGCCAATCAATATAGGATTTTCATTGGTTTTTCTACGGAGCACACAGCGATTTTTAAAGGAAAATGCTGTGACATAGAAGCGTCCCAAATTAAACGTCCTGTCTACCCCTATTATGCTGCCACCTTTGCCAACACACTTTCTTTTCATATCCGTGAGCTGGTCTTTCAAGTAAATGATCACCATTGGATTGCCATCTTTATCTAAATTTATATTTTGTATACAAGGGTCTGTGTGAAATTGGCCTTAAACGAAAATTACATTATCCGCTATATTTACTCGCGAAGTACAGCCTTTTAAGTTTTAATTTTCATTGTAAATTTTATCGCTTATTTGTCGTGTTGATTTTGGCGCCTTAAAACTATCTTCCTCTGTAAGCTGTGTAAATATGTCTCCTTTTTTTTTCACTTTTTGACATTTCTTTAGCCTTTTCGAGCACCGCCGGCATCGTCCTCTTGTAGGGTTTTTGGACTTACCATGAGGTTTTGTTTCGCATAAAGCCGGCATCGTCCCAATGTACTCAACGACGGCTAGATTCTTTCGGTTTATAAATTATTCAGGAATGTCTACGATTGTTGTTACACGTGTTTTGAAAGAAGCATCAGAAGTGTGTTTAGTGTAATAGCGATGAGGTGTCAACATATTAATCGGCTGGGGCATCAGAGGTTCGTATGTGAGTTTATTTTGTATCACTTTCTTTACACAGTACTGTTCGTTTTTCAGAAACACGTTTCTTAATCTATTCCCTTCAGTCTGGATAATAAATGTTTGGTTGACAGTAGTGGCCGTTTTCCAGTCCCATACACCACAGTTATCAGGGAAGTCATGTTTTCCTTTTTGCTCTTTGTCTAGCTCGATTACCACAAACGAATCGGTTTTGTTGTCGGACGGGATGTACATTTCTGGCTGGTGAGTGTGTTTCAATGTGTCAAAAAACTCTTCATTAGTCATGAAACTGCCTAGTCTACTTGCTGGTCGTATTTTGCTTCTTTCTTTTCCCGCAAGAGTGGAGGTGTTTTGGGTCTCTGCAAATTCATCGTCCGGTGAAATCGCGGCCACATCATAGGAAGTATTGGAGATACTTCCTACTTCAAATGAATTGTCTGATACACAATCTGTGGCAGTATCTATGCTGTCAGCAACAAGAGACTCGAAACTGTTTTTCGTCGAGATGATCTCTGGACGTAGTGACTCTAGTATAATTGAAGAGCCTGAACTCCGTTTTCCTTTTGGTGGAATTTCAAAGGTAACGTCTTCATCAGTTAGTGGCCGCTTCGATTTTAGAGTCAATTCATCGACGTTGACTACTGCCGCAAAAATTTACCGTATAATATGTGCCGTCTCTGGGAATCTGGCCAAGTCCATACCACAAAATGTGTAAGAGTAAACAGTGAGTTGTTGCCGGTTTTGACGTTCCAAATGTTCGGTTAAGCGTACCGTGAGCCGGATCTTTCACGCCGTTAAAAGGAGGATATATTATACGAAGCGGGCGTTGTATCACGTCACTTAAGGCAATGATCGTCCATGGCGACGAAAATCCACCCAAGGTTGCGCAGTCCTTGCAAGATTCTTGATAACTGGGCGACAGTAATTGTAGTCGCCTGTGATCCTGATGATGTGTGTACATTGAAGCATTTTTCACCATCTGTACGCATGTATGGTATCTTAATTGGACTGACTTGACTTCGTCTCCGTGCAAAAGTAGAGATGCGGCATTGAAGAGACAATCACCGTTGCCAGTCGTGACAACTGGATCGCCAGATAAATCGTTCACATATTTTTGCATAAGCTCTTTCGCCGTTGAATCCTCTCTTACTTGCTTGGAAACAAGCCCATTATCAATGGGGTGATCGAATCTTACTTTAAATAGGGTTTGCCTCTCGACTGCTGCCTCAAACTTTGCAAATTCGTTGGTTCCAGAAGCCTACAATTTAAATTATAAATAATATTAATGGTGGTGATGATACAATCTTTCTTCTATTTCTATTTCATCCACTATCTAGATATGCAAAAAATAATAGTAATGTATACAGAATTCAAAAATAAACGGTTTTACTTGTAGTTATGTAAATGCAGTTTCGTTTTAGGTCGATTAATATAATGATTACAAGACTCGATTAATATAATGATAAAAAGACTCAATTACTATAATGATTACAAGACTCGATTAATGTAATGATATACAAAACTCGGTTAATATAATGATTACAAGACTAAATTAATATAATGATTACAAGACTCGATTAATGTAATGATATACAAGACTCGGTTAGTATAATGATAAACATGATAGGCACTTGTGTATTGGTGACTTGCGCTACTGTGCAAACTTGTGTATTGGTGACAGGTGGTGCGGTACTGTGCATTTTCGTGTGTATTGGTGGCAGGTGGTACGCTACTCTGTGCAGTTAGTTACTTGTGTATTAGTGAGAGGGAGTGCGCTACTGTGCAGTTACTTGTGTATTAGTGACAGATTGTGCGCTATTGTGCAGTTACTTGTGTATTAGTGACAGGCAGTGCGCTACTGTGCAGTTACTTTTGTATAAGTGACAGGGACGGGGGGGGGGGGGGCGCCACTGTGCAGTGACGTGTATATTCGTGGCAGATGGTGAGCTACTGTGCAGTGACTTGTATATTCGTGGCAGATGGTGTGCTACTGTGCAGTGACTTGTGTATTGGTGGCAGATGGTGTGCTACTGTGCAGTTACTTGTGTATTTGTGGCAGATGGTGCACTACTGTGCAGTGACTCGTATATTGGGAGCAGGTATTGCGCTAATAAGAAGTTACTTGTACGGTTACGGGTGATATGTACCAAACAACACACATATCAAAATCATACGTGTTATGAAGTGTCATAAAAACAATAAAGAATATATATTCTATAGAAATATAGAAATATTGAAATAACACTAGCGTTGGTATTTTATGAGGTACACGTATAATGAAAGTTACAATACCTTAGTCTATGCTTAGACAGTGAACTATACCGTATTCATATGCAGAATTCACCTTTTTGATATTTTGCATGCTTGCATATTTATTTGTGTCTGTATATGATATTTTTATTATTTAAAGGATACCGGAGTTTAGAGTTAAAACACGAAGTTTATGCTTATTAACCTTTAAACAAGCTGCGCCAATATGTGGGTGTTAAATGATGAATGATAATACGAAACACCAGTTTACCGATTTACCGGCGTATAAAGAGCGGAACGTACGAGACACCTTTTAAGGACTGAACCAATTAAAAAGGAAACAAAATGTAGCAAAGAATATGTTCATAACATGGCAAATATTTGGCTATATTAAATATCATCATAAGTATTGATCATACAAAAAGTGTGTGACGAACAAGTAATAATTATCAACCGAATCAACAAGTATCAGATGTAAGATTCTGTTCTAATAGTGATAAGTAGGCCTATTTGTCAGAAGGTGATAGGTATGGTATTAAAACACTTCGACCATTTCACACTTCCCCGTCCCGTGAATAACCACTTCGCCCTTGCTCAATAAAGGCGACGTGTACCGTGCTAATAATTGTTAAAATTACGTCATTTGGTGTTAACAACCTCTGCATGGTTTTACTTAGTGGATAAAAACACATGTTTAGTGATAATCGACCAGTAAAGCGTTCTTTGATGCAGGTTTAATTGGGTGGCACGTTTCGCATACTTATACTGTTTGGTGACACTACTCGTATGTCTGCAGTTTTAAAAGATTGGCCAATTAGTTTATGTGAGGTGTTTTGTCCGTCTGGGAATTTGGTTTTATAGCTTAAATAAGAATAGAATAATATCATAAGTCTTATTAAATGTTGCGATTTGTTTTATAGCATATGCGATTGTTTTGTGAAACTATTGCAACAGTTACTACAATAACCTACTACAGCCTTGAAGTCAAATAGTGATACGCTTATGCCAAACTTTGACGCGGCGTCACTACGCTCGCGGCTTAAAACAATCGCTGGAAGGATGAGAAAGAAAATAATGACATGAGTGATGATGGGACAAATATGATGCTAAGCATGAGGATCAATGACTATACAAATATACATCTAGGTCTGATTTCATATAGGCTCATATAATGTTATTCATGTGGAAATCACAGTGCATAACATACAGTTCGTGTAGATATTGCAAATACACAATCATGAATTTTCTATATTTATGCTTGACAAAATCCTTCCCGAACAAAATCCCTTTCGGACACATACCTCCTATTAATAATTTCCAAGGCGGACCAAATCAATCTCGAACCGGCCGCCATCCTCCCGCCTATTTCGTTTATTTAAAAATGCCAGTAAGATATTTAATCTACTATTTCAGTCTTTGAGCTTTTGTACGTGCTACAATTTTGACTAACCAACATCCCTATTTCTTTATACGTGCTTTTCCTCGCATATATTTTCAAGAAATGCATGTGTAAGACTGAACAATTTCTGGGATAGATCTTGTCATAATCCATAATTACAAATTTAAAATATCTTACCTGCTTCAGGCGGTGGATACCCATCAGGTAATCAAAGTCAGACTTGTCATCGCTAACTGACCGACACGACATACAGATGTTATCCAAGTCCAAAGATGTCCACTGGGTAAGCTCATCATCACTACCAATATTTTCACAAATGGCATGGAACCATTTCTTGCACATTCTGCAACGAATGCAGTCAGTAACACAACTTAACCCGCAATCGCCACATGCAAACCTAGCAACACGTTTCTTGGCCATAATTCACACAATTATTCAGAACCTTCTAACAATAACGATAGCGCAAATGCAGAACACTTTTGAATGTACAACTGCCATGATAATGTTGCCTTAAATACTAAGCATCATGTAAAGTGTTAAAACAATTAATTAATTAATTTCTCAGGATTCTGTAATAAACATAGCCTAAGTCTATCCCGAAAAATAATATCATATCGCACTTTTCTGAAAGAGAAAGGAACTGTAGATATTGTATAATCTTGAATTATGTTTTTCAACATTTATGTTGCAAATCGTAATAATAATTATTTATATTTAAACTTGTTGCCTACAAATTGTGGATTAGAAATTCATTTTGATGATAGTTATTTGATGGATACTTATGCGTAAGAACGGAAAACTTGCCCGAAGAAAATGTCAGCTGAATATACATTGTATATTGTATTTCGCATCTCCTGCCAAAAATTGTTATCTGACAGATTTGACACCTTCGAGACAACTTTGGAGGCAATCCCGCCAGGGCAGGGTACTGGTTAAAAGACTAATTGGTGTTGTGCGCATTATGGCTTCTCGCGTAAGGCACACAGGTAGCATGACAGTTCCTGCCACCGCCTCGTGCAGATGTTCTCAACCAGGAAAACGTTTAAGTTAGTAAGTAAATTGTTTATTATGGTGACACGTATAACGTAGGTATAGGTAAGTCTGTAGGACTATTCTCAGACATTCAGGAATCTACTTTGACGCATCAAAATTGAGTCTAATAATACATGGAAAATTATGTTTATTCAGTCTTTTCACGAAACGCCCTTAGTACATGTCCTTCTCGATTGTAACGGCGTGCAAATCTTTCGATCACCGACGGTCCAAAAAATATAATGTAGATGTTGGTGGCTTGTGATAAATAAATCACACAGGTATTACATATATATTCGACTCTTCTAAGGTTCAAAATAAATAAAATCAAGTATTAAAACATTTTAATAAATTTTACAAAAACATTGGGGGTATGTTTGAGTGTATTTGGGTATATTTGGGTGATTCGTTCTGCCGCTCTAAACAGTTAATATCCCATACATATATACTCTCCCGGTAAGGGTTGTTCTATCCCTTCGTAAATTATCGTTCTTTCACGCTCTTTAGCGTGGAGTTTCTACTTTCACTTCCGTTGGTAATCAAAGAAATCAATGGAGAAAAAGCTCAAATACTGCTGTATTTGTTCAAATTTTGGTGTGAGATTGCATAACGGGCAGAAAGTAATGCTGCACAAGTTTCCATGATAAACTTCGTAAAGCATGGTTGAAATGACTCTAGCCAATGAACAAACATTTCAAATCGAACTTCAAGTGTAGTAGGAAATGAGGCTCTATGCTGGCGGTTTTATCGCTTCATGTCCTAGAATAAGGTAAGCGGGTCATCCTTAACTTCATCAAGGTCATTCATCTAGATCACGAACTGCGCATACTTATCATTTAAAACCACCCATTTCAGGTTTGGCACATGCCAATAAAGTGGCTCACGACATCAACATTCCTAATCCTATTTGATTGAAAGTAGGTCACCCCAACATCATCCACTCAAGAGTGGGGTCAAGTGTTTAATTTAATTCAGAGACAGTGGTCGCTCCTTATCAGACCCAGCTACCCCACCCTACATACATGGATTTGTGAGAGTGACCATCTCGTTTGAGAGCTCATCGTGAGTTACTTTTAGCGGTACTTTTACCCAACCGTTGCTCGCTAGGGAACTCCTGATGACCTATCGACAGAGCCACAATGACATAACCGTTGGCCGAGAACAATAGTGCTGGGACGATTTACTTTACGCATAGGTTTTTTTGTTTTTTTTATGGTAGATTTGTCTGTACGTGTCATGTTACAATAATGTAGTGTCTTTACTGATGTTATGGTTAATTTACCTTATGGTCACAACAAGTAAATACCTGTTAATGTAAACATTCCACCGCAGTTGTACTCGGTTATCATGTATCCCATATTCGATTAATCTAGTGGTCACTTGTAAATTTGTATGTTGGTCAAGCCTGATAAGCTGCACTGATGGCGTTGTACTGGACGTGTGAGAATTCGTTCAAGGGTCTCTTGTTACTGACTCCATTTCTTGTTCTGATTTTTTAAAGAGGGAAATCATGTTCTGTTATATAACTTCAATATATTGAGCTTAAGAACAAAACAGTAAATAGTTTTATACCTTTGTTTCATTTGTACAAAGCTACATAATCACAGTACACATGAAATGATTAATAGAAAACACTAATTTAAAAAAGAAAAAAATCTAACATAATCACAGTATACATAAAATGACTGGATTCTAATAGCAATAATACTACAATTTTTATGGACTTCTGTTATTTATAAGTTAAAAATTAAACTCATTATAAACGTGAGGGACTTATTTAAGTACTATTGATTCTTTAAATTTAATTAAGATACCCACCACAAATGGAATTGTTCATCAGTTTGTAGAAATCCTTTTCAAACACCGTTTTGGCGACCTTCCGACAGTCGGTGTTGAAGTCGATATATTATTTTAAGTATGGTTCTTGATTTAACTGTAGAACCCTGTGGATGTGCTTGATTCTCATCCCAGTTGGGGGTATAGTTGAAGTGGTCTGTAGTGTACCACATAGTTGTCTTTATCGCTTAAAGACAATACCAATTTCTCAACTTTTGGACGTTTAGGGTAGAACTGGTCTAAATGTTTGGTTCCAGGCAAGTGTTTCCACAGGGTTTTGGAATATGGAGATAAATTAACATCATCTACGAGTAGTTCTGTAGTTCTTCTGGACATAACGGGAAGTCCTTGGTGAAATCATGAAGCGAAGCGGGGTATTCAAGCGACACTTTAAGTATATATCCTATGTCACTGTTTCCCTCGACTGAATCAATGTTTAGCTGTCAAATTTCTTGGTCTTTGAGCCAGCGAAATTTGGAGTGTGGAAGATACTGCTCATGGCCCAACCTGAAACATAAAAAATATACAATTTAAAAAAGTAATCTCGTGTTTACTTTAATACATCTCAAGGAAACAATTTAAGAAGTACTCTATCGCATATTAAATGTTATATGTTGTAAACTTACTACAATGTATAAATATTTTTCTTATATGATATAAAATGCTTACCATAAAGGTTGTTGGCATCTTCATAGCACAAGTATGACGTTGGTTTACTGATATCATAATCCTTTAAGTAGGGGTTGTTAGCAGTTTTCAACCGGTTGGAAACTTGTGATACACCACCACGCTAAGACATTTTAAGACATGCGCTCCAACTTAGTCCTGGTGCTCCATAATAGTGTGCTGGATCTAAATTATATTTAGAAAGACACACGTTTCTGAATTCTTCAAACACGCATGCGAGTAATATCACATCTGTTTCACGTATATAACCATGTCATCTTCTATATTTTGCATGTGTAATGTATGAAACACGTTACGTACATGTTCATAATTCTCTGTTGATACTGTTTGCTTTGTCAAATCTGTATAAAATGCTTAACGTGGAGGAAGGAAGGTTTCCTTCAATCTATCCATTGAATTTATGTACTAATACGGGAATACACCTTTTCTCAATAATACACATATAATTCTGCATGGTAAAACAGTTGAAAACAATGATCTCTAATATTTTCCACTAAGTTTTCTAAACTGGAGTTCATGAATGATGGTGTGAATAAATAAATTTCAGCGTACCCACAGAGAATGAAATATATTTCTCCATGTTATTTACAACCACTTTGATGTTTTTATCTTTGATTAATCCCACAGACTGCATATTGAGATGAGAGTCATATCCATGAAGATTATGAAACACGACAGGAATAAAATTGGCTTGCTTGCAATTCACTTTACATTGTTTATGTGCGGGACAATAAATTTCCCAGTCAAATGATTGTGGTGACGTACTTTTTTAGCAATTTCAGGGTTCCAAAGATGTAACGATTTCCGCATATACAACAAGCATCGGCTATAAAGTATTTATCATAATCTGATGGTGTTAAACACACCTTCATTTACTTTATACTGGTGACTCCAGATTGCCGTTGTTTTAACGGGGCCCTTAGGGGGCGCCCGTTTATTTGGCTATCCAGTAATTTGAATATTAATATCTAATATTAGTCCAACCGTGTATTGTTGTTTGGTGGGTATCAGGTGCCTTTGTTTTTCGGGGTCTTTAAGAGTCCACCATTTATTCATCGACTTGCCATCTATTTGATTCTATTTGTTGTGTTATATTATTATATGCAGCCTAATGGATTTATTTATGTTACATTATACTGTATCGTTTCCTAATTAGTCCCCTACCGGTGTTCACACCGGAGGGGACTATAGGTTTACCCTCAGTCCGTCAGTCCAAAATCAAAATCGTGTCCGACCAATAACTTCGTTATTTGAAGTCGGATTTTAAAACTAATTCACAGAAATTATCACCATATTGAGATGACATGTCGCGAGCAAGATTTGGGTCGCTACCTTGAAGGTCAAGGTCACAGCATGACCTTGCAGGAAAATTGTGTCCGCCCCATAACTTTGTTATTTGAAGTCAGATTTTACAACTATTTCACAGAAATGGTCACCATATGGAGATGACGTGTCGCGCACAACATTTGGGTTGCTACCTTGAAGTTCAAGGTCACAGCATGACCTTGCAGCAAAATCGTGAAATTTTGGATAGCGCATTCAGGTGCACTTATCTTAAATGATAGTGCATTAAGTTGTTCATACCTTAAATAAAGGCCATAAATAAATGTCATGATATGTTTACAATTATTTAGGCCATGTGAATTAAAAAAAATGATGTGAACTCCAACTACTGTTTGGGTGGGAGGAGATTATAGATTTGCCCTGTCTGTCTGTCCATTTGTCCAATAAAAAAATCTGGATCCTGTGATTACTAAAATAAATGTTTGAGCTACATTGATGGAAATTAATTATAAATGGCAATAAACAGGAGCGTATGATAATTAAGGAACTTTTTGAGGGACCGGTAGGGGACTACTGTATTGCCCACAATGCTATCAAATGCTTGTTATATATATCCTTCCCTTATTATTAAGTATTATGAACACGCTGGGTTTTGGTATATGATTCGAGAAACGAATTGACCTACTTCGCGATAACTTGTTCCGCTGATTTCTGATTGGTCGGAGCGATTGGAATGGGGTGGGGCGGAAACTTACGGACCAAAATGAACGCACCGTAGATGATTGGATAAATCCGTGCAGTTTTTTCGTTTAAGCACCTTTCCTAGATTTTTTTTTAAATTAACTTAAATGAAATTGAGTGAAACTATAGATTGAAATTATATGCGGTCTGTGTTGTAAATGTCTTCTAGGTATTTGAATAACCCCGCTTTAATTAATTCTGCTTTATCTGAGGGCGGAAATAGTAGGATCTTTATATTTATTATTGTTATTCCTAGTTTGATAGTAAATTGGTGTTCTTGCCCTCGCTTTTGCGTGCTGCCCGCACTGGAATATCATGTGTTCGAACGATGTCGGAGTAGATGTCTACGGTACTATTGCTTAATTTATTTTTAAATACCCAAGAAATTGCTTCTTTGATGGCTATAAGTTCGAATGAAAATATTGAAATTCTATGGTCTAACTTTACTTTTGCCTTAGCTTTGACCGATTCTCCTTCATTTATAGCAATACATGCCCCTGCGACCATTTTTAACGGATCTTTATTACCGTCGGTGTAGATTTCGATTGATGCTATAGACTTATTTCTTCGGTTTTGTTGTATGCGGGTTACTGTCTTACTTATAAGATTGGTTAGGCCTGTATCTATACAATAGGTACGACGTCTATGAAGCTTTGAAGAGAGGGTGGTGTTTATTGATTAGATTCAAGTTGTATCTGCTCTATTATTTCTAGTATGCGTTGGGTGTATGGTTTTGGGTGAATTTAGGCCATTTGCCTAGTCGTCTTAATAGTTTTTTATTTGTGCTTAGAGTGCTGCCTAACGTGCTAGAACGGACCCAGTATTTCAGGCTGAGTATGTTAATTTGGTCATGTATAGATAATTCACCTATTTCAGCGTGTATTGCTTCAGTTCTAGCATAACTGGGTACTCCTATTATTATTTTGTTTGCCCTATTTTGTAGTTTCTGTAGCTTGTCGAATATAGATTTGTTTTTCCCATCCATACGCTACTAGTCGTTATTGTATTGTTGATATGATTAGAGCCTGATATAATGTATTTAGGCATTTTTACTTGTACACCAATTTTTCCCACTTATTGATCTGAGATCTGATTACATTTAGGTCTTTTTCACATCTGCCTATTAGCATTCTTTGTAATATCTGGATTCCTTCCTTCGGAGTTTTGCTGCATATCCATTTAGCGCTATAATCTACAAATTGAGATACTGTAATTTGTTTACTAGTGGCTTTTGCATTTGTTTTTGGTATTATGTTTCTGTACCGTATCATTAAAGGTACTCATAACAATTGTGAATAGGATCGGTGAAAGGACACTATCTTGCGGACAGACGTTTGTTGTGGCCCTTCGGGGATGATATATTGTTTTGGTATTTTAATTTAATAATTCTGTTAGATTAGAAAGCTAAGAGCCGTTTAATAATTATACCCCTGATGCCATATTTTAGTAGTATAGATACAGCTCCTTCTGACCACATTTTGTCAAAGGCAGCAGATAGGTCAAAAACAATGCGGCTGTCATGTACTTTTTCCAACTTGAGCTATTCTTATGTCGGATTCTAATTTTACTTAATTGTCATCGCATGAACGATTGGCCCGGCATCCTGATTGGTTTTCCAATTATAGGTTGTTTACTTCTAATATCGAACATAATCTTGTTTTCATCATTTTCTGCATCACTTTAGTAAAAACAGGACGTTAAAGATATGGGTCCATAGGACCCTGGTTCGTTCGGGAGTTTATTGTGTTTCAATATTTGAATAATGATTGATTCATGCCAGGTGTCCGGGTTTACACCTTTTTCCCAGGAATTATTAAACAGAGTAAAGAGGACCAGCTTTGATTCCTGGAGGAGTTGTTTTATGATGTCATAATTAATACCATCTTTACCCGTCGCTCCTTTTCCGCATGAGCTAATGGCTATATTGAGTTCTGTTATGGAGAATGATTGATTATACTTTTAGTTGACATATGGTTGCTCGTTTTCAATAAAATCGGTGAATTGCGTTGAGAATTCTAGTTTTTGTAGTAATAAAATCCGGTTAATTATCCCTCATTACTGTTGATTTTTGCATAGATATCTGCTAAGATTTCTGCTTTTTCTATAGGGTCGATTATAGCGCGACCGTTAATAACGAAGGGTCGGGTTTGAGGTGGAGTGTGCTCTTTTATCTTTTGAATAAAGTCCAATAATTCCTTACTGATAGTGTTGTTTGTAATATTGCTGCAGAATGATTCCCAACTGTCTTTACGGGCCTTTTTGAATCTATTTTTGCTTCCCTTCTTGCGTCATGCCACAGCTTTAGTTTTAAATTGGATGTTTTATCCTTCTTATAATTTTTCCTACAATTGTCTTCCTTTTTTGCAGCGAATGTACATTCTTCTGTCAACCAGGGTACTGTTCTATTAGTTTTGTTATTTTTATTAGAATATTTCGGCATTGTTTCATTTAATATTGCTGTAGGACGTGGGTATATTTCTTTAAAATTATCATTGACATCTGATTCTGTGATATTGCTTAAGCTTTTAATGCATTCATTTTAAAAGATGTCTGGTTTTCGTTAGATGCTCTGCTTATATTCCATTTTCTGTCATTACTTGGTAAGTTTTTCTTGATTGTGAACTATTAGGTCGGGGTTATCTTTGTTTTTTAATACTTGTCTATAGTTTCGTAATGTGTTGTCTGTTTTCTGCGCGTAGGTATTACAGATAGTTATTTTTTCCTTATCACTATCGACTGTTACTGAAGTAATATCAATGGTGGTGGTATTTTGATAACGTTTGCAGTGAATTGAAGTCCTATGTTTACGTATATGCATCGTTATATCGTTATTTTTGCCATTGTTTGATATTGGATTTTGAAATCCTTTAATTTTGGGAAGCTTTGACTATTCTGGTTCCCAAGTTTCCTAAATACATAGTATGTCTACCTCATTATTGGTTTGGGCTAAAAAAGACGTATGTTCATCTAGTTTGGTAGAGTCTTTTTCTATATTACTTCTCGCGTTCCAGCTTTCCACGACGAGGTTATTTTACTTGTGTTGATGCTTTGGTGAGTATTGGCAGTCGTCGTATTGAAAGTGCTCTTATATTAATTATCTCTGGCTATATTTTATTTGTTAGTTTTAATGGTGGTAATAGCCCATGGGGGAGGGGGGCATACCACCCACCTCGGAGGCCCCAGTGATTAGGTGTGTCCCATTGATTGGGTCCATACCATTGTCCCTGGTGGCTCCTTTGGTAGAATTGTGTGTGGGGTTATAATAAGTTTGCTCCCGTGTTTTTGGTGGCAGTTTTTTGTTCGTTGTGGTGGTTTTGGCGATGTTGTTTATTTTGCTGTTGCCTATTTTTGTAGTTAATTGGTGTCTTGTTGTTGTGATTGTTATTGCGTCTTCTTTGTTGTGTAGTGTTTTGTATAGTTTTTGTTTTTTTGTTTTGTCTGATTTTGGTTCTGTGTTAGTTGCTGGTGTGGTGTTTGCGGTGTTTGCGGTGTTGTGGATTTTATTTTTAATACTTCCGCTAGTATTTGTTGATCTTCTGATTAATTGATTCTTATCGACTTATGCAGCATCTAGTTCGTTGACGTTTTCTAAGGTAAAATTGGTTGTTGGTTTTGTTGGGACTGCGTGGGGCTTGATCCCCTTTTCCTGGCAATTTGTGTTGAATTCTTTTTAATTGATTGAGTTTGAAGTTGTGTCTTCATCCTTCAATTATTTGTATGATGGCCCATAGTGTAACTTCACTTCCCTATATTGGCAGCTTCTGACAAAGACATTGTGTACATTTTCATTTTAAGGGATTGACAGTTAAGGAATGAGTCTCCCGGGACTTGTTACATCCACTTTGAATTATGTTTGCACCAGCTGTGTTGACGCCTTCTGAGAAATGTAGCATGTCTCTTAGGGATGATATGAACCTTTTTATCTGTCTTTGGAATAAAAAAAAAATATGTGTGTAACTTAATGGCAATAGAAAACATGCAAATCTGCCTCTATGCACACTTTTCATTTGTGTACATCATGTTTTTGATATATATAACCAATCAGTGAAGACTTTTTTCATTTTCTGAACATATAACAAAACAAATCAACTTTCTTAATTCCTTTTATCCCATTGCTGAATAATGACATTAACTTCTAAACAAAACACTTCTTTATTTCTCAATTGCACCGCGTTCTGTACACACAAACATCTCCACTGTAGACACGTGCTTATTGAGACAGTGTGATTTAAACATTCAGTACAAAATTATGTAAGGATGATTGGAACACTCCATCAAATGACAGACTGTAACAAAACTTCTTTCTTTTGGCAAATATATAAATAACCAATGTGAGGGGTGTGATTAAAACACTTGTTATTAAGTTTATGTATGGACGATTTTGGACACAATTTCAAATGATAAATAGTACAAATCGTGAACAAAATGTAAATGTTTATCTTTTGTAAATAACCACAATAGGAATGTCTTTTAAACATAGCTATTAACGTCAAAGCAGAAAACCCGGAAGGTGATGAAAAACGATGTCAAAAAAGTTATCACGATTTTTGTCCTATACTAGGTTGTTCGCCCCAATATATACGACAATTCGAAGATACCTGACATACAACATTGTGTTCAAAGGGATACAGCTGTATTGATAACATGGTATTTATAATTAGGAAATTGATTTGACCAAAGTTTCACTTTTCTAGCTAATCTATTCCCAACAAAGTGTAGTTCCAAAATGGTCAAAGAATAACTTGAATTAAAAAAATGGCAACGATGGCTTATGCTTTATATGTTAAGCAACGGAATTTCATTGCCATGACTTTAATGACATTATCTTGTTTGTATTGACGGTGATGCTTCATTTCAAGACATGTTCGTTAAATTATTTTGCATTTTTAAGGCCCCTTTACTTATATATTGTTTTTGTTTCGGGCACCATCTGTAAAAGTAAGAAAAAACTTGTAAATATTAAATGACGGAAGTATATTTGTAAGTAAAATCAATAGCACACATTCAGAACTTTAATAACATAATAATATAATTCAATATGCATCTAACCCGGTATTTGTCATTTTAAGTTGAATGGTTGTTTCTATCTTTAACTGAAAAAAGAAAACAACGGCATTCATCAGTTACTTTAATTACATAAATCACACGACATAACCATACTAATTAAATATAAATGTTAAAACATATATACTAACACGAACAAATAAACAAAATAACCAAAAAGAGTTCACGCTGTCGGAAAAGGTAAATAAAGCATAGTGATTAGACCATGTAAAATGTTAAAAACATTCGAATTCATTTGTCTGTGTAAGCAAACATTAATATCCATATGTCTGTGGTAGAAACCATTTATATTCATGAATGTGAGGTAGGAAGCATTAGTATAAATGTTATATTTTAGGAACATTTGTACCCATGCGTTTGTGCTAGCAAACAACGGTTTCAATGTGGATGTGGCAGCAAATGGTAGTTTCCACATGTATGAGGCAACAAACGTTGGTTTAAGTCTGTATAAGGAAGCAAACATTAGTATCAGTGTGTATGTGGAAGCAAACGTTAGTATCAGTGTGTATGTGAAAGCAAATGTTAGTATCAGTGTGTATGTGAACGCAAATCTTAGTATCAGTGTGTATGTGGTAGCAAACGGTAGTAGCAGTGTGAATGTGGAAGCAACCGTTTGTATCAGTGTGTATGTGGAAGCAAATGTTAGTATCAGTGTGTATTTGGAAGAAACCGTTATTATCAGTGTGTATTTGGAATAAACCGTTTGTAGCAGTGTGTATGTGGAAGCAACCGTTAGTATCAGTGTGTATGTGGAAGCAACCGTTAGTATCAGTGTGTATGTGGTAGCAACAGTAGTGTCAGTGTGTATGTAGAAGCAACTGTTAGTAGCAGTGTGTAGGTGGACGCAAATCTTAGTATCACTGTGTATGTGGTAGCAAATGTGTGTAGCAGTGTGTATTTGATAGCAACCGTTAGTAGCACTGTGTATGTGGAAGCAACCGTTAGTATCAGTGTGCATTTGGAAGAAACCGTTAGTATCAATGTGTATGTGAAAGCAACCGTTAGTATCAGTGTGTATGTGGAAGCAAACGTTAGTGTCAGTGTGTATGTGGAAGCAGTTGTTAGTAGCAGTGTGTATGTGGAAGTAAACGTTAGTGTCAGTGTGTATGTGGAAGCAAACGTTAGTATCAGTGTGAATGTGGAAACAACCGATAGTATCAGTGTGAATGTGGAAACAACCGATAGTATCAGTGTGTATGTGGAAGCAAACGTTAGTGTCAGTGTGTATGTGGAAGCAACCGTTAGTATCAGTGTGTATGTGGAAGCAAACGTTAGTATCAGTGTGTATGTGGAAGCAAACGTTAGTGTCAGTGTGTATGTGGAAGCAACCGTTAGTATCAGTGTGTATGTGGAAACAACCGATAGTATCAGTGTGTATGTGGAAGCAAACGTTAGTGTCAGTGTGTATGTGGAAGCAACCGTTAGTATCAGTGTGTATGTGGAAGCAAACGTTAGTATCATTGTGTATTTGGTAGCAAACGTTAGTAGCAGTGTATATGTGGAAGCAACTATCAGTATCAGTGTGTATGTGGAAGCAAACGTTAGTATCAGTATGTATGTTAAAGCAAACATTAGTATCAGTGTATGTGGAAGAAAAAATTGGCATTGATGCAAATGTATAGGAATTGTTAGTATCAATGTCTATTTTGTAGCAAACATTTTATCTATGCGTATGTGGAAGCAAATGTTAGTATTAATGTGTATGTGGTAGCAAGCGTTTGTTGCAGTGTGTATGTGAAAAAAAAACATATTTATGTGTTCGTGGAAGCAAACGTAACAATCAATATATATGCGGAAGTGAACATTAGTATCAATGTGTATGTGCAAGCAAACATTGTATCCAGGTGTGTGTTTCTATCGGCTTGTCTTGGGTAGCAAATATTTAAATCAATGTGTAAAAAATTATATTCGTCGGTGGTAGCAGACATTTAAATGAATTTGTATGTGTTTTTGTAGGAATAATTGGAAACCAGGTGTATGTTATAGCATGCACAAATATCTGTGTATATGTGACAGTTAACTTTTGTGTCGGTGTCTATTGTGTAACACACATTCGTATACATGTACATGTATTTTTGTGGTAGCAAACATCAGTTTTTTATGTTATTGTGTTAGCAAACAATTGTATCAATGTATCTGTGGTAGGAAACATTTGTATCCACGTATCTGTGGAAGCAAACATTTATATCCATGTATCTGTGAAAGCAAACATTTGTATCTGTGATAGCAAACATTTGTATCCATGTATCTGTGATAGCAAAAATGTGTACCCATGTATCTGTAGTAGCAAACATTTATATCCATGTATCTGTGGAAGCAAACATTTGTATCCATGTATCTGTGATAGCAAACATTTGTATCAATGTATCTGTGGAAGCAAACATTTATATCCATGTATCTGTGATAGCAAACATTTGTATCAATGTATCTGTGATAGCAAACATTTGTATCCATGTATCTGTGATGGCAAAATTTATATCCATGTATCTGTGGTAGCAAACATTTGTATCCATGTATCTGTGGAAGCAAACATTTGTATCCATGTATATGTGATAGCAAACATTTGTATCCATGTATCTGTGGAAGCAAACATTTATATCCATGTATCTGTGATAGCAAACATTTGTATCAATGTATCTGTGATAGCAAACATTTGTATCCATGTATATGTGATGGCAAAATTTATATCCATGTATCTGTGGTAGCAAACATTTGTATCCATGTATCTGTAGTAGCAAGCATTTGTATCCATGTATTTGTTGTAGCAAACATTTGTATCCGTGTATCTGTGATATGTGGTAGCAAATATCTGTGTCTGTGGTACCAAACATTTGTAAATGTGTGAACTAACAAAAAGTGGTGTCAATGTGCATGTAGTTGCAATCATAAATAGTTTTGTGTTTGCGTTGGTAAAACTTACTACGTATGTGTCTTTTGTGAAAAAGCTTTGTAGTGGTTGCATGTGTTTCATTTGTATCAATCAGGTGTACAAAGCAAGTTTTAATCACATAAATAACTAGGAAAATAAAACACAAATAGAGTAAATGTGAATATAAAACTTACAACAAGTGCAACTGAAAGAGAAACGTACTTCTTTCTTTTGCATTTATGTCTGTATATTTATATATTTGTATATTTCGTTCTATTTTTCTCTCTATATACTCTCACTACATAAAAAAGGAAACAGTATGAGCATGGAACATTTTCTCATCGGAATAAGTTTCACGGCTGATAACTCCCATTAATTATTAGAAATAACTAAAATGGAGGTGAACTACAGCTGAAATATTCTCTAACACCAGTCAAAGTTTTAATCGCTGCTTTAATACACCGCAGATCCACAATTAAAGCGATGTCCAGCGTTTTGTAGTGAAGATAGACCACACAGAAACATGTCAGTGTAGAATCACCTGAGCAATGCTGGCCAGCCGAAAGACCGTCTAAAGTTAATAGCCGACCTGGACCTGGACCTTTCACAAAAGCTACATTAATGAGGTTGATACTCCTCACTTTGTTCACATAAGCTGCATTAATCAGGGTGATAACTGTATAAATCAGGGTGGTTTCCTCACAATAGTCACATTAGCTGCATTAATCGGGATGATAGCTGCATAAATCAGGTTGATCCTTCTCACAATGTCCACAATAGCTGCATTATTAAGATTGATCCTCCTCATAATGTTTACATTAGCTGCATTAATCAGGGTAATAATTGCATAAATCAGGTTGGTTTTCTCACAATAGTCACATAAGCTGCATTAATCAGGAAGATAGCTGCATAAATCAGGTTCATCATCCTCACAATGTCCACAAAAGCTGCATTAATACGATTGATCCTCCTCATAACGTTCACATTAGCTGCATTAATCAGGGTAATAACTGCATAAAACAGGTTGGTTTCCTCACAATGTTCACATTAGCTGCATTAATCATGATGATAGCTGCATAAATCAGGTTGATCTCCTCACAATGTCTACAAAAGCTGTATTAATCAGGTTGATCCTCCTCATTATGTTCACATTAGCTGCATTAATCCGGGTGGTAACTGTATTAATAAGGTTGATCTCATCACAATGTTCACATAAGCTTCATTAATCAGCTTGACCCTCCTCGTAATGTTCACATTAGCTTCAATAATCAGGGTGATAGCTACATAAATAAGGTGGACCTCCCTCAATGTTCACATAAGCTGCCTAAATCAGGTTGATCCTCCTCACAACGTCAAAATTACTTGCGTTAATAACGGTGATAGCTACATAAATCAGGTTGATCTCATCACAATGTTTACATTAGATGCACAACTAAAATTTGATCAAATAGAGATTATTCTGTTTGGTCCGCTTCCTCGTTACATTTGATAAAATCACTTATATCAGTCCCAATGTCTTCGGGGTTCCCGCAATCAAAATCAGGTGTAACAATATTTAACATCTGACATACTTTTATTTGAAGATCCTTCAGTTTCAACTAGTCATCTCCATCTCTTCCCTCTCCTCTGGGCTTATAAACGTCGTAGGGTCAGTCTGGCAAGCTGACTCCGCGGAAGGGACGCCTAGAGTTATGGCACCCTCAGTTTCTGCGTCAAATGAGTCCCAGATTATATTTTCATGTTCTGCGTCCCCTGACAACCAGACTTTGGTAGCTATTTCTTCAGCAGCCACAGTTTCTTCATCCATCATCTTCATCACCTCAGCTGGGATCTCTCTTATGATCTTCCCTTTTTCTTTTGGATGCAGGGATATTAGGGCTGAAACAGTACAACATGTGCATGCAGTTATTTGGTTAATTTAAATTTAGACCTGCTAATTTTAAATAAGCTGTCCCAGATCGCAAGTAGATATTTACATTTTGCTGTTGAATAATTGACGAAGAGGTCATACGAAATAATAGTAATCGTAAAGATTCTATACGTACGTATCAGCGTGTAGTTTATGAGAAATAATAAATAACGATGTAGGAATTGTAGGGTAGAGCGTATAAAGGATGAAGATCAAGAAGAATTAAATAATTGCTATGCTTGCAGGAGACAAATGTGTTTGTCAAAGTCGCGTTTTGTTTGTTTATCAGCAGTTTGTGTTGTTACTGAAACCAGAATATTGAGTGAAATTGTAAACACATTGTTTAATGTTAGTAACAGTCACTTGGTGAACTGGGCTTCCGAAGAACCACATACGACATATGATGTTGTCGTTAGTTAAATGATTAATATCACATAGGCGTACGTAGTTTATGTTTAGAAAGAGAGCTTTGAATAAGCATTCCCAACCTCTGTTGGTGATCACGGAGATGCTGCGACTAAAGGTTCATAGGCAAAGATTGCGGTGAGTGTCATTTAAAGCGCAGCGGTGCAAATAAAAATAAACATTAAGTGTTGTCCTCATTACAACATTATCGTAAAATGTACATAGATTTTAAGTTTGCGTGGTCTAACCTAAAATCTATTTCCTAGATAATCTTGTCATGTCATTTCAAAATCAGAATCAGATCATTTTTTGTAAGTATGTAAAATTTGCTGTGGTCTAGATAGTCAAACATGCTAAAGGACAAACTATGGCAGAACCACTCACTTGTAGTATGTACTTTTGGAGCTGTTGGCGGCTGCAGTGTTCTGTTGTTCTCCCTGTTAGAGAGAGAGGAAACAAAAAACAAAAGGTCAGATCAGCTAATACAGTGAAAACATGGGCAATGTATGATTAGCTAGCACAATAGGAAAAATAGGCAAAGTCAATTGCTTTTAGCTGAGAGTGAAAACATACCCACACATTTAAAAAACATGAACAACACTGTCAGCTGCAAGACAAACGTAAGACTGTATGACCCTCGCTGTCGGGGACTTGTAAATTACAAGTCGGCGACTCTTGTTTTCTAGTAATGGGTGTCTTCTTGAACAGGTTGACAGGTTAGAGAACTTTCAACAAATTGTATACTTGATAATTAAAGGTTAACAGATAAAACATAATCTGTAAAACTGCATAACAAACTTGGGGACTTCTTATGTATCAGACTTACTTCTCTTTTCCGCAGCAACATTTTCACATTTCTGAAAATATATATATATAGAAAACAATTATGATTAATAAATCCATTATTGCATCAACATTTGCAAAGCATTGATACAACTCCCTTAATAAAATGCCTATCTTTTGCAAAAAAAGAGCAAGCTTATCATAAAGTAAGAGTCAACAGAACTAGCTATGTACCACAACGTGATCTGGCTTTCGTTTTCCTTCGTAAGTCTTCGTATGGATCATCATCAGATTATTATAAGTATTAGATTCAATATGAAAACAAGTTTATTAATCAACTTCAAGATAAGGATTGAGTATGCTATATCCTAAAGCATTGGTATAACTATCTAATTTTAATGAAGAGTTTAATTTTGATTAGAGTTTAATATAGGGAAATCATATTTTCTCAGGCACAGCAAAACAAAGTTGGAATTATTTCCATGCGCCACAATGCAAGGAAGTGCTGTCACACCACAGAACAAAATTGTTCTGTTAAAGAAAGGTTAGATAAAAGTGCATATGTTTGATAGTGTTGCAGCAAAAATTAAAGCATTTATTCATGCACCAACATTTTCTAATTTGAACAAGGGAACGAAATGCAACTAAATAAAATAAACTATGGCATATACTATTGGATAAAGCCTTGTTTATACTTTTGCATTAACTACTTTAACCTGTTTGATTGAGTAAAGTTGCTATTTTTTATTTATACATAAGTCTGTCTCGAGAAATAAAAAATAGTACAGCTTTGCAAAATTACAATTTATTTAAGTGACAAAATATCCTTGTGAATAGATTTATCTCTATTATATATCCCATGATGTGATTTCGAAAAAAGTTACAGTGCTGGTCCTTTTCGAAATATCGGTGCACTGTTTGTTTTCAAAAGAAGCCAGTTACCCTTTATTTTCAAACAACCAGGCACACTAAAATTATGCCGTTTTTGTCAAAGACATGAAGCGCATTTGTTCGTAATTATGTGTTGGAAAGAATATATCATCACAATCTGTACACAGCATTGTTATTCTTTGATAATTAAGTCAATATATCTCCGCTTAAGCTATGATACTTAAGGTTGTGCAGCTTTAAATGTTATGTTTCCACATGAAATGTCGATACATATCTACACATACCATCTTCAAATCTAAAAGCGTTCTGATTTGCATTCAATAATACGGTTAAATTTATTAAAACATTTTGCATTACCTGGCTTGTACGGATCTGGTTTAAATAACGCCTGTATTTCCGTTTTTTACATATCTGTAGCTTAAAATGTATATAAGAAAGAAGGCATAAAATAATGTGTTTAGAAAGAGGTCGTTTCATTTTTCTTTCCGCCGTGTGTTGCTGATCATGGCCAGTCTTCCGTTGAATGGTCGTGACCAAAGTCTGGCTCCGCTTGACATTTAACGTTCAGGTAATGAATATAACTATAAACTGCACTTAGTTGTTTTTGTGCTTACTACAACATCGTGATAATAGGTTAATTTATTTTGGAATGGTATAAATGTTTGTGAATGTTTACTGCCTGCAAAGCACCTGACCAATGTAAGAGTAGAAACCTTTTATGGTAGGGCAACAGAATACTAATAAGAGCGATGTTACGCACAAATTTGTGGAAAACCTTAAAGTTTGTAGAAACTAATATACCAGAATTATAATTAACTCATAGATTTTCCCACAATTTGTTGCAGTTCTCTAAAGGATTGAACATATAAGATGACAAAGTGTGACAGAAGCACTCACTTCCTGTATGTACCGCTGGAGTTGCTAGTGCTCTGTAGTTCCTCCTGGAAGACATAACAAAAGCTAATTAATTAATGACCAGCTTTTACATAGTAAACTACTATGAACTAAATGCCTGATTAGCTAACAACGCAGAGCGACACCATGGGAAAAATCATTAACTAATTATGACAAGTTCCTATGAATACTGGACATATACTAAAATTTGAAAATGTAAAGGACAAATGTATCTTCGACAGAAGTGACATTAGTTGTTAGAAAGGAATATTTAATAGGCATTGTCACTGTGATAATGCGGTAAAGGTGAACGTAAAGTGAAATTGCGCTGGCTGCAGAAGCTTTCACTAGGAAATTGGATCTTACTGACAAGAATTGCTGAAGCTGGACTCTTTTCACGAAAGGATACTGATATTAACTTATTACTGTCACTACTCATATGCCCTTGTACTAAAGTTTTATAGGTCAAGCCCACCTCATCCGTCCGTTTACTGATATTTTCTAGCAAACTCACTTCTCTTGTTTCCTGCTGTGTCCTTTCCACTTCTCTGAAAATAAACATTTGTTAGATAAATCAATAGTTATGTCAACAACTACTTAACACTGGTACAGATCCCTTAAAAATGCATATCTTTGCACAGATTGAGACAGTTCATCATAAAGTAAGAGAACAGAACTGCCTATGCGCTGCAAGTGACCTTGCACACATTACCTTCAAAAGAAAACTATTTATTATATTTTATCATTTTGAAAACAAGTGTATTAAGCTATGTCTATATAAGTTAAGTAGTATGCTTTTTCCTAAACCATGGTTAAACAATATTCTGTTTGTCAAGTATTAGTTGTCAAGTTTCTTAATTTTAACATTTTGGGGACGGTTGTATGACTTTAATCATGTGTTGGGAAAAATATAAGGTATCACAAAATGCATACAATTGACTTGCTACTATTCTCACTGTGACACGAAATGAAACGGAACCTCATCCACAAAATGTTGTGCAGCTTCGTTTAAATTAGTAAACACAAGAAATGGAAAAATACATGTACGCATGCAACGCTGAAATACAACAGTGTCCTGGTGTAAGTTTTTGTCTGTACACATTCTGCATAACTTTAATTCCATTAAAAACTGTCATTTTTACTGAGCTAGATTTAGTCCACGTATTTTTACTCAGAGAGAATCGGTCGCAACATGCTTAAAGACATTGAGGTAAACAGCTAAAAACTTGGATTAAAATACGCCTCTTTACCTTGGGTTGTATGATGCTTGAAGAGCACAGTCTTCGTCTTCTGGCTCCTGTGGTATATCACATCGACTAAAAAGACGCGACAAACAGTATTTTAATTAGTCTAATTTCATATATGTTTTATCATATAACCCGTTAGATTCCATGGCTTTAGTACTTACTGATATCAATCAATTTGTGCTAGCTCTGATGCCGAAATGTTTCTGTGACAGGTATTGACTGCTTACCATCAGAACTGGTCATTAGTTACCAAATAAACGCAGTGAACTATACATACCTTTTCATTCACTGTTTAAGAAATATTTTAATAACATTTATCAAATATATCCACACATTACATTTTAAATACTAAAATAGATTTGAAAAATGAAGCCAATATTGTTTGTGTGATCAATTTGTTTTAAAATTTTCCTTTTTACAAAATAATTTCAAAAATATATAAAGGAGGGACTTTCCTTTTTTGTTTCTGATTCCAGTATTCATTTACATATAGCAAATGAAAGTATGAAGATTTTATCAAGAACAATTTGTAGTAAGCATTCTTAACGTACATATTTCTTATTACATAATCTCTGCATGCTATACTCATTTGTATCGTAATGTCTAAAAAAAGTGGCAGGTCTTCAATAATTATTGGCATTTACGAACATTTAGTCAATTGTTTATATATATATATATATATATATATATATATATATATATATATATATATATATATCTATATATCTATATAGATATATATATATATATATCTATATATATATATATATATATATATCTATATATATATATATATATATATATATCTATATATATATATATATATATATCTATATTTATTTATTTATATATATATATATATATATATATATATATATATATACATTTACTTAATTTGAATTTCTGAACCAAGCAAAGTAGATTGTAAAAGAATGTCGTACACTTTTAAACTAAAGAACGGACAAATATTTAAAATATTCGGCACTTTAAAGTGAACGCCCTTTTTATTTCTAGTAAAATAATACTCAAACACACACTGCAGTATACAAACAGATGCATTTAAAAAAATACTTTATATTTCCAGTTTTAGAAAAGCCTCTGGTGAGTTAGCTTTACATACTTAAATTGGGAATCGGGGTTAAAGCGACAAAACCACTTGACTGGGAGTTGCTCCTTGTATCCTATGGGCAGACGGCGCCTCTTGGAACATTGGTTACAGTTGACCCACCTCCACGAGGTTGTTGACCTGGAGGAGGGAGAAGAATTTATAAAAGCTGGTGTAAATATTCAGAGGATGGGGTGAAATTGGAGGCAATGCCTAGTATAAAAAATGTAAAGCTATAAAATTAATGCGATACATGAATTCCTTTTTGAAATAAGGGAGTGTGGGTTTGAGTTCAAGTGAGTCCTCATGTGGGAAGGTCTCCCAACTGACGTGATGTTGGTACTTTCTAGACTTTGTCTGATGTCTCCCTCCACCCATAACTTGAGGCTTGACATTGCAATAATGCTCATGTATCAATATCGTATACAATCGTATATATAGTGTAAAATATATAAACACGACTACTTAAAAGGTACAAAGGTGCATATCAAAGACAATTTCCCTGTCATTTCTTGCTTCGAAATAGAATGACAGAGGCATTCTTAATTGGGTTACACTGCATATGTCATCTACATTTAACTTACGTGGAGTCATCAACGTTGTCAGGGTTCTCTGCTCCCGTCCTTTCATAAAAATAATCGTTCAACTTAATGGCTGCACGCTTCATGAATGTTCTATAATTCAAATATAAACTATATTAGCACAAGCATTGTATCAAAAATAACTTGTTTTAATCAATATGTGCTTGTTAAGAACATTGTGTATTTCGCATTTACATAAATCCATAATTACATAATTCACATTTGGCATAGATACAAGACTTAAATAGTATCAAAGACGGATTTTCATTTAGTTTAAAAATGATCAAGCAAATGTTTACCTGATACCTTATAAGACTGTTACTCAACATTTTCATCAAATGTAAACGTTGCGTCATACGTGCAAATGTTGACCGGTCAATTCCTCTCATGATATCATGCAAATAATTAAATCATGACTTTGCATTCCTGATTGAAGTAACGTAAATTTTTCAGTTTTCATATGTTAATCCATTAATTCATTTAAATACAACAAGAGATAATATAACAGTTTAAAAAACATGTAACAGTAAACCCACGGTATCGGTGATATTTAAAGCTAGAGTAATTGACCTCCCGTCTTAAGCGTCTACTTCCATTTCAACCCGCCAGTTTTACCTATTTAACAAATGGCAGAAAGCAGCAATTGTCTGAATCCAAGTTTAAAGCAAATACCTTCTCATTCGCACAATGTATTAGCTGAATTAGTTCAGTTAAAAATCCAAATAAGTGTTTCACAAAGCAGAATGCAATTGCCTTTCTTAAGTACATCTGTCTAACACATATGCAGGATTGCCTGAAATATTTTTTTTAAATAATGTCTTAGCAAATGAGGAGTACAGATCAATAATGTTAGCCTACGTACGTGTATTTTCCATCGATTTTAAACGTCTGTTTGTTGAGCTCAGGTTCCAGAAAATCAGCCTCCACTATACCTACGACACCGACACCATCGGCATTAGCCTTAAATACAGGGCAACAACTCTGTATAGAGATAGCTTCCCGACAAAGAATTTATGAAGAATTGACAGACCCTACCGATGTCACAGATTTTGTAGAATTATGTTTTATCGTCAAAATTAACTGCAACAACTTTGATACGGGTAATCAAACATATAGTTATTTTTATTTTACTGTTTCTAGTATATAGAATCAAAGGATATAAGTTGTTTACCTTTTTTTTTATCTAACCTCGTTTTTTTTTCTACCAGTTTTATTCAAAGTTTTATTAACTTCAAATTTGTTTGCGGACCAAAAATATTCCATGGCCGCCCATGGTGCATTAGTACTTACAAACCGAAGCATTTAACTTACCAGCTGCAGAAATTAAACACATGTGATTGTCATGGTCAATATGACTTAGACAGTTATTAAACTGCATTAATACATAAATACTCAAGTAGTAATCATTGCACCTTTATGCTTATACATTAAATGGTGTGAAATTAGATATGGGTAATTACCCTAGTTTGGCAACCAACTTTCTCATAAGCACGGATAAGACGATTGTTGTGATACAGCATCAGTCCATATTCCTCATTCCTCCTGCTGGTGGAAAAGCCAAAAGTAAGCGTCACCGGTGAGTCCTGTTATTATGTTAAGGAATACTGTAAATAACTATTGCTGATTTACGGAATATTAACAAGTTTTGACATGACATGTGCCCCATTTAGTAAAAACAATACTTAGTACAGTAGAAATTATGCTAACGGTAAATGTGATGAAAGCATTGTTTTTGCAAACAAAACAAACTATTTGAAACATAATATATAACAAAGCACAGCTATGACTGCAACCCTTAATGAATATCGTAAGGCACACAATATGTGTAATAGCATCAGTGCAATGAACACAACTGAATGGCTACACATGTACAAGAACAATCAGAATAAGTCTTAGAGAAATAAATAAAAGTGCACTCAGTCAAGTTAAAGGAGAATCACTGGTCATATGCACACAACTTATGACTATAATAACATAACGATTTTGTGCACTCAGTCAAATGGGCGTAAATGAATCGATTGTTGTATGCAAAATCCTAAAGTGTGTAACGGTATTTGTTTTGTAAAAACACTCGTGTAGGTGCAACATAACTGGATTTATTCTCACAAATAAATGGCTGCAACATGAAATGTATTGTGCTTCCAACTGAAATGGGTGTAGATATTTGGTCCTATGCTAGCAGCAAAATTGGTGCAACACAAATGGCTTTAAAAACTCAAATAATCGGCTTCAACATAAAAGCATAAAGTACCAAACTAAATATGTGCAACATAAAAGGTCTCATGGATAAAGTTAAATAGGCACTAACTTACAATGTTGGTTCCTTACATCTAAATCTGTCACAAACTGAGACCTATGTCGTGACTCAATATGACGACAAGTTGGGAATTTAATTAAAATACACACCAAAAGTTGTGAATTATGCTTTGGATGGCGATTATTTATTTAAATACTGATATATGCAATGATATTAGTGTCAGGTAATTTGTTAATATAGTAATAAAAAAAAACCTCGATTATAGAGATATATGGTACATTGTCTATTTAACATTGAATATACCTCACAAAAGATTATGTAAATGAGTTAATGTGGTTCGGGTTACACGTGCTTAATTACTTTGTGTTTTGTCTGGTATAATCAGCTGTTTAGATTTATATGTGTTTAGGCCTGTAGAAATTAATACATTTATATAACCTCGTCTTTAACTACGAGGACGCAGAAATTTACGCGAGACTGGCTGTAACATTATGTTCCGTGTGATAAGTGGGCCCTAGAAGTTCGGTCATCTCTAAAGTTATATTCAAACAACTTTTTGATAGTTACATAGTGACTCTCGTGCATACAACGGAAGTAATATTATACAATTGGTGGTATGAACATTTTCCTAGAACACAGATGGGCTTAAAAAGTTGTTGACCTGTTATGAGCTTATCTTGGTATTGTGATAACATTGTGTGTGTGTGTGTGTATTGTTTTATCATAGCAAAGCATAATCATTCCACAGCAAATGCTTGTTATGATTTCTCTTTAGTTGAAGGATACAATATTTCTTGGTTTGTAGTAGTCCCTTTTTATCCGACGGAGACTGTTGCTGATATGTTTTGTCACCACTTCCTTTTCCCGCAATACTATCTTCATCCGAGGCCTCAGGTAGAGGATGCTGCAATACTCCTAAAATGACAGTTTGTTTGAGTTTTGATTGCAAAATCTTTCTTATTGTTTCAGTGCATCGAAGCGACACAGTTGTGATCATAACGACGACGTCTAGTTATTATTGGTGGAGATGTGTACATGTCTGATACCAATGACTGGTGCACCGTCGACCATCTGGAATGTCTATTTGCAATAAAAAAATTACAACGATAGAGACTTGAACATGTCTACGCGTTATGAGATAAATAGTGTCAGTAACGTCACAATCTAAATGAAGTTAACCTTGACTGTTGTAATACCTATACAAACGAGCTTCAAGCTAAAGAACAACATTTTCCTCTTAATGTTATCTGTTTTGACTATTTTAACTGATGATACAGTATTATTCAATCAAAAGAAAATAACTTAGGTATTGATATAAAAATAATATACCTCTATACAAGATATAAATTAGTATACTGTTAAAGCTACTTGGTCATAATTATAAGTAGAACTTCCAATACTGGGAAATATACTTTGTAAACAGACTTAGGGAAAGCAACAACTGGGTAATATATTTCACGTTTAAGAGTCGATATATATTTTCTTGTGGAATACCCATCTAATTAAACTGAAGATTGTGTGCCAAAGAGAGTAACTGGTTACTGTAATAATTATATAAGTTACAGCTATCCAAAATGTGCTTATTGCTACTAACATAGATCTGGGATGAATTTACCTAAAGGGGTCTCGAAAAATATTAATCTGTGGTAAAGCTGGCTATACTTGGCTATATGATATGCTACGGTACATATCTGGTGTGCAACTGTCCAAAGTGGTTTAACACTATACTACTGTACATATATCTTGGGTAAACTAGTCAAAGTGGGGTGCTGGCAACCCTTTTGTTCATACCTTGGGTAAGATACCGAAAGTGGTCAAATGGCAACACTACTGTTCAAAGTCCTGGGTTAAAGTTACCCATTCTATAGGACATCCACCCCACTTTTAACAGGTTTGGGGTAAAGATAGCCAGACTGGACTAAACGATTTCATACTCTTAATAGATTGGAGGTAAAGCTTCCGGAAATGGTGAGCTGGCTACATTGATACATAGTACTGGAGTGAAGCTGGCCAAATCATATAACCCTTCAGAGTTATGGGCTAAAACGTCAAATTAGCTTACTTGACACTCAACTGTACATAGATCAGGACCAGAAATTAGAATAAGATCTGGGTTATAGCTCGCAGAAGTGGGCTACTGGATGTACGACTGTACATACCTGTTGGTACATCTACACTAGTTTCTGTACTTTACATATATATGGCGTAAAGCTACCAAAAATGGGATACTGACTAACAAACTATTCTCACATCAGGGATGAAGCTACATTAAGTAACATACAGAGTACGTTATTTACACTGAAAGGGAAAAGAAACCCAAAGTGGGCTAATAATTACCCCACTGTACACAGACTTGGGGCAAAGACGGTGAGCTACGCCCTATATATTGTACACAGACCTGGGCAAAATCTTTCAAGTGAATACCATCTAAACTACTGTACATTGCCTTGTGGTAAAGCTATCTAAAGTGGGATACATACTACCACAATGTACACATATCCGGAGAAAAGCTATCTAAAGTAGGATACATGCTATCCTACTGTACACGGACCTGGGATAAAGCTTTTTAAAAGTGGATTTCAGCCTACCTTAATCTACACACGCCTTGTGCAAAGCTATTCAAGTTAGGATAAGGCTACTCTAGTGCACACAGGCCTGATATCCAAAATAAGATACAGATGATCCTACTGTATATAGACCAAATTGGCTACTTTATTGCACCTGTTCTTGGGTAGAACGTTGTCAACGAATATTTAATTCAGTACTCGAGTATATGACCAATCTTTCAGTAAAATGGTCAAAGACTCGGTCATTTTCCATATCACCTTTCATTTTACATGCTGTGTGTAAGAAGTTTACTACCTATCTTGTCTTTAAATATGATTATATTTCTCGCCTCGGCTTTATTCAATATATAATTATTTTCCAAAGTCTCGGGTTATCTGTTGACCAAGACGCATTTTCCCCTACTATGAGATATGTAGAAAAACATGAAAAATGTACGAGTGGGATGCCAGTGCAATTAAAATTCAAAGCGCAAACAACACTGTAATTCTCAATGCTTGCAATTTATATGATACGATTTAAAGTGAATAGCCCAATAGATCAATACCTATTCCTGCTACATTAAAGGTGGGCAGTCGTATGTTGTGTGCATTTAGCCATATTCCATAAGTGCAACATTTAACAGGGCTAATGTTCTTCGTGGCAGTAATAGAAAGTGACGTCTTTAATACCAAAACGGTCGTATTCATTGTGGGCACATAAATGTAAATCAAATGTACAAAGTCCGCAGTTTATTTGTGCATCTTAGCAGACTTGGAAAATGTCACAAAGAAATGCAGTTCAAGAACAGTTGGTCAATATTGATTTGTTACTACGTTCTTCTAAATTACAAATGATGTTTTTTTTCAGTATTAATAATACCATTGTATGAGTAAACATTATAACTCTCCTATTATGAATATAAATGGCTTTTTACTGCTTAAGACATACTATGTTCATATGGCTTATGGCTAAAATCAATGTAAAACAATTTCTTTTTAGCGTTATCAATGTGTTACCATTGATAAATTGTGATGAGTGGACACTGTCAGTTTGACACAGTACGCGATTACAGCCAGCTGTACAAAAAATGGTCCAAGTTATATATATATGAAGGGGTGTTTGTTTGCAGTTAAAGACCTGCATTCTTTCCAATTTCCAATACGTTGTACATTTGATTAACTACGTAAAAACTTGGACCACTGTGCTCAGCTGGCTGTAACCGCGTACAATGTCAAACTGACAGTGTCTAAAAAGGCTTCTTGGCGCTTTGATAGGTAAAGCACGGGGTTTTGTTTTCCATACCGTTCATAAACTTGGGGTAAAGTAAGATGAATCCTCTTTACCATACCATACCTTCCATAGATGTAGGGTAAACCTGTTGGCCATCTGGCTGACCTACAGTTCATGGGCCTGGGGTCATACTTCTGTCTAAACGACTTACATAGACCTAGGGAAAAGCAAGTTGGCGCCTGTCTTTCCTACTGTCCCTAGGCTTTAGGTGGTAGAAAGGTGTGCTTCTCTCTAACATAATTTCCATAGATTTGGGTTAATGATCTACTGGCTAACCTACTTTTCATGGCTATGGGTAAAGTTTATGTGCTTCTGGCTCCCAGATTGTACATATACGTTGTGGTACGCAAGTGGGCTACATGATACGTTCCAGTACACGGACTTAGTGTAAAGTTAGTGGGTTATTATTGCACTAACTGTAAACAGGAAAGTATGCAGTTGGTAACGCTGGCTTTGTCATTTACCTATAATAAATCGTACTTACCCTAAGAGATCGTTTATATTCGTATTGCGATACATCCATCGGTCTATCAATACGTGTATGATCAAAAACAGCAGTCTCCGGGTTCCGAATGTCATCTGGGTCTGATTGGAAGTCCAGTTCAAGGAAACCGTTTGTGTTTCTGCAAACAAGTTAATGACACTTGATAAGATATATTGTATTCAATACACAGTAAAAATAATGCACTTGACATCTTTCATTCGAGAGGGCTCATTTTTATGATATTATGTTTATATTTTTTTCATGGGTGTATAGCAATGGTGATATAATAAATCACTTGTGGTGTTTATAATATTTTGTGACATACATGACCTAATTCGGTCAAGAAAGGAGCATAAAAATATGATGGTATATTAAACCTTATTAAAGTCGACTACTTGCACCAATCATGTAGCTTTAAGCTCATGAAATAAAACAAAGATTAAAATAAACTCAAGTTTACCTTTTCAGGTTGTATATGATGATGTAAGTGCCTGTCTTCATTTTCTTCAAATTTTTGAACGTATATTCGATCTCGGGCTTTGATTTGAAAATAGAGTGGTCAAGTATGGCCTGCAAATTGTTCGATACATCTGTCTCGTCCCGCAAGGTGACTGTCAGCACGGTTAAAGGAACAAAACTGTGCTGCTTATAAAATGCAACTTAATTGTATAATGGGCGCACAAGCGGGCTTCTACAGTGGGCAAATATTTTCAGTATATAAAATTGTTGGTGCCACAGCTACTTCTTCGTCTACTATTACTAGTACTACTTCTACTACTACTACTACTACTACTACTACTACTACTACTACTACTACTACTACTACTACTACTACTACTATTACTACTACAACTACTACTACTACTACTACTGCAAGTAGTACTACTACTATTACTACTCTTACTACTACTACTTCTACCGCTACTATAACTAGTGTAATTTATTATTAACGTAATAAACTATTATTATTTTAATCATTATTATTATTATTATTATTATTATTATTATTATTATTATTATTATTATTATTATTATTATTATTATTATTATTATTAATAATAATATTATCACCATCATCATCATCATCATCCATCATCATCTATCATCATCATCAACAAAAAATAATTTGGTATGATTTTAAAATTATATATTAACAAAATCCCTGAAACTCATAAAAACAGCTGAGGAATGGAAATGGACGATAATATATTCATTGAGATCAGATGAGTAACTACGTTTGTGAACACGTTTTCCTAAATAAATTGAGGATACATGATCAATTTTCCATATACAGGTAAATATAATCTGATTATTGCAATGTTACACATCAGAAACTAGCACGGCTTATAAGCGAATACTGTAAACTGAAGAGTTTGCATGAAATAATTATTTACACAGCGTAAATTGACAACACGCTCCTCCCACCAGTTCGCATGTGACCAAAGTAACGAGCATTCCTGTCTACAACGACTCGTGCCAATGTGAACATAATCTACAATAATCGAAAAGTAACAAATCAAAACGATTTACTTTAAAGCGCAAAACATTTCTCAGGCGTTATTGTTAAAATAAAAGTTTAATGATATAAGCCCTTTTCAAGCGAAAACATACTTAAATCTCGTTTATCAGAGACTTTTTACCTCATCGTGGATGAGGTTACTGTGTTCTGAAAAAAACTTAAAACCTCTGGCATGGAGATTGTTAATAAGACTGTTCGGTTCCATTCAAATTAATCTTATGCTGTCAACGATACAGGATAGACGATCATACATGGTTAATATGGGAAATATTACTTAATTAGCGTCTATGCCTTTCATCGCACATCTGTCTTTCTGTCTGTATGTCTGTCTGTCTGTCTGTCTTTGTGTCTGTGTGTCTAGCTGTCTGTCTAACTTCCTTTCTTTCTGTGTTTCTTATAAAATACGTTCTTTATCATTTTTTTTTATTTTCGTTATAAAATAATTACTGACCTCGTAATTATTTACCTCCAAATCCAGTAAAAAGCCTTTTTTCGAAAAATCGCCCTATTTATGATTTTAACTTTTAATGAATCCGAACAAAAATTAATCTGTATTCACTATATTGGTAATGTTTTGTAGTTTCCTTTGTTTTGTCTTTTTTGTTGTTGCTGTTTTTTTGTTTTGTTTGTGTGTTTGTTTGTTTTGTTGGTCTTTTTAGTTCATTAACAAATGCACTTACGATAAAAAAAATGTGCCTTAGTACTGCACTATTTTACCGGGGAAGAGTACTGCACTACCAAAGAGTTATCGATCGTATGCCGTGACGTTCTACATTGGTGACACCTGTTGCAGTAGACCGTAACAGAGTAAGCCGATAAGGCTGCTGATCGTGCAATTGACACAGATAAGCGACCGTGTTTGCTAAACCCTTTGAATCGAACATTGCCTCAGAGATAAACTTTTTAGCGAGCTTCAGCAAATAGGTGCGCAGGGAATCTGGGCTGACGCCTTATGCATATAGTCATTATTTTTTAACTGAGGTTAAGGAGAAAATGATTGCTGTTGGAGTATTTGATAAAATACAATTGAAAATGCGAATGTGTGTGTGTGTGCGTGCGTGCGTGCGCGCGCGCGCGTGCGTGTGTGTGTGTTGCATTAAATATTCCAACACCAAACTTCTCTTCTGTACCTTTGTAAAAATTAATCGTTATATATATATATATATATAAAAGGTCCATCTAATTACACTGGCAGTGTTTCAATATTTTATGGACAAATTAGCTACTGTTGTCAAGGATACAGGACGGGAGATCCCAGGTTACTATGGGAACAAGGACTGATTGAGCAGTAATAGCCTTCAGATAGGTCTGAGACAACATGCCGACACTTGTGGAGGTGGTACATCTGGTGAAAACCAGGACATCATCACCAAGTCGCATAGATCCAGACTTAAACCCGTTACCATAGCGACCAATAGGCTTAACACAACGGACCTGTGTTTTCTCACTAAATCCAAAACTGTAAGTACAAAACATACTATATTAGATATCAGTTCAGAAACCATTTAACCCGCATGAGCACCAATGGCCTCATTTTAGCTACTGCACAAATTCGAAAGTGCTGCATCACGAAAATATTAAATTTAGCGATCGCTTTTTACTGTTGAAATCTTTGTGTTAACGTTTAAAATGGAAATTATACTAACTGTACCTAGGCCACTTTAAGGCGTTTTAAGTGTCTTCATAGCAAGGAAAGGCATATAAAACTGATAGTGGCCTCAGCAATGGTCATGCTTAAAATGCAATTAAATTAGTTAAAAATCATCCCATGTAGGTATTAAGGCTACAGATCGTACAATTACGAGCAAATGAGACAGCGATAAACCATCTAAACTTAATGCGTTTATATGTTTTAACAAATGCGACGGGATGCTTAACACAAAAAGACATCAACTTGTTTTACCCGAAAATCCAATCGATAGATGTTTATTGCCATGTACAATGTAGTATGTATATACCAGAAATGCAACGAGACGTAAATCAATTTCTAAACTCACGACTGTATTGCCAATGGAGAGTCGGATTTCGACAAAATATTCACTCAAATGCAAATTAAAAATTGCCCCTATGTTCTGAATTCAGTCGACATGATCCCTCAATATAACAAAACAAATATAACAAAAGAAAGTATTTAATTTAAAATTGATCAAAGTTGCACAAGATTTAACGTGAATGTTGGCGATTGATTGTCTAAAGTAATAACATCAAGGGACCATAATCATTGTGGTAACAGTCCGTCTGAGAAAGAAGTTATAATTGAAGATAGAACCTAAATTTAATCATCATCCAGATAGGTCAGCGAAACAAATTATCTGGCATGCTAGATACTTTTATACTGTCTCATGCATTATGCCATTAGGTTTTTTTTTAACATTTTCTTACCAGCTCGCTGTACTTCTCTAAACTTAACGTTTAGATAAAATGGTCATTTTGCTTGAAAACGTAAATCAAAAAGCTAATAAAGCTACATTTGTGAATAACGTTATTTAATTGTTTTTCCAACACTTTCTGCACATACATTAGTGGACACTATATATTTCATGCTAAGTAGGCTATGAGTCAAATGTACATGATAACTGACTTAATGGCATTCTGTTTTGTATATTTAATGCAATGCGGTGAACTGCTAGTAAACGAATGCGGTATGCAATTGTTTATTCTTAACTTTCACATTAACACACATTTTATGCATAAACAGATTTGGCGTCACGCGAGATCGTGCGCTGATCAGCAGCATGTAAACTCAAGCACATTTTATAACAAGGAGGCATAATTGTGGACTTCACTTCGCAGATGACTTCCTATGACTATTTATCTAGAATAATATAAATCCTCTATATATTTATAAAAAATGTAAACATAAAATGCCACAGAGTTACCTCAACATTTTGAAGAGCTGTTCATGGTCCATCCCATGGCCGTTGTCCTTAAAGCACAGCGTATCATTTCCATTGATAACTCGGTGGTCTATGGATATCTTCTTGGCTCCAACATCTGGGTCGTAAGCATTGTCTGTGTAACAATAATTTTATTGTCTGCCAACACATTATTAACGATTACCAACTACATATTTTATTGCCTGTGAAAGAAAACAGAAATCTTTCTATTGACAGTTTCATAACTTCAATTTCCTGCCTGCAGTTTCATGCAAAAAAGGTTAATCATTGCTACAAACTAGTCGATAAATGGGCCATGACCTGATCTACAATTCGTGCTTTAGCCTGGGCGATTCATACTGATGTGCTTATATCAGAGTATATATTTGACTTAACGCCCTTAAAATGTCCTTTTTGATGTCAAGCCCTACACCGAACAAAATAATATAGGACAAGAAATGTCACTGTAATTTGTGTTACTTTTGTTAAAAGAAGTATATAAATTTGCATTTTTCCATAAGCTTTCGAAATGTGTATTATTTTTCTTTTCATTTAAAAATTAATTGATCTGTTGTTCTTCTACAAAATGCATTGTTATATGATGTACTTAATTTCATTATGCTGAATTGTCTTTATATTAATTACACCTTGTCGGGACAAAAGTACAAACATTTTCTATTCTATGCCTGTTCAGCTATTTCAATGCTCGGTTACAACCCCTTTCATTAATATGCCATTTTAAAGGATATGAAGAATCACCAACATAATATTTAAATTCAATAATGTATAATTCACGAAACGTAGATGGATGGCAGGTGAACAGAAAGGCTTATGAGGAGGGTAATACAATGGAAAGATGATGAGCGAAAGAGATGGTGACAAAGAAGAAAAAGACGGAAAAGGATGAGGAGAGTGGGGAAAAAGATGAAAAGTTCGTGAGCGAAGTCAGAGTAGATTCAAAAATAAGTGCAATGCATCAATAATTCTGATAAATACTTAATGACTATACATGTATTAATTGGATTAATGGATGTATTAGGCATAAAAGTAGTGTTGTTTTTGTTCATCATTAACGTGTTTCATATATAACGATTTTTTGAGAAATGGCATTTGCTACTATCATCGACATTTTTGGGAAATGACATTTGCTACTGTCATGAAAATTTTGGAAAATGGCAGTGGCTAACATCATGAAAGTTTTTGGGAAATGACAATTTCTACTATAATTGACACTTTTTGGAAAATGACAATTGCCTCTATCATCGACATTTTTGAAAAAACTGTAGTAGCTACTATCATGAAATGTTTTTTTTTTTTTGGAAAATGGCGATTGCAACTATCATGAACATGTTGGGAAAATGACTATAGCTACCATTATGAAAGTTTATAGAAAATGGCAATAGCTGCCGTCCAGAACATGTTTGGAAAATGGCAATTGCTACTATCGTGAAATGTTTTTTTGTTGTTTTTTTTTAAAATGGCGACAGCTGCCATCCATAACATGTTTGGAAAGTGGCAAATGCCACTATCCAGACTATTTAAGTGGCAACTATGTCTATTATGGGCATGTTCTGAAGGTAACAGGGGCCAAAATCACGAGTTTTGATGTTTTTACTGTTGTTGATGTTTTGGGTAAGGCCATTGGGAAGTGCAAATGCTTATATCAAGTTCAATTTAAAAGAAATACCATTCCTTATATCAAGAACACTTTTAGAAAAAAAGGCGAGAGCTACCCTTTATTTTGGGGGTGTATATTTCTCTAGCTAATACCATGATCATCTTCTTAAAATAACTTTCATTAACTTTTGGTGTTTGTTTTTCTGGAAATAGAAGAATTGTAATATCACATTTTATTTCGAAATGTAAACATATTATTTTTCCTAATATTAAAATAGAACTGTCGAAAACATGCATCAAGAAAATTTATTTTAAAATATAAGTTATAGGTTGCGACTATCGTTTATTTATGTTCATGGAGATGATATTATGTATAATCACTGTATTATAATTGTCTCGAAAATGTGTCTCATAGAATAAAGAGTCCAATATCAAACACCTAAAGGAGGACTTATATCAAAAATATATTTAAAACTATGGGATAGTCGAATATTATCTCAATCAAAAATGTATCTTTGGATGTTACATGTCATAAACATTTTGGCGAAATTGAAATACCTTATTCTCCATTTCATGATTATGAAACATAATTTCGTGTTAACCATAATCTAATTGGACACATTTTCGAAAAGAAAATCATCTCAAGTGTAAAGTGAAAAACTGACTTATGAAATACTAGAAAAGACAACAATAGTCACACCAATTACAAGGAGTCTATTTTACTAATACTCATGAAAAATAATGTCAACATATGTCAACATGGACATTTACCTGTTAAATGTGTACACTACTGCCCATGGCAGCACTATCCAAGGTAGTGACTTCATTAGAAAAGTATGTACGTGACAGTGTACATTACATTGCATAGAACCGTTAACATGGAACATAAACATTACCAGCGTTTAACAATAGCTTTTACAATAGATCATTTAGCTTATGCTATACACAATTTTACAATGGGAGATAGGATAAAAATCATTCTTACTGAGCATGCAGGTGTGTATGCCAAAACCGAAATCAATCCATCTATTATAGTCACAGACCATGGTATTCGATTGTGAAATGTATTTGATTAATACGCAATTGGTTGGTTACTACATTTAACACGAAATCTTAGTTATCATCAAATTCGATAACCTTAAATATGTTTTAGAATATTTCTGATTCCAGTATTTGAAACAAGAAAGTGGTATATTCATAAATTACAAATAGCCACCCTTCTAAGATATAAGTAGTTTATAGCAATACTCATTTAACTATATTTATTTATCTGAAAGTATACAAAATACATACCTATCAATTCAGCAATAGCTGAAAATGGCCAAGTGTGACTGGTACCATTAGAGTGCAAATAGGCTGAGGAAAACCTGTCAATGATATAAAATTGTTTACAATTCTTTAGCTTTCGTTTATTGCAAGGGGAAAACCTAAAATATTAGTGCAATTCAATATAATTGAGATTTAGCATAGTGATATTTTTATTGTATGACAATAATCGTCATCTCCAGTTTACTTCTTGACATCGGGTGGATTCCAAAATATAAGGATCATCGGCTCCTTCAAACACAGTCTCACTGTCATTCCAATCACATATTTTAAAACCCAACTATCATGATACCTTAACCTGTATTTTTCAAGTAATTCGCATTGCTCATAAGCATCATTTTCTAGACTGCATGAAGGTTGTCTGTTTTCTAGAAGGACATGCTCCCCTGAACAAATTTAATTCTGGGGGGAATTTTCAAGTTTATCTCGAAAAGGGGGAGAAACATTTAAAGAGTTTATGAATAAGAATAATCATGTGAGCATCGCAACATATGCCAACAGTTGAAAAGGCTAAATTTAGGGGTATTTACAAGCAAGCCAAACGTACAAGTAAGAAACTTTGAGTAGTAACGTATTTGAAAAATATTCCCCACATAGTGTTTAAAGAGAGAGAGAGAGAGTGGAATTATGTCGATTCGTTCTATTTCAGAATCAATCTTAAATGTTCTGCGTTTCTCATATCGTCCCAATCCTGAAAATAAGTTTGTTGCAACAACATTTTTTTCGTAGATGATATAATTACCATCAAATGGTTACCTGAAATGTTTTACTTACATCCTTAATCTATCTTTTACATTGCTTAAGATGCAAGAAGACAAACAATATGAACTCCTTCGGTACACGGCTTCTATCCCAGCCTCCCTATCATGCACTCCTCGGATAATCCCGTAATACTTCATTGCCTCTGAGGAGTTCCGATGAACCTCGTTAAGGCTAGAGGTGACAGCAAATGCTGTATAAATAGCGAATTATGTACATATGGCGGACGCCGTACACGGGCCGGATTGCGTCAGCGATCTGATAAGTCCACTTTATTTTAAATAAGACCTAGCATTAAAAAAATCATGGCATTCGGTCTTTTTTTTCAGTGCCAGTAATCGGCCCTAACCCCCAGCCCAAAGTATATTTTCCACCATTGTAACCGGCAATGCCATCCCCACTCCCACAATCCGCGCTCTGTCTGGCGAGGAAATAATAAAGTAAAGCCTTTCTGTCCGAAAGAAAAGTATAAACTTACTATCAATTACGAGAAGGCATAGATGCGAACCTTCAAAGGTCACAGTCGAACTATTGTTCAGTAGTGTTATTTGCCTAAATAAGAATAAAATGAAACAACAGAAAAAAATCGTTGTTGTCAAACTTTATGCGGGTATCGTGATATTTGTAATCATAGACCGTATATCATTCTACCATCATAAACCTACTTTTAGTTCGTTCGCATTTTCTAAATAACTAAACATTATGTCTACACACAATGTATATATGAATTTATATATACAACATTCATACATACACACACACACACACACACACACACACACACACACACACACACACAACACACATGCACACACACGCACACACGCACACACACACATTCATGTGTTTGGTGTCAAACGGGGACTTGACTTTTAACAGCTAAGACGAGTAAGCCCTTTTACACGCCAAAACGTATCTTGAACAAAAAACTTATTGAAATAAAGCTATTTGTGTAAAAAGGCGCATTGGGCCCGGTATTTCTGGCATAGGTATTGAACAATTTAAGACAAAAAACACAGAGACGAGACATAACACACAAAAAGAAAAGAGCATCAGTTACCGCCTTGGAACGGTCAGTCGGCAAAAGGGCCAACTGGGGTGCTTAAACCTGGTTTGTGGAGAGCTCCAACCTCGCACTTCCTGAAGGTTTTTCTATCAAACAAACAGTGTAAATAAAATTATCCGTCAAAGTGAAACAACTAACAGTAAGCACCTGCATCGGGAGTTAAAACAGATATAGTGAACATATGTACACACAAAATAACTAGTAATAAAACAACATATGTACAGTATGTACAGTAGATAAAAGCCTCGGCAACCAAAACATTCCAAATGAGAGAATAGTATAAAATAAAATAAAGCAGTACATGCGCTGATATATTATAAGAACCATATAATGACGTCATAAATGCCATGACGTCATATGCCAAAAGTGTCAAAAATGACATGTAAATAATACGGAAGAAACACTAGAATTTTAGAATATCAACAAAATAAAACGTAGTATGGTTTAGAGTTAATACGTTTAAAAAACATATCATAAACGCCGAGGATTTATCCGCAGTTGACATATTATATATGATAAAGGTACAAAAATCCCGATGTTATACCTACTGTGCAATCTCACGTACAGGGTATGGAGACTGCTCAAGTTGTCCCACCTATATAGGGCACGACTGGAGAGATGAAGAGACAAGAAATCCAACAGTGACTGTCCAATTATGGCTTTAAGTCACTGTTTTCATATAGTCTCAACGACCTGTCCGGTCATCGTGTAATTTAAAAGCAATGCAAGTTCTTGACTGTAAAAGGGTAAATTGCAAGCAATGCAGTACATCGAAGGATTCCCGGGTTGTAACCGTCTGCAATACATCTTCTGATAAGTTTTGTAAAGTGGTCAGAAAAGTTATTGAGACCCTTGATCTTCTTTAACTTGTATAAAACATTTCCATAAAATGCAGGATGGCTTATGCCTTTCTGCATTAGTGTTTTCATACTGCTATTATACTTAGAAGCTGTAAAACCATTGCGATGAAAGAATTTGGAAAACGCCTTTCTTAGATTATGAAAACGAAAGCCTTGCTGTAACAGTTTAGAAGAAATAAACAGGTTTCTAGCATTGAAATCTTCTACTTTAGTACAAACTCGTGCAAACATTGTAAGTTGTGATATGTAAATACCATAGGAGGTAGCACGAGGTGAATCACCATCAAGGTATGGATAATTCACAATACTAAAGTTGAATTCATCTCTCTTGTCATAGATTTTAGTAGAGACGCTGTCGTTGGAAATATTGATCTCAATGTCTAGAAATGCTGCATTTAAATGTCAGTTATTTGCTTTATTAAGGGTAAGTTCTGGAGGGTAAATCAGATGGATCATTTGAGAAAAGAAAGGATTATCTATAGTTAGAATATCGTCAAGATAGCGTGACGTTAAATTAAAAGCCTCTTTAATGTGGCTTTGGTTCGAAGGGTATAAAGTTTACATGAAATCACCTTCAAAGCAGTATAAAAACAAATCTGCAGTCAATGGTGCACAGTTGGTTCCCATAGGAATACCAATTACTTGTCTAAATAAAGTGTCACCGCATTTTATGTAAATATTGTCTAATAGAAAACGTAAAGCTTCAAAAACATCCGTGCAAGTCCACATAGTAAACTTTTCTAAGAAATTGTTGGTAAAAAATGCATTACTATCATGACTTGCAATATATAGACGTTGCTCTCGAGCAAATGTTTTCTCAATAAGAGCAATCAATTTGGTCTTAATTAAATCATGAGGTAAGGAAGTGTAAAGCGTAGAGAAATCGTAAGTATTAACTGCAGAGCAATGACAGTTGAAAACTTATGGATGCTTTATTAAATCCTCTTACCTAAAAAGGCCTTACCTGTGAAACTTGATCATTATAAAATACTTAAAGGAAGTGGTTTATTGTATAGACATGCATTTGGAAATGAAAACATTGTCCGATATCACCTTTACATGGAGCCTTAGTACTGATAAGATACGGATCTGGACAGAGCCTGCTTTTACACAACTGAACATGTATACTTTGTTAGTATTCTATGAACAAGTTGGCAGATCCTCTCAATTTGAAAAGGATCTAATTTGTTTCCTTGTAATACATCTCGTTTGCTCGTGTGTAATTAGATATAACATAGTGTTTGTCATAGTTCCTATCCTGTCTAGTCACATTTAGCTGATTTATTCATTGAATTGATCCAATTTTGATTTGATTGCTAATTTATTTAATATGCTGTCAACAATATAGCTATGTTTATATAACACATGAAACACGTGCTTATTGCCTGCTGGTCCTCATTTTCCCAGCTACGTGCAACAGGTGACCGTGTCAAGGATGGAAAGGGGTGAGGAAGAAGTGGTTTTGCTTGGTAATAAAATATAAATAAAACGTTGAGTGCGAAACCAGATTTAGCACAGACGTAACAATTGATATCAGTTTTTCTTCAAAGTTATGTGCTTTAAACTAGAGTTAACATGAGAGCAAATTGATATTCGCTTATCCGGTTGACAGCTGAAATCCCTTATTTAAAAATTAATGAAGTATTTCTAAACTTCAATATCCACTATTACTGTATATGTTAATATATTGATCAGGGTTTGATCAATGGATTAATAGTATGATTCACGGCAAATATCCGGTCTTAAATTTAAAGGAGGGGGGGGGGGGCGTGTTTATGAGAAATACCATGTCCTATTTGGGAGATATCCGCGAATTCCGCATATGTTATATTTCAATGTCTGTAGGCACGGATTTCAGCAATAGTACAACCGGGGACGTACCCGGTTTGAAAGGTGTCCCCGGTTGGCAGGTGTGTATTTATATATTTATGTATTTATTACTGTATCCGTTTGACACCAAATATATACACGCACACACTAACACACACACACACACACACACATGGTATATTTGAATGCAGTCAATACGTTGATGAAAGTTATGAATGCACCTTACATTTGAAGACCAAATGTCTTATTTTATCTCTATCGTTTTCTTCCTTGCTATTTATTTATATATTTCTGAACGCATTAATTATATTTTAAATATAAAGCCTTAATGACTCATCTGTAAGTGAAAGTTATAATAATTGGTTCATAGTTAATCTCCATGTGAGTGTGCTTATAATGTATACATACCAGACTTTTTGACAGCTTCTTTCTGTGTTTCTAATTCTCGGTTTTCTTTTTGCTGTATTTGATTAGAAAATGAAGTTATTTAATATGTCACACACACTTAAATTATTTCTAAATTCAGTAAAGTTTCGAAACATCAAAACATTTAAGTAATATCATAGTATCAATACAAATCACACAATAATTGGAGGTCAAATACTAGTCCATGTGTACACCTTTCAGTGCTCGTAATTTAGTGTTCGAAAAACATATTCTTATAAAGGCAATCGCAGGATGTTCGTTCATTAAAAACACTTCTTCTGTGGAATTGCGTATTGCTTCTGAATATGAATGTTTAGCGGTTAACTTTCAACGTGTACTTGGCAGGGAGCCTTAAGCATATATGAACATAATAATTATTCCATATTAACTTTGGTGTACTATTTTCATGCTTTTATATTATCTAATAGATTGTAACTTGTATTGTTGGCTAACTTCCGGACATTAAATCAGTATATTTTTCAAAAGTCTAATAACAATGATAATGTAGAAATCTGCATGTATTGGTCCTGTTTCTGAATATTAATCAAAACGTTTTAAGCAACTATTTTGCCATAGTTATCTAAAGAACAAGTACAATACACTAAAGTATGACTCAAATTTAGCCGGGGTTGATCAATAACATATGTATTTGCCATATTTGAATGCAGTAAATTCATTAATCTATGCTTTGAATGTCTTAAATTAGAAGACACTATGGTTTATGTTATTTGAAGAGCATTTTCTTTTTTCTGCTATTAATTGATATCTTACATCTTTAGATCGTTTTGCTTCTTGCTATTTATTTACAGATTACTCGTTGCTTTCCACATATTTTTTACATACATCATGCACAACTTATCTAGATGTAGAAGTAGAATTTAACAACATTTGTTTATAGTCTACGCCAATGTAAGTGTGCTTAAAAATACATACCAGCTTTTTATTCTGTTCTTCTAATTCTCGATTTTCTTCTTGCTGTTCTTGCTGAGAAAATATTTTAATAAGTCAAAATACCGTACTATGTTTCTAAATTCAGTGAACATTCGTAATCTCAAAATATCATAGTAATATTATAGCATCAGTACAAATCACGCCATCATTAGATGATAAACATTCGTCAATATGTGCACCTTCTATTGCTCGTATGTTGGCGTGCAATAAAAGTATGTGTTGAGAATTCGTTACATTTATGACGTGATGCCGCCATTTCTTGTATTGTGCCGTTTGGCGTATTTTTGACGTCATTACGTTGATTTTATTATGTATATGTTTTTAGACGTTATTTAAGATTTAAACTGTATAAACGTGTTTTATCAATCGTCTCAGTGAAATTGGCGCCATGCCAAAACTAAACCAAGAACAGCTACTGGCGATGAGACAGGGGAAAGGAAATGCTATTGAGAAGAACATTGAATTACTTATTGTTGCGATCGAGGAAAATGACAGAGATTTCTTCGACCTTGGCCATGGCGAAAATTGAGACCACCATGGAACTAGTTTCGTCCTTCGACGAGAAAATCTTATCTTTCACGCAAGTAGAAAACATAGCAAGTGAGATCACGGAGACAGCGGACTATGACATGAATGTTCAAAAAAAATTCAACGACTGAAGAAGGAACTCACACAGACTGCGACTCGGCCTTCTTCTGTCCCCCGGGAACATTCATCTTTAGTCAACGCTACCCAGCACTCTATCGCCATCGAAACAACGCACTCGCCTAACTACGCACCGCCGCTGACATCCGCTTGCGCACCACCGACACCCTCCTACCCGCCGCCCCCGACACCTACATACACAACGCCGATCACATCCTCCTACCCGCCGTCGCCGACTTCCGCCTATGTGCCGCCGACATCAGCCCACGCACCGGCGCCGACTTTCTCGCCGCCGCCAACTTCTGCTGAGTTACTGCCCCCTACCTTCAGATATCAGCTTCGATGCTTACAGAAGACAAGCAACACAACATGCCTCGCAAACTGTAAGTTCGATTATTTCTTCCAATTCGAGTAGCTGTCACAGATTTCCGAAGTTAACATTACCCTCATTCGATGGAAATATTTTCAACTGTTTGTCATTTTGGGATTCCTTCGAGACGAGCATGCATTTAAATCCCAGTTAAACGAATGTGCACAAGTTGAATTACTTGAAAGCGCAGCTAGAACAGGAAGCCGCATGTACGATAGAGGGATTTTCATTGACAAATGCAAATTATGACAGGGCAGTCTAGCTACTAAAAAAAGAAATATTTGGCCAGCGACATAGAATTACTCATGCAACAATGCAAGCGCTATTACAGCTGTCTGCGCCCCGCGATAACGTTTAGAGTTTACGAAACCTCTACGACAAGATGGAGACCCACGTAAGAAGTTTAGAATCACTTGGTCAACATCAGGACACCTACGGGGGACTGCTGATTCCGGTCGTCCTAGACAAACTTTCGGCGGACATCAGACGGAATCTAGCTCGCGAACACGGAGACGTGAACTGGCTTCTATGTGACCTCCGACGCGCCATTTACAGGGAATTAGCATCATGGAGGCCGGAAGTGCCATCAGACCGGAAGTTGAGCCGTTTCATGCTACAGCGTCATTCTACACTGGAACAAAAGAGACGAAGAAGCTGAAACGCTCTTACACTAACAGCGCCGTTACTAGCAGAACACCAATCACCTGCCCCTACTGCCATGCGAGTCACAGACCAGCCTAGTGTAAGAAGTTTGATACAGTAGAAGAAAGAAAGAAAATAATTAGACAAAATGCTTTGTGTTATAACTGTCTCGGAAAGCACACCGTTGCTCAGTGCCGTTCACACACGCGCTGTTACCATTGCCGCGGTAAGCATCACATAAGCATATGCCAGACGAAAGACAAGACAATCAAGGATGTCACACAGGAAGCGTCTACAATCAGACCGGAAGCTGCAGTTTTTCACTCCTCCGTCAGTCGTTCACAGTCAGGTGTGTTGTTGAAGACTGCTATTAACAGTGTTTGCTCCGGACAGATGCATACAGACGCTTGCATACTATTTGACGAAGGCGGACAGAAATCGTTTATAACGGAGAAACTTGCTCGCGATCTTGATGTACAGAGAAACGACACGATGAGTCTTCATGTTGCAGCATTTGAAGAAAAGAATGATAGGTTACGTCACGTAGATACTGCTACCATGTATCTGCTCACAGAACAGAAGATACGAAAACCCATCAACTTGTTGATAGTCCCTACACTCGCAGCACCAATCAACACAAATTTACAGCACACAGCCGCGTATTTGCAGTATCTGAAGACATTGAAACTCGCACATCCGGTGACAACAAGTGAGCAGTTCGACATCTCGGTGCTAATAGACGGGCGCAGATCACTATGCAAACAGACGTTTCATCTTCAAACCACGTTCTCAACGTCATGATATCGCAATCAGACGACAGCAGTTTACTCGAACGATTTTGGACATTAGAGAGTATGGGCATTACGTCACCTGTAGAAGAGCCAGCGAAGCGTGACCGTTTACAGATTTATCAGCAAACGTCAATCGAGTACCGTGGAAAACCGATCATGAATCACTTCCGTCCAACTATCATGTTGTGAAGAACAGAACAGAGAGCACGGTAGGAAGACTAAAACGAGACCCGAAAATGCTACAGCAGTATAGTGTGATAATCGAGCAAGAACGCTTAGAATTTATAGAGAAAGTACACACGTTCCAGCCCACTACAGCGACCGTGCACTACATACCCCACCACCCTGTAAGAGAAGACACATCTACGATTCCAATACGCATTGTGTACGATTGTAGCTGTGAACAATCACCTGACCATCCTAGCTTGATGACTGCCTAGAGAATACACCATCCGTTCTCAACGATCTGAGTGCCATTTTAGTGCGTTTTCGGCTTCACAAGTATGCAGTAAGCACAGACATCGAGAAAGCATTTCTCCACGTGGGCTTGAAAGAGAAGGACCGTGACGTCACACGTTTCCTTAGGTAAGTGACCCATCAGATCCAAACTCCCCACTTTGCACCTACTGCTTCAAGACAGTTTTATTCGGCGCGACCTGCTCACCATTCATGCTGAACGATCGACCCATGACGCAGCTGCCATAATCATGCAACGAGTTAGAGCCTCTTACACCTTCGCACCTCGTTTCCGGCCGGAGACTTACCTTACTTCCGTACAACAGCATTGCGATAGAACTAGAATCGCATTCAAGCAGAGACAACAGAAGTGTCATCAGCAAACGTCTACAGCAACGCAACATGCTGCTTGAACAGTTTTGGAGAAGATGGCGGATGGAATACTTAACAGCACTTTGTGAATCACATAGACTTTCCGGTAAGAGGAAGCAGATCATAGCCGTAGGAGATGTGGTACAGATACATGACGAATGCCCTCGTAGTCGCTGGAAGTAGTTGGGAATCGTTGAAGAACTCATCACCGGAAGAGACGGCTTACTCGCGCCGCTCACGTACGAACCGCCAGTGGCGTCACCTCCAGACCAGTGGTCAAGCTCTTCCCTTTAGAAGTGAGGTGTGACAAAAGATGGGCGGCTATTTGTGACAATTAAGTGATTATTTCAATGGACATTAAATAGTAATTCTTATTAATTATAGTATTTTCATATTTGAATACATTTGTTTTGTATTGTGCCGTTTGGCGTGTTTTTGACGTCATTACGTTGATATTGTTATGTATATGTGTTAGACGTTATTAAAGATTGAAACTGTATAAACGTGTTTTATCATTCGTCTCATTAAAAGAATGTTTATACATTCAATCGAAGGATTCCTTTGTGTAATTGCTTATTGCTTCTGAATAAGGGGAATGTTGCTGTTTATTTTCCCAGTGAACAGGGCAAGGTGCCTAAAGCATATATGAACATTATCATTTTTTCCATATGTACTTTGGGGTAATTTGCTTTATTTCTGTTACCGAATATAGTGTTGTTTTTTTTTTATTTTCTGTTAACTTTCGTGCATTTAATCAGTATGTTTTGCGTATGAAATAAAACAAATAAATAAAAAGAAGATAATACAGAAATTTCCACTGACTCTCCTGTTTCTGAATATTAATCAACACTTTAAAAGCACCTATTTTGCAAGTGCTATATTAAGAACAATATATTAAACGCAAGTATGACATCATGTTTTAAAGTCTCAATTCAAGCCAGGGTTTATCAATACCATATGTGTTTCCTATATTTGAATGCAAGTAAAATCTTAAATCGAAGTTATGCATTTATCTTACATTTATAGATTCCCTGTCTTTCTTTATCTAGGTAGTTTTTCTTCTTGCTATTTATTTCCATCTTACTAATTGCTTTACATATACTTTAAACATAAAGCACTAACATCTTCTCTAGAAGTAGAAGTTTAAAGAAATGGTTTATAGTGAAGTTAATGTATGTTATAGTTAATGTGCTTACAATGCATACATACCAGACGTTCTTTAAGCTCCTTTAGCTCATTCAGATTTTCTGATTCTCGGTTTTCTTCTTTCTGTATTTGTTGAGAAAATAAAGTTATTTAACACGTCACACGAACGTACTATATTGATAAAACTCGGTGAAGATTCCTAACATTAAAACATCAAAGTAATAGCATAGGATCAGTACAAACCAATACATCATTAGAGGTCAGTCAATATGTCCACCTGTCATTTCTGGTAAGTTAAGGCGTTATAGGAATGTTTATAAAGTTAATCGCAGGATGTTTGTTTGTTAAAATAATCAATACCTTTTGTACTTGCTTATTGCTTCTGCATATGGATTTTTGCGATTTATTTTCACAGTGAACAAGGCAGGGCGCCTTAAGCATATATTAACATAACATCATATTTCCATAATAACTTTTGGGTAACATTTTTATTGTTTTAAGTTATATTTTAAATGAAGATAATGTAGATAGTTGGCATTTTATTGTCCTGCTTGTGAATATTTATTAAACCTTTTGCTTAAGAACAAGTAAAAGAAACGAAAGTATGACCTGACATATTAATGACGGATATTGCAACAACAAGAAAGTAAAGAATACGATTGTTAATTGTTGTCCTTAAGTAAAGGTTTGATACAGTTGAAGACGTTTTATGTTCACATTTAAGTACATGTATAAACAGTTGTAAACATGTCATTTCTTAATTTGCTACCTTTTCTTTTATTCATAGATGACGTACTGACCTCGAAAGTAAACTTGTTAGACTTTGCCGTTGTCGGTTAGGTTTACCTAATATTACTAGAACTTAGAACAGTCAAATATTTTCCAGGAATATCGACACACGCTTTCAAGAAAATAATAAATAAATCCAAGATTTAAGAGAAACAGGTGTCGTAGGACTAGATTTTATATGCATCTAAATTGTTGATTTTTATCTTAGATACATGATCATTAATAAAATTGTGTATTCGCATTATTTAAATGAATGGGCAAAGGGAAATAACTTATTCTAGACTGACGTAGTAACATACTTATTATCTTTTCTTGGGTCATGATCCTTGTGAATTGTTTTTCATTGGCTAATGCTTCAACCACTGATCACTCGACAACCGGTCATTTTCAAATTATTTTCCGACATGAACCTTTTGATGTAGAAGTTTTGTGCTACAGGAAATTATATTTCCTTAGTTAAGTAGTTTATTTTGCTCTTTAATAAATTATTATTTACATTTAATTGAATGATTAACTATACTCAATGTCTGTCAAAGGAGTATTTGTAAACTTATTTGTTTAAACTGTTTTATTTTTATAAACATGTTTAAAACATTGTGTAAAGATATTTTCCATGTAGCTTACACTAGAGCTCGAATCGATCATGTAAATACTTTTTAACTTCATACAATGTGTTAACCATTTGTTATTTTCTATTTATAGATCGGTACTATTATGATGATCATCCCATCTTCCATTAAATAAATACTCATTGGTAGAAAGACATCTTGTTGTTGAACTAATTAAACCCAGCTAGTCCGGTAACAATGGCGACCCACGTTGGGCGCCATTGTAACATAGGGAGAAAAATGTGCAGCCAGTCCGGGACTCGAACCCGGGACACTTCGCTAACAGGGCGAATGCTCTACCGACTGAGCTAACCGGACCGCTTACACATTCTTTCCCTATCACCCGGCTACACAGGGCACACAAAACATCCTTATTATTTTTGAAAGATTGTTTCTTTCGAACTAATTCGTGCAAGTTATATTTTGAATGTGTAGATTCAATTTACAAACGATCATCTAATTCTAATAAAGTAATACGGAAAAGGGTTAAAAGCATTAAAATGTGGTCTACTATATGACAAAAGCATACAGAGTAAAGACACCGATACGAGACATTATACTAAGAAAGAACATACAACTGTTAGTGACTTGGAGGGTCAGTCGGCAAAATGACACACTGCGTGCTTAAGTTCAAATACAGTTTTCTGATTCCTCTGTAAAACAAACACAGTTATGCATGTGATGGTCTTTTAGAAGCTTTAATTTACATTTCCTGCTTTAATTGACTGTATAAACACTGAGCGTCTCAAACTATTTAATTAGTTCATCTCAGTGTAATAAAGCAAATGCACACGATGCATTTAAATTACAATTAGTTTAAAATCACGGTGGCTAATGGAAAGTAGCAACCTGATATCAGTAAAAAATAGTTATATGCATACATTCTTAGTTAGCAATCCATACTTAAATGTAAAGCTTTAGTTATTTGTTTTTAGTAGCATTTATAGGTTGTGTTTTATGTCAGTTATTAATATGGACACACCTAAATTTAGGATGTTACTGCTTCCTTTATATGTTCTTGTCGGTGTTGACGTAAACTTTCATCTGATTTCTGAAGCAAGTTGTATACAATTTGCCAACAATACATACCACTTTGGCCATGCCCTCATATTTTAGTTTTAATTTTTGACTTTCATCTGTCAGCTTTTCAATATATGTAAAGGAAGAAACATATACAGGTGTGTGACAAACAGCTTAAAAAAACGATAAGTGAAATATTAAACCTACTGGCATAATAAGTCAATTACTATATTATTCAATGTCTTGCAAACATGCATCGCGATCGTATTTGCCTTTAATAAATAGAGATGAAACTACGGTTTAAACTGAGAGTCATTGCACTAAAAATGATTCACATTATATTGGACTTTATATGCACACTCTCTTGTATGCTTGTAGCATCCTTGGCTACATGAGTCTCGGAAGATGTCTTCCCTTATAAGTGATCAGCCCATAACCTTGGTGGTATAGCCTTTCTGTGCTTTTCCCCCACTATTTGACTACTTTGTGTAGGCATCAATGTAAAGGCCAGTTTGCGTTTGAAATTGTACCACTTGCTGTCATTAGAGACGTCAGCACAAACCAAAGAAATCAACGATAAGCATGCTACTGCATTCATATAAAAAAGAAACACAAACTATTTGTCCTACCTTTGCTCCAAATTCAAGTCTTGCACCTGAATAAAACAAAACATCCAAATCACAATAATGAGTTGAAATAAATACAATCATGTGTTCATTTAGTTTTGTCTTAATTATGATTTTCTTTGACAACCCTTAGTCTAAATGATTTTATGCCTTAGATTTCCGTTAGCCATTTCGACACAATGTGACAACAACTACTTCGCTCCATCTCTTTATTCTATCAATATTTACTTTAAGTACAGACAACTAGAAAACAAGGAGGAGTTAAAATATTTCGAAAACATGTAAGTATTCCATAGTGTAGTTATATTTGACGTTACGGACTTGTTCACACTAAGTGTCTTTAGCACCTGTTTTGATTTTATCGAGTTATTTCATATTACAAAATAAAACAAAAACATTAGTTTATGATCCCAAACATTTATAACAGTAACAATAACAAGGCTTTACAAGATGCAACTTACTTTGTGTAATCTCCTGTCCAGATGACAATGTTGCCAATATAGTCTCCATATACATAATATCCTGTTCGTATATAAATATAATAAAATTATTGTCATGTGTTACCATCTTTTTTTCTTATTCTAATACCATAGGCCAATGTGATAATTATCCTCATTTTAAACACATTTTAAACACATACATGCTTTTAAACGAAACACACTTGAAATATATTTGTTTCGATTCATTTGATTTTATGGGAAAATGTAAATGAATAGATTATGCTACACTTGTATTAGAATAAACATGCAATGTTTGCTTCCGTTCTGTTACACATAGTAGAATGCACAATCATTTACTTGTAATGTGTGACTCCGAACTATATTAAATGACCATACAATGCATAAGACTTTGGCTTATGGAATAAAGCTCTCTATTCGAAAGCCCCATATCCGAGACTCAACCCTGACATTTAAAGGTAGTCCTTCGCAATACGAAGCAAAATCGCGTGCAACATTAAACTATCTTAGTTCCAGTTATACAATAAAACGTTTACAATTTTAGGCGGAAACATGTCCCCATCCACTTATAACGACGTTCAAACAAATCTTAGTTTAAGTATGTTTTAGTACCTTAAGTTGATTTTTCGCCTTATCACTGTTGTGCTCATAAGCGTTTCTAGCGACAGGAAGCCATCCCTGAATCAGTCTCACGACCATTGAGTGTAGAAGTCTAGCATCACCTGTTCTTAACTGGTTGTGATGGAAACATGAGTTTGTAAATAATATAGATACAATATTCAAGACTTACATATAGTGTATGAGTAATACTATATTGAAATTGGATTTGAAAACAAGGTGATCCAAACAAGCGAGTTTTATACAAGTGTTATTGCTCTAAGCGATATATAAACTAATGTTTTTTTTTTTTCAGCAGATGTATGACAATATTACATCCAATGGCAATAACATTGCAAGATCGCAAACGTGTGCATGCACATGATTTGAAACCGTACCTGTTTAATGCTTTCAATTGCTTCAGTGACTTCGTCCGTGCTTTTTAATAACTTGATGTGTTCTAGGAAGTCAAGAATCACATCGATGTTGTTTTCCATCTCTTCCTGGCTTATGCTCATTGTAGCTGGGTGCATTGTCCTGTTTCTCACCTTTCTTAGCTGTTAAAAGTGCTTATTATTGGTATGTTTTCTTAGTAATAACACATATTTAATGATATTTTATGAAATTATGTTCCAACAAAACGGAGCAGAAACAATGACATGTAGCAAGCTACATATCAAGGTATACACAATGTATATACGCACCAACTTACAGCAGAAAAAAGGTAACAGCGTTATGAATGCGTTTACTCTATTTATAAGCGTTTACTTTAACTACCATTAAAACTAACACACATATGTATCAATTCAGATTCAGCTTCCTTGTTATACATATATCATATGCATAAATATGCATGTGTGTTTATGCGTGTGTGATTGTTTGTGTCTATCAAAGGTATATCAAATGCCACAACACCTTATAAAATAGAACATATGTTACTTACATCATCGATTTTTCTTTCGTCAAAGATCTGCATCAATGGCTTGCAGCGCTTAACAATGGTACAGAGGGCCGTAATATCGCACTTTTGAAAATCGTGTATGTCACATCTCATCCAATCTTTGAGAAACAGACGGACAAATTCAAATGGCGACTTAAGCCACTGCTGGGGATCGGTGCCTTTTAACATTTGATAAAAATTGACGGAATCTGAAGTGTGTCCTTTGATAATGTTTAAAAGGATTCTGGCAGGCGACTACCGTCCCAGGACACAAGTGTTTAAATTGGGCCAGCCAGCCATTGACTGGTCTGATGTCGTCAGCTGTTGCTTCTGCGCAAAGTTGTCTTCCGAAATCCGTCATAGATTGGAGCTGCAAGCTTTTCATTTCATCCATGACAATTGGCATGAAAACTGGTTGAAGGTATTTCAAGGCTTGTGTGCTTCTATACCAATTCGTATCCCCTATAGCCGGTAGGATCTGAAACGTAAGTATAACAGGTACTACTGCCAATATTCAATAGAAAACAACGCGTTTGTGAAATTTCGCTTCAAAATATCACTTGTTTGTAATTTTATAATGTAATGATATCTAATGCTTTCAGATTCTTCTTAGGAGACAAGCTCGCACTTCCACAAGGACGCATATTGTACTAAAATGTGTACGTTCTGTTCATTATTTAAGAATTAAGTTCATTAATGCCCTATAAAATGTTACTCCATGACTTTATTGCTGTATGAACTACATTATTAATAAACTGTATAACTCACATTAGTTATTAACTGATTTCCTTGTGTTGTTGAATTCGTATCTTGGGTGTTGAACATTTAAATTTGACTTTCAATAAATATTGTAGTTTTATATGTGCTTTAGTTTTGATCTGCTTTTCACTTTGAGCTGTTGGTTGCCTTAATAATTCGCCCCATGTACATCGATTAAATCCTTCCTGAAAAACTGCCATTTTAAATCTTAACTACTTAGCAAATAAAGTGTACTACTTACTCATGGCTTACATAATTGGCAGACCTTCACATTTGTAATCATCTCTTTAGTTACGCTACATCGGCAAAAATCTACCACTTGTAATTTGTATGTTTATAAAATTGTCATGCTTCTTTGGTAGTACTAGTATTTTTTAACACGCACGCGAGATGTAATTCACTAGCTTAAGTCAAAACAATTATTTCAGTCTATCCGTCGTACTCAACTTATTACATTCTTACATAATGCAAAATGTGGACTTTTCTAAAATCTTACAATTCCAGTAAAAGTCCTGTCAATACTGGTATGTTTACTGCAAAAGACACGATCATATATATACACCTCAAGTTAAATTTAAGTCATATTAATTACTAGAAAGAACAAAATGCATCGATAATCAAGCAGCATAACATATTTGAAGTTGCGTTAAGAGAGTAAAAAAGTCTTGTTGATGACGGGGAAGATTTTGGAACATATTTGACCATGTAAACTATTATTAGTGTCAGAAACTCTACAATAGTGTGCTAGTTCTGCTTTTACAGTCTCGTTTCATAAATAAACAACAAGTATAATAACTCACGTTGATTTTATGTTCACTAAGGAAGCAGATTTTAAAAAGATATGTGCCCTTTCCGTTTTATTCCATTCGGCTATGTTAGATAATCGGTGAAGCCGGGTTTGTGGGATCGCAGTGCCTTTTAAAAATGTGACACACACGCAAAGTTATTTTTAGCCACCATGGTAATGTTCGGGTGTGACTACTAACGTAATCTGTACATACCACATTGTATCCTCCGATTAACAACATCATCATATTTTACCTGGAATAACAACCGTAAGTAGTTTAGTAACTTATTTGATACAATCGAAATTAAATATCCATCAATTATGAATGTGTTTATATAAATCGTTGACTCTACAACAGTAATGTTTCTAAAGAAAACCATATTGATATTTTTTATCAAAATATTTACAATTAAACCTTACCTACTCCGGGTCGGTAAAAATCATTAAGCTTATCTAGGGCATTAGTTTATAGTATGGGAGGCCTCAGATTCGATCACAGGCCGCGCATACCAAAGTCGTTAAAATGGTATAGCTCCCTTGCTAACGCCCAAGCGAATATAAACGTAGTTCGAAGACTGGTTGCCCCGATGTCAATATAATGTGACTGCGTGTTATATAATGCCAGGTGTTTACGGCATGTTATACACAGTGATGGTGGCACTTTATCTGCTTCAAGTAACCTCCGTCTAAAAAAACTGAAATACTGTTGCTGGCACAATAAATCCAATAAAATAAATAAACATAAAAATAAATGAATAAATAAATGTCAATACACAATCTGTGGAACAAGTTTTGGATGTATATTTTTTCCATAAACATACGTTGGCTGTATGTCTGTTTCTTTGGTCAACAAATGTTTATCTTTACTTTGATGTAGTGTGTGACTAAAACATTTGGAAATGGTAATACAAGTGACTTTACCTGCTGGTCTTGATCCGCTGTCTTTCCTAAATAAAGAAAAGGTCGTTATTATGGTAATCTGGTAATCTGGCAGTACACTTGATTATACTAATTGTCAATGCACTGTTGAGTTAATGTAAGTGCTAATCAAGGTCGAGAAATAGTATAATGGCATAAGTTATTCCATTTAAACAAACATTATGTTCTTTTTTTTATCGAAGCCTATCCACATGCCCACAGAGCACATCAATCTACTTATAATAAAATATATATACAGCAATTACTTAAATATATAAAACATGTTCAAGACATAAATTCTATATAGTGTTGAAATATATCGTACATTAGGTGGAAAGACTGTCTGAATATACATATTTGAATGTTTATGTCTTATTTATGTATTTTTCCTTTCAATTATGTTAAGATCAGGATGAATACAAGTTCCCCTGTTATTTTATAACTGTTCACGTACCGGACATGGCCAAAAAGTGTGCAGGTACTTGAACTGGTGGGTTAAAACACGACGACGGCTTTACTAAAAGTTGATATCTGAATTATTAATATTCGAATTTAATATCAAAATAACTATTTCTACTGATTCTTCGATACAGAAGACGAGTAACTAAGGCATGTCCAATTATCAATTTGATGTAATTTATTGCACCATACCTGTTAGAGATGACGAGTCAGGAGCATTTTGGTCATCATCCGAGTCATTTCCCTTCGCAGCAGCACCCTGAAGTTAATTCTAACGTTTTTAAACATAGCATGTTTTTTTCCATAACGCATTGAGCTGTTACTGCATCATATCATCAAAATAACTGTATTATGCCCGTCCTCAAACTAAAATCGCTACCGTAACTCGGCTCAAAAGTAATAAGCGAAAGTAAGGTATACTGATTCAAAAAGTTAAATAGTGTTTTAAGAAATACAGTAGATGCGTAAAATGAAACATGTTTCAAATTGTTATAGGGGTATTGTAAATTTAAATCACGGATAACATTTCTTATAATTACATCAGAACAAAATGTTGATTCGTTAAAATGATACAGCTCATTGCTTTACCGTTTCTGGTTCCATCCTTTGAACGATGAAGGATCGGTTTCTATAGATTCTAGAAGAACATACCCACAGCGATTCAATTCAGCCTCAACAACCTGTGTTACGCCTCGTAATGTTTAAACGTGGACACTGGTGTTGTATGTCTAGCTGAAATTGTGTTACAAATAAGTAAGTTTGAATAACTTTTACTGAAAGTTTACTTAAAAGATATATGCACATTTTCACTAAATGTGTTTATTTCTATAACCTATACTCCCTCTGCTACTACTACTACTACTACTACTACTACAACTACTACTACTACTACTACTACTACTACAACTACTACTACTACTACTATTACTACTACTACAATTACCACCACCACCACTACTACTACTATTACTGCTGTTACTGCTGCTACTACTACTACTACTACTACTGCTACTACTACTACTACTACTACTACTACTACTACTACTACTACTTCTACTACTACTACTACTACTACTACCACTACTACTACTACTACTACTATAGGTACTACCACCACCAATACTATCGCAACTGCCATATCCACCACCTAATCTGCTTTCTACTACGTTAACTACTACTACTGCTAGAGGTACTACCACAATTTCTACTACTGCTTATACTACTACTACTATTTTTCAATCTCCATAAAGTCAGATTTTACAAAATGATGACGGCCCTCAAATACCGTCTATAAACAACTATGGTTTTCCTCGATAACTATTTCTATAACCGCCAGTCAGAGAGCGCAATGTATTACGCTTTCAGTGAGAGTCGCAAAATGGCTGCTATCGATAATGCAGTAAAACACATTTCAGAAGCAAAATCTTGATTGCATTATGGATACCGCATTCAACGCACCTGTCTTCAGTGATATAAGCCTTGCGCGGAGTGTCCATGTTTACATTTCTTTGTAAATTGGCGCAACCCTTAACTGATCCGTTCGGAACACTTCGGATCGGCATTTAACTTTGCGATTTTGTAGGCAACAATCTGATTGTTGGGTAGAGTTTTATTGACTCGTCGTCTGATCCTGATAGCGAGCGGTTTTCAGGATATGGTTTTAATCAGTTTGATTATTATTATTACTGCTTCTATTACTACTACGTCTATTACTACTACTACTACTACTACTACTACTACTACTACTACTACTACTACTACTTCTACTACTACTACTACTACTACTACTACTACTACTACTACTACTACTGCTACTAATACTACTACTACTACTACTACTACTACTACTACTACTTCTACTACTTCTTCTACTACTACTACTACTACTACTACTACTACTACTACTACCACTACTACCACTACTACTACTACTACTACTACTACTACTACTACTACAACTACTTCTACTACTACTACTTCTACTACTGCAACCACTACTACTATTACTTTAGTCCTCCTTGCTTTCAATCTTTCTCTGCGTAACCTACAGCTACTACTATTACTACTACTACTGTATTCCTTGTTTTCTCCATTGTGTATGTTACATACTACTTCTTCATCTACTATTCGTACTCCTGTAGTCCTTCTTTTCCTCCTGTTTACGTTAGCTACTACCACTAATACAACAGCAGCAACAACAACAACAACTACTACTAATACCTAAAGCAATGTGCAGTTCATATTCTTGATTAATGACTAACATCACTTGATAACTTTTGTGGTTCGTACCCGGGACCCTTCGATGCAGATTCTCGCAGCATTTACTTCTCTTTTTATTAGTACAAAAACAGTGCAAGTAGCATAGCGTGAACGCAGGAAACAGTCGAAACTGTTGACCGGTCAAAAGTTCGCGAACGTGGATTGTTTTTAGATTTTCAGAAAACAGTAAAAAAAATACCAAACCACATTTATATAAGGAATCAAGTACATGTAATAATGTAAAATGTTCCACATGACTGAACACCGGGCATGATACCTCATCTAATCACATTATCCTGACTTCGGACAAACTAGTCGTGGAACTACTCTTCTGTTTCCTTGAGCTTTAGCAAGGGAGCTATACCACTACCAATTTTAAAGACTTTGCTATGTCGTGGCCCTTGATCGAACCCGGGACCCCCCGTACGCTTTGAAGTATTAAAAGGCTTATACACTTTAATTGAAGAAATTATTACAGTTTAAATTATAAGACGTCACAAGGTCAGCTTCGATAATCAAATCAATATTTAAGTCCTTGCAAAACGTGACTCGATCATAACACGTGGTCAACATTACGTCTACAACTATGAGGCTATATATTCAACATCAATTTAAAATGATAACCACAAAAGGATAGGTTGTCCTTGTTTACATAAACACGTTTTATAAAGAAGACGAATTGCAATACCGACAGAGATAACGCATTTAAGGCATGTGTATTGAACTGTTTTATAAAGAACCGATTTAACACAAGCTAAAACTTAAATCGTAACACAGGATTATTTAATGGTTTTGCCAACAAATTCGTCTACTTGTATTAATAATACATATTCATTAATAATAATAATAATAATAATAATAATAATACGTATATATCTTCTAAAAATAAACGTGCTTAATGCTACTAATAATGACACTGTTACTACTATACGTATTTCTACAAGTTCTACCACAAGCGCAAGGAACAACTGCTGCTTCTCCTCATTACAAAAGATATAATACATTACAATCATGGTTATATAAACAAAGCAATTAAATGTAAATACACACGTATTAATTGATAAAACTTACATATGAGCTTCCTGTAAAGTTCTGCTATCCTCTATTTCTTACGGGAACATGCGTTTGCTGTGGAATCAATTGCAGTTTTGTTTAACATTCATGGATGTTGTACTGATATGTCTATCTATAATTATAAACTATCTAAGAGCATACCACATGGGACAGGGTCCTACAGGTAGCAGTGAATTATTTTATCTTTTTTATCTCGCAGCATATTATCTGACCGTCTGCCCGAATAGCTACAGTTGTCATTGTAGTTAACAATAATCAAATAGACATACAAGTTTACCCTGGTCCTATTTTAAAATGTAATATATGGGCCTTCTTTTAGATTATTACATAAACTTTGAGTGTTAAAATATATATAGTTAACTACACATACATTGCAATTAGTGTGTGTCGGCTGTGTATTTACAGAGAAGGATACGACATGTACCAAGGTAATAAGTTATAGATTTAATGGGCAATACATATGCAATAAGCATTCATTCTAGACGGGTTTTCAAACTGTATGTACCGATCATGTGAATTTCTTAAAGACACGTTTGATTTTTATTTTGTCCGAGTTGTCTCTGCACCTTCCTTTTATACCTGTTACTACTTATTTTACATGACTTCAAACACTGCTTATGAAACTCCTAGATGGACGATTGGCGACGTTTGTATGAATCAGTTCCATTGTGCGGTTTGGAATGGATATGTACCGAGATTACATTATTTCATGTGCGTTTGTGTGGCTTTAAAAATATATATACCTGTTTGAATTTGGCTAGAGTCTTGGATATAATTGCAAGTAATTGGCTGACAATATACTCGATTATTAGACAAGAAGTTATATGGTCAATTAGTGAACAATTTGTTCTGTCTTCGCACAAAAGTGTTTAAAATAATGCCTTAATCATTTATCAAAATCTCTAAAAACAAATTTAAAAAAAAAAAACAGACACAGTATACTGGCTACCCGTGATAGACACGACTCATAAATCACTAATACAACATTGTGTGACTATTACAAATGCAGGCAGAGAAATTCGCCAGATATACTACTTAGGAAAGAAAAAAACAGTATCAATAACAAAATGAACAAAAACGTTATTCACTTAAGAACGAAAACAAACCAAGAGCACCTTACTTACTCCATTTCGATCAGCTTTAAAATTGTCTGATTGTGTTACAATTGACCCTTCACGTAAGGTTATTTATAACACACAAAAGTGACGAAATACTTATGCTATACCATGAGGCACAAGTCTGAACTGACAAAATATCAGCTTCATATAAGGCTTTTCTGTTCTAATTGACACATAATCTGTGTTGTCTTTTTACCTAGCACGGACTCATAATGATGATAGTATATCAAGACATAATATCACAACATATATAGACGTCATAAATAACATCAGAAAGCACTGTATATCCACCTATATGCAAACTACTTACATACATAATAAGAACAATGATTACACGATGGAGTGTCTATTTACAGATGATTACGAAAGAATTATATTAGATCAATCGTGTCCGCTCTGAACATTTTCATAAATTAAGGAAATGATACCTTGATTGCAGGATATTAAAAATAAGGCATCAGCAAATTAATACACTCGATAGACGAATATCAGCAACGGAAAATGTAAAGATATTAAATAACAATACTGGGTCAAAAGTGTAAATTATATTTATAATCTTAGTCTTCAATTTTAAATTTTGATCACTGTTTAAGTCACAATAGGCGTAGATAAAACTGCTTCGTTCACTGTCTCGAACAGTGGACACACTAGAAATTGAATCGTAGGAGAAAATGAGCTGAACTGAGCAAAGTGTGTAGACAAAATGTTAACAACCTCACGTAAGACGCGTAGGGTGATGCTATCTGGACAGCTCGCTTTGGTGGCATTCATTGACCTGATAGCATCCATAGCAACTTGTGGAGTTATGTACAGTGTGGTAAGGGAGACGACTTCTAGTGATAAAGGAGTAAGCGGCTTGCTCTCACCATCAAGGAATCCTTGTGAGCAGAACATGAGTGTATCACTTCGACCTTGTCATCATCGTTAGTTGATTGTATTTCGTAGTAAGAGACATTTTCTTTTATGTAATTTGCTTTGCGATTTTCTACCATGTCTTATATCAGTATTTGAGTAGATTTTCTCAATTATCTTGGATTTGTTTTCAGATTTCGATTTTTGAATATATTAAGTTTCTTTATTGCCAACTATTCTAAAGTCTGATCCGGAAGAATCAGTATTATCTAGTTTGGCTGTTTATCCAGTTTTCTCTTCGGCGTATTCGCGATCTTATAATGCAATTCATTCAAGGGGTGTCTAACGGACTTATTATTAAATGCTTGCTTTTGTTGGCGTTGTTGTTGTTGCGGTTAAATAGCATATCCCAGTCAACAAATGTTAGTAGATCGTTGTAAAGTTATACCAGACATATCTGTTTCTTATAAAAATTACATTTAGGTTTGTTGTAGTTGAGTACAATCAAAGCAAATAAGATCAGGTGCAAAGGGATCAGCAAAAGAAAAAAAAACACAACATGGGAGTATATGTACGGTGTTTCTTATTATTATTTAGTCAAGTGAATTTTGGAAATGTTACCTAAAATATGTTTGGCTTGATAAACATTGCTCAGCATTATACGATGAGAGTAAATGATTTATCTTGGAAATTGCTTTGTAAATTGATGATGGAATCTCCTGTAAATATTACGTTGTATTTAGTTAAGACCTGCTCAATACATTGTTCAAAACGTGACCAAGAGTTGTTTTTGGAGTCTGAAGGACGATATAAAACCGCCCACATGTGTTTACGTTTGTTCGCTATTACCTCTATCAACATTGCCTTTAATCCATGAATGGAATATATGTACGGTCCTTGAAGGCGATACCATTGCGAACATGTACAGAGACCCCACCTCCGGTTCTACGGGTTCTGTCGCAACGTGTGGGTGTTCCGAAATCTGGGATGTGCAGCCTTTCAAAATCAGAAGATTTTGCCAAGTTTCTGTAAAAGATCACATGACTGTGCTTCGAGATTTAGGGTGCCAATTGTAAACTCTTGACATTAAGGTGCATCATCCTTATACCACTACGGAGAAAGTATTAGAAAGAAGTTTCTAGCAAATCAGTGTTAGTATTGGGTCATCGTTCAAACGTAAGATAATTAAGCTTCAGAGGAGTCAAAATTAAATTGGTCTCAGGGTGCAGCGATTAAACAAATATCGTGTAAACATCATCAACATAACCGAAGGTGGGCGGTAATGGTGGATGAAACATACCTTAACCGCGCACACAGACGACAGTAGCATGTATTTTTTTAAAAATGTTTTAGTAGAACTTCTCAAAAAAGCTTTATTGAAGGTACTTTCCACATCCTTTCTCCAACAAAAGAGCTAAAATAATACATGGCAACATAGCAACTAGCCGTATTAGTTGAAGTATTAGGTAAGATATTCTCATGTGCCTTTAATTAGTTCGTTGTGGTATTAGTATACTGAAATATATTAAAGAGTGATACGTCGATATACTCGATATAGATATATGTCGTTAGGGTAAATCCATTTTCTTTGGGGCCAAGAATAAATGTGCTCGCGGGCTACATATTAAAAGACAACACCAACACAATCTCTCACGCTTAGGAGACAAGATTGAAACATTCACCGCGAATGATCATAACAACAAGAATTATATACTTACACATGTTTTATCTACGTTGAAGCTATGTGGATATGGTTTATTAACTATATTCAAATGCGTATGTTTATTATCTAAATTAGTATTAAAGTATCGAGAATATGATCTAGTTTCGAGCTTTATTTTATAAACATTATTTTCAATTATAATTGTATTGATGAACCCTGCAAGTCTGGAATTCGTTCTATTATCTGTGTGAAAGTTATGTTTGCATAATAATTCTATAAGTAAAGAGCTAAGCGATTTAACAACATTATAACTGTAATAATATAAATAACTGTATAACTGTACATGTACGGGAACGGAACACATAGTTTAGTAGTAGCTAAACAGCACAAGATAGCACAGTAAACAGATACATACACATGCATTGAAGAAGCAGACACTGCAAAGACATCAAACTCGTGCTGCGTTCTAATGATCTATTGTTATGTGGGCAAGGTAATATGGAGAACAATGCATGACCGAAACATGGTTTTCGGGCATTCAGTCGATACGTATTGTCCTGAAGAGATCGCCTTCATTTACGTCCAATGCCATCATCTACAATATTGAAAAATAGTTTCATCTGAGAACTTGTCTTACCGATTATAACAACTCAGTTAAAAGGCAAAATAAATGATCGATGTTTCCACAGGCATTGCTACAGGGAAATGTTTACACAACTGTCCAGAAGAATATGTATTATTAGCAACAAAGAGGAAGGTGTTTAGTAATAAGGGTATACTCAACAGATCACACGCTGAATAATCAAGCGCTATACATGCATAGCTCTTTTATTTGCTATTCATTTGAGTATAATATGGTATAATTTGGTAAACCTAACCTTACGTATACGACATTGAACGCTTATCACGAGAAGTGGTTTTAAGTTACACGTTTAAATGATGTTTGCATAACTTTTCACTTACCTGCGTTTGCTAATTAAGAAGGTGGAGTAACTAGAGGCACTTAATGTAAATTATCTGTAAGCTGAAACTTATTTAATTATTTCAAATATAATGAATAAGGTCATGTAAAATTCTGTATGCAAACATGCAGTTGTATTGTCCCATATATATCACGCTTTTAGAGTAGGTGTTCAGATTGTCACATCATCGTGGGGTGGGAGAATCTGTCACAGCGTATTTGAATATAGTTTTATTTCTTTAAACAACTATATGCATCATTTTGTACAAGTATGTGCACAGCTTTACAAAAATATTTTGGAAGGAACAATAATGCGAGAATTATCACCCCTTTTGCTCAAAGCTAAAGCATAAACGATTTACTTCATAGTAATTTCTTAAAAATCGTCATGTTCCAGGCGGACATATTTTTGACAGATCACGAATTTTACAACCTTTTGAGGTAGAAACATACTAAAGCTCTAGCTCTTGTAGTTTATGTCTGAGGTTTTTGAAAATTTAATACAACATGTCATGGCAATGCTTTGAGACAGGTAAAGTTTCATTAAAAATATGTAAAGAGTGCCAATAGATAGTATCCATCCCAAATATAAGGGGCTAGCTGACATTAAAAAAAAATACTATTTTAGTCTATTATCATGCATTTATATAGAGACATGGGACCTACACATGGAATTTCATGAGCCTTCAAGACGTTTTTGTGGACTGTGTTGTGTGTACGCATTACACTTTCTGGTGCATAGTTATGATTTAAACAAACTGTTGGGATCAAACACAAAAGATCACCTGCACATTGCGTTAAATGATGATAGTGTCCGAACTCGGTTTGATCAGAACTATGGACAATTGTACACACACTCGACGATGTTGTTGCATCGTGAACATGTGTGTCTGAATTGGATGGTATGGATGGCTGATTTTATTTTGATTTGTTTGCTCGATATTATGACAGACATACTCACATTTATTTTCATTGGTTTTCCCAACTCCCTTTTTGCAACATTGTTGTTTACTGTTTATCCAGTTCACTTTTCAATAAAATGCTAAACAAAAACGATTTGCTGAACTCGTCATTCCCCATTTTTTTCAAAACTTAAAAGTCTTAAGCTAAACATGAAAATGTTTAAAATGAAGGAATATGAAAGAAAACACTAAAACATGTTAAACATTAAACAAGTTAAAATTGAAAAAAAAAACGTAAAAAAAATAAAGTTGAAAAAAAATAATGTTTTACTTTTTTTTTCTTGTATACTCTACTGTGCCATGTCTTTTTGGCCATTATTTAACAATTACAGTTCATTCTGCTGTAAGGTATAAGCAGATCTTGACAATGTTCATGCATGTGCAAATTCGGTCATTGTTTGAACAATGAAAACACGTCTTAAAGTTGAAGTGACTACTAAGGCAGTTATGATTGTTTGCATAGAAACTGAACCCGATGTCAGTTTTGTTATATTCTATAGCTCCCATATGCAACTATTTAAACATAAAGGACTCGTCTTAAGGTCATACCAGCTATAGCGTAGAGAACAGAGGTGTGACAGCGGCTGACCATAGGTAAGCCGGTGGCTATAACCAGACAGATGTATTGTGTAGTCTCAAGCAGACTGTAGATGAGAGATGCGGGTTTGGTATTGACAATCGTATCTACATTTAAAGATTTAGAAAGGACTCGTTGATGCTCTAGAGTATAAAACTCAATCATGTGTATTATATAATAACATCAACAGTATAATTCCTTCTAAATAACTCATTGGAAAGTAGGTGAAAATTGGAATATGCTAAAAGTTGTACATAAAACGGATTTTCCTTCCGTAAAAAAAAAAAAAAAAAAAAAAAAAAAAAAAAAAAAAAAAAAAAAAAAAAAAACATACAATAAGTTGAATATGTGATTATGTTTTATTTGTAATAAATAGCCATATTTTAATTATACCAATCAATAAACTTTGAAGAAGCAGAGGCGCTTTTACGTCAGCATTAATTTGTTTTAAACAAAATGCTGTGTTTGTACCTGAACGGCACATATTTATACTGGATAAAAATGAGTTCTGTTTTTCTCCTTTCAGAATTTACGTCATCTGAGTATGGGCTGGTATACGTATGTTCCTGCTTTTACGATACCCCTGTAATTTTACTTGAGTGTTTTGACTGCAATTGATGTCATTTTGATAAGCCAAACAATAAAACACTTCTGATAAACACTTAATACGTCTGCTTTTGAGTTGGTTAGATGAAATCAGCACATTTGTTTGGATGATTGATATCTACTTCAGTAGCTCTATATTTTTAATAGAATCCAAAATGGTAAGTTCTACATATTTTAAAGCGTCCGATAATGTATGCGTTGCAGCTTCTTAAATGTGTAGATTTATAACTATGCACTCTGCAATGTTTAAGTGCTTTAACAGTAAGTTGTTTATTTTTATTTATTAGGTTTTATTTTCAAATTATATACAATGCGTTGGCATGCACGTCGTAAAATACGGCTTCTTCGTTTGATTTAAGTCAATGAACTTAAGTCTATGCTAGTTTCGTATTATTTAACCGACCCTACTCTACTCTCTTTCATTCATTTAGTTATGCTAATCTGATAATTCATACTTACCAAACATGTAGCAGATTGCCACAAACACAAAGTTGCTTACACTAGCAATGCTATTAAAATGCAAATGAAACTCTACTAATCGTGCTAGCAAGAAAAGATAAGCAGAGTTCGGTAACATAAAATGTAATTTGTACATAATATTAACGTAGCATAACTGATTTTCGCTGTCAATATAGGTTACATTTAACTAATGATGGTGTGTCGGGGTGAGTGAATCTCACCAATAGGAGTAGTAAGATGCCTCCTTCCCTTCGCTAGCTATGGGAGACTCTTGGGCAAGGTCGAGAACCCACTAAGCCTCCCTATCAGGGTTAAGTGAAATCACGACAGGCAGGTGATTGATGAACACCCGAGCAACCTGTGATAGCTCAGGAAATGGTCGTGTGTTCAGTGTGTTAGTCAAATGATACTGTTATGTACAATGGCTAAGACAACCCGCTAAGTATTAGCACTGCCCCTATAGAAAGTAATTGCAACCTACTGTAGGTACACTTCTGCAAAGCAAATCATGGAAATAAACTCTAAATTGAAGTCAGATAACGGCGTGAAGGTGGTCCTTGTCTCAGATGGGGATTCCTCGCCCGGTAGGGAGGACTCTGTACGACAGGTGTCACCCGATCGTCATCCGGCGACTGTCGTCCACAACAACAACAAAAAACAGCTAAAAATAGGAACATGGAATGTACAAACAATGTTACAGGCAGTGAAATTGGAAAATGTAGTACAAGAAATGGAAAGGATGAAGATCAATATTCTTGGCATGGCTGAAATGAGATGGAACGAAGATGGTCAAAAAGCTTTAGACGGCTATAAGGTTCTTTATTCAGGACGGGACAAACATTATGCTGGTGTTGGACTTATACTAGACCCCAAAAAAACGGCAAAATCTATTAAAGGATACTGGTGCATAAGTGGCAGAGTCATGTTAGTCCAACTTCAAGGAACACCTTTTGATATTGGTATCATACAAGTATATGAACCAACTGCTGAAACAGATGATAAAGAAATGGAAGCATTCTATGAAACAGTTGAGAAGGCATTGAAACAGATGAAATCACAAGATGTCAGGATAATAATGGGAAATTTCAATTCAAAAATTGGAAGGGAAAGAATAGACTCAACTGTAGGCCCATTCGGAATCGGAGAGAAAAATGATAGAGGCGATAAAGTCATTGGATGGTGCAAACAACACAACCTTGCTGTAATGAATACTTGGTTCAAAAATCACCCGAGAAGATGTTGGACATGGATGAGTCCTGGTGACAGAATTAGGAATCGGATAGACTACATCCTAGTACAGCAAGGTTTAGAAATTCTATAACATCATGCAAATCTATGTCAGGAGCTGATTGTGGCAGCGATCACGTTCCAGTGGCAGGTAAAATCAGGATAAAACTGACAAAAAAATAAAGAAGCCTACATCAGCCACGAAACTACAAATCAACTTACTGAGGAGTAATGATGAAATATTACATGAATACAATATCAGTGTCGAGAACAAATGCAGTGTGCTGGATCAACTGAACACTGCCCAAGAAAAGTGGCAGAAGATGAAATAATGCATCTCAGAATCAGCAAATGATCACATTCCCAAAACAAAAAGGAAAGCCGACAAGAAATGGATGAATCCAGAGATCCTAAATCTCATGGAAGAAAAGAGAAAAGCAAAAGGGAATGGAGAAAAGTACAAAGAATTGGACAGATGCGGGAAAAAAGAAATGCAATGAAGCCAAAGAAAACTGGTTAAACAGTGAATGTCGTGAAATAGAGACCTACAAGAAGGTAGATCTAAAAACCATGCATCAAAATATTAAAGACATAACCGGGAAAAGTCTTCAAAATCAAGTTGCCTACGCTCGAAAGAAGGAAAGATTCTTATGGAAAAAGAAGATATTCTTGAGAGGTGAACAGAGTATATTGAAGAACTGTATCATGACGAAAGAGACGTGCTACCAGTTATCAGTAATGAAGATGAAGGCCCCCCGATCATGGAAGATGACGTTCAATACGCACTCAGCAAGATGAAAAATGGAAAGGCCTCTGGTCCCGATGAAATTCCATCTGAACTCTTCAGTGCCCTTGGGGAGACCGGAATCAAAGAGATAACAAAAGTTATCAGCTCAATGTATGAAACAGGTAGTATCCCAGCGGATCTGAGAAAGTCGGTTTATATTGCTGTTCCCCAAAAACCTGGGACTGTAGAATGTGATCAACACAGGACTATACGTCTGATAAGTCATTTCACAAAAATTATTTTGAGAGTGATTATGTACAGAATAAGGAGCAAGATCTTGCCTGAAATCTCTGAAACTCAATTCGGATATAATACAGACAAGGGTACAAATAATGCCATATTTTTTTTCTCAGGATGCTAATGGAAAGGGCGGTAGAAGTACAAAAATACTTATATCTGTGCTTCATTGAGTATTCAAAAGCATTTGATACAGTTAAACATTCTGATCTGTTTGACATTCTGCAGAGTTTGAACATTGATGGCAAAGACATTAGAGTCATCAGAAACCTTTATTGGGAGCAGGAAGCCGCAATACGAGTAGACGGTGATTGCAGTGAGTATAAACCGGTCAAAAGAGGAGTCAGGCAAGGATGTGTTTGTCACCAGATATTTTCAACTTATACAGTGAGATGATTTTGAGAAATATCGAGCATAAGGAAGGAGTAAAAGTTGGAGGACGCAATGTAAAATAACATACGTTATGCCGACGACACAGTTCTAATTGCCGATTCAGAGGAAAAGTTGCAAGACATCCTACATACCGTCACAGAGGAAAGTGAAAACAAAGGACTGCAGTTAAATGAAAAAAAGACAGAGTGCATGGTCATCTCGAAAAAAATCGCCAAAACTAGCTTGCAATGTAACATGCAAGGGAGAATACATAAAGCAAGTAGAAACATTAAAATATCTCGGTTTCAATTTAACTCCTGATGCCAAATGTGACAAAGAAATAAAACATAGAATAGCTATATCAAAGGACACCTTTACCAAGATGAAATCAGTGTTTACAAATAGAAACATCACCCTGCAGACAAAGTGTATAACCCTCAAAGCATATGTTTGGTCCGTTTTCCTGTATGGATGTGAGTGCTGGACAATGACACCTGATATACAAGGCAGATTGGAGGCAGCAGAGATGTGGTTCATTAGACGAATCATGAACATTTTATGGACTGAAAGGAAAAGTAACGATGAAGTCATGAAACTTGCAAGATATTCGAGGTCTTTGATGAAAACGATAGTAAAAAGACAATTTAATTTCTTTTGACATGTTATCAGAGCGGATAAAAGAGAATATGAACACCTCTGTGGGAAGATTTGCGGGGTGAGAGGAAGACAGAGGACAAAATACATAGATACCCTCAAAAGGTTCACCAAAGGAGAGTCCACCAATAGTGATTTTATCCGAAAAGCCTATAACAGAGAAGAGTGGAGATCCATGACCGCCTATGTCTGTAACAGAACTGGCACTTGAAGAAGAAGAAGAAGAAGAAGAAGAAGAAGAAGAAGAAGAAGAAGAAGAAGAAGAAGAAGAAGAAGAAGAAGAAGAAGAAGAAGAAGGATGATGAAAAATGCACACACTTAAAAAAGATAATTACCAAGACAATATAATACAGCTTAAACTTAGGTATTAACTTAAATAACGTTACACTATCACACACGAAGAGTATTGAACATATGATTTTAATTCCTTGATATAAGATAATAACTGTAGTCTATCAGTTAATGCAATACTTGAACTTACCTACTGCACAACATTCCTTTTTAAGGTTGTTGCGTTCACATTTGAGAAACTATCGACAAAACCTTGCTAAGTTCTATTTAGAGAAAGAAATATTTTTAGTAAATTTTCATGGAAGCCGCATGCAGTTATGGTACTTTACAATATATCGATAAGAACACAATGTTAATCACCGTGGCCGAGCGATTAGAGTCGCTAACTTGTAATTCCTCAGCCCTTTACCGTGTGGGTTCGAGTCTTGGTGTGGGCTAAGACTTTCATGTTGGGAGGTTGTTAGGCTTCATTCGGTCTCCTGTTGTTCTTCTCAGACCTAAGTCTGAGGTTTCCTTCACAAATAATTAAGGTAAGGCCTGCGTAATTTACTTCCGGTAAATTCGTGTTATTTCGACATTTATCGTGTTATTTCGTTGTATCCGGTACTTCTCGGACTTAACTCGTATTTCCGAATCTGGTTCCCTGGCGTCTTCGTAAAAATCAAGCTGTTTGCGGGAACCACGTGTTTACATCTGGCGCATTGAAAATGGCGTCGCGTGATAAGAAAGGAAGATTTGCGTCAATGAAATCATTAAAATCGTTGAGAAAACCTCGTAAAACATACCGCGGGGATCATGATTATGCTTTCATAGGATGTAGTACATCCAGACAAACCGCAGCAAAACCAGATCAACTTCATTTGCCGGGGAAAGTTAGCAGAGATGGGTGGAAAGTGGGGAGAAGACTTATTGAGCTCCGTATACTGTTAGACAATTTGGAATACTGTGAGAACTGTAAATTAGGACCCGTGCAATTGACTAAACATTCTGTTGTTGGGGAACTCCGGATAGGCCTTTCTGGCTACCTATACGTGAAATGTGATAACATAGACTGCGAACACGTAAACAGGGTCGCCTACGGCAAAACTCACCGAGTGAAAGGAAAGGGAATGCCATGTTTTGCAGCTAATACAAAACTTGGAATAGGTAACTATGTTTATAAACTGATTTGTGCTTAACAAAAACATGTTGTGTAAATTAATGCACCAGTCATTGGTGATATAGCCAATGTAGGTTGCACTTTTGAAGTGCATTTATATCTATATGTCAGAAAGAGCTTTTGTAAACACTAATAATGTTATGATTTTATTTGAAAGAATGTTAACCTATATAAATATGTAGTTGAAAGTGAATCAAAATCAAATAATGCAGTATAGTAAATCTACATGTATTCTACTTACTACTGGTATTTTCTTATTTCTTCATATCAACATCATTATTGTTTTTGTTTGTTAGTTTAAGTTTTTGAATATCTACTACTATATATGCCTCTTTGTCATTTTGTAAGAATAATGCATTGTACTCTTTAACCATATTCAAGCTTTTTTCACTTGATAATATTTTTTAATTGACAGTATTGTTAAATTCTTATATTTGTTTACATTTATTCAATGAATTAAACTAACTATAACATTTATGAAATACAGGTGAACAAAGGTGCTGACTTGTCTCCGGGTTACTACACAGAAGAGTATGCAAAACACTGTGCTGTCAGACGTAAGAAGTCTCAAGAAACGTTTGCAAAGCCGTCAGCTAAGGCAAGACGCCTGTTCCTGAAAAAGGAGCGTGCTGTAAACCAGTGAGCCTCAGAGTCACTTGAAGGTGCAACATACCAGTCTGGTAAGTTAATTAATTTTGACACTGAAAGGGGCTTTATACATGTATGAATCACGCCGTCACGTCATGTAAAATAGCATTTTGAACATCGAACTTTCCACATAACGTAAAGCAAACAAGATATTATATATTGTTTTGGTTCAGAGAACAACCGAATGATTGACTTTGTCTATTATTTTATTATCATAACTGAATACTGCAGTAATTACCTACTTTTATATGATGTTAAAACTTGCGTTTAATTGAAAAAACATTTTTTGCAGAAGTTGGCCATTCAGGGGACGTTGATATTCACAAAATCCCAGATGCAGTACCGCGGGGTGTCTTCAAGCCAGTCCTTTCAAGTAGTGACTGTGAACCATCCTACATCTCAGTGGATTTTGAAACAAAAGACCTTAGTAAGTAATAAGCTTTATTTTATGTTAAGCGGTGGTTTTAAGAGTTTTCTCAGTTAAAACACTTTTAGTTTCCCTCATGTACTTGAAATAGCCATATTTTCACTTGTGGCTGTGCCACTTGTGAAAATATCACATTTCAACACCACTTGTGAAAAAAAATCTATAATTATCTAAAACAAACAAATATTCTTTATATAAAATGGAATAATAGACAGAATTGAGAAGTCCTAGCTTTGATTCCCAGCCACTAGTACTTAGTTCTTGAAGTATGGTTATGAGATGTTCGCTGTGGACATTTTTCCCTTCCTCGGTTCATGTAGGGCAGTTATACTGGCGATGGTATGTGCCCTGTACTGGTTATCTGCCTCACTCAGCCAGTGGACTTTTTTTTCTAAAGACTGCAATTACTCTAGTAAAAATTGGAACTTCTTGCCATTATAATACATTTTCTTACTGGTTTCAGTTCGTGGAGATGTCTACTCACATATCACCCAAATAGCTGCCAGACATGTCAACACCGAGAAGAGCTTCAACTGCTATGTGTTGCCCAAAATGCCAATGAGTGCCTCAGCAGAAAGAGTGACAAAAATGTTGTGACAAATGATAGTGATATGTTTGTTGATGGTGTTCCTGTAGAACCAAAACCGCTACACAAAGCTCTTAGAGAGTTTTTCACCTGGATGAAACGGTTTCCAAATGTTGTACTTTCCAATAATCGTTAAAGCCTGTGAAGCAACTGGAATGTATGATGAGTTGTGTTCATGTGTCTTTGGTTTGGTAGACACTTTACCAGTTTTTAAAAATATCTGGCCTAAAAGTGAGTCTTACAAACAGGAGCATCTTGCTCACACTTACCTCTCCATAGAGTACAATGCTCACAATGCAATGGATGATGTCATTCGTTTATCTGACCTCATCAAGTATGCCAAAACTCAAGATAGCAAGTGTGCTATTCAGAAGAGTTTCTCCCTTTGTGATGTTAAAAACAATATGGAATCCAACAAAGAGAAAAAGAAAAACTTGCCATCACTGTCTCTCCTTGTATCAAATGATCAAATGGTGTCATGAAGTCATCAACTGCGGAAAATGTTGTTAGCTCTGGGCTAAACTATAAGCATTTACAGACAATTATTCTGCGCAAAGAAGAAGATGGTCTCTATAATGTTTTCACCATGAGAAATAGTGATGGCTTGCCGAGAGTAACAAATGCTAAAATAGTGTTGGATTCTGTTATTCCAAAATTAGTTTCACACTTTGAAGGCCAAAAGTATACTTGTCCTACATGTCTAATAAAAATGGCACATATACCATGAAACAAAGAAAGTACACAAATTATATAATTACAATCATAATATCAACCCATTAGTTTGTACCATTTTATTTGTTTGTTAGCACTATGTTCATGTATTGGATTCTATATCTTGATCATTACACCCCCATATGGGGCTACATGTAAATAGGAATCATGATTGAACCTTATGCCTGTAAAGTCCCGACCAATCTTGATGCAAATAGGTTATGTAGCATCCTTGCATTTAACCATACTTTTGGGTAGAATTAGAAGTCAGTAGGGTTTAGGTCACTGTTACTTGAAATAGGAAATCGGCCTCAAGTAATGATTCTCTATCAACCTGGTGCTTGGGTGGGATGGGGGGGGGGGTGTAATTATCACATGCAGTGACAGCTCTAGTTCTTATGAAATGACTGTAAACTAATTATTTAAATCTTTAAGAATAGTAATTTATTTGCAAGTGGTAAATTCATGCATATTGGTTACTCAAACGTTGAAAAGTAGTAAATAATGACTTTTTAACAGTTCTCTTCGAAAAATCGTCGTGGAGTTTTAAGGGGGGCACCTTTTTCATAAATTTGTCTAAAAGAAAAGGTACGGTAAAAAATCTTATTTTTTATATGCTATTGAATACACTCTTAGCAAAATTTTGATACCAAATATGTATGGTTGCAGCCATAATAAGGTATATTTTTCTGACTTTGAAAAAAATCGATGAAAGTATTGAATTCCGGAAATCTGTCTTTTTGTACCCAAATTACTGAATATTTTTGCATAAATTTTCAGGAAACCTGATTCACTATTCATGAAATGTTGTTTTTTTGTTGTTTTTTGTAACAATATACGGATAAATATTTTAACATTTCATATTTAGATGCACAATATAATGCCATTTTTAGAATTAAGTATGCAAAACAAGATTCTTGACATTGCGCATTACACAGGTCTTACCTTAACTCGACGTCGCTAAAACAACTCGTGTAAAGTCACAAACACAAACAAATGTACACTAATTTGATGTCAATAAATAAATGTCTACATTTGATATTGTATAATTTTGAGACTATAACACATTATTATCATCATTATCATTTGTATTTTCTGCATGAGTGCAGAGTTATTATTTTAGAAAAGCTTACATATGTGTCATTTTTATCCAAAGTGCTCAGACATGTACGGCAAAAAAAGGTTCCATCAGCCTTACCTGCAGGGATCATCATACTTTTTTGTTAACAAACGAACTATATTAATTCAGAATTATACGATAAATATCATTCCGCGTTAAGTAAAACAACACTCGCCGTTTGGCCTTTACATATTTACCCTTAATTGTAAACTGTTTATAAGCAATTTCATTTAATTTTTGAAATCTTTACTGCCGTTTTACTTTTTGAAATCTGTACTAGCTTTGTGAAATGGAAATAACTTGTGTTAGTAGAAATCATTATTTTACCTGTAATTTGTTTTAGATCCAGTCATGTATATACTGAAATGCTACTAAACTTATGTTATTGTTGCAACAACATGGTTTTATAAAGTTATAACTCCAAACTGAAACTATGATTCGTTGCTTAAATTTAAAAGAATTAACTTTCTACACATAACATTTATAGAAACGTCACTTAGCGCCTCTTTAGATCCGTAACCAGCGATACCCTGCATTAACGATACCGCACAGGGAATGAATGTACAGACTCGCCTTACGCAGGATTTTACCACAATTAGTATGTATGTCCACATTCCTCTGGTTTGGGTTAAATCGACGTCATGTTTTGGACACCTCATGCCTCTCTAATGATATTAATTGAGATATAATGTTTGTACAGTTTTGTCTCTAGGATTATTGTTAGAATCTAACGTGTCTTTAAGAAATTCACATGATCGGTACATACAGATTGAAAACCCATCGAGAATGAATGCTTATTGCATATTTATTGCCCATTAAATCTATAACTTATTACCTTGATACATGTCGTATTCTTCTATGTAAATACACAGCCGACCACACATTAAATGCAATGTATGTGTAGTTAACTCTTTAACCAAACCATTTACCAGTTATGTGAACCGAATAATACCAACGTTGTGTACGTTCATCTTTTAGGAAACTATTTCAGTATACACTCCGTGTCTTAATGAACTGAACATTACACATTACAAACAAAAACACTTTTTAATCAATCCATTATTTATCTAACATTCTGATATTTAGAAACATAACATCAGTCCAGGTAATGAAGTCATGTTATAAACAAATGTTTTATATTACCTTCGTTTGTTCTGGACGTTGATAAAATATTTAGTTTATATATTGTATTAGTGGGCCAACCCTAAGTTAGTAAATATATTCTATGAAACGCTCTGGGAAAGAAAGTTGTTTTCCCCACAAACACAGTTTTACCTCCCCAACGGTAATTCCCATAGAGCGAATCAATACATGGTAAACATTCATTATCAGTGGCATGTCGAATTTCCACCCCCTACTGTAAAATTTAATGCAGATAACATGCTGAAGGTTCAAATGGAATTACAATGTCAAACTGACATGTACTATCTATATAGACTCACATTCCAACGTAGCTAACTTTTTCTTGAAGTGTTTGCTTGCACGTTTAAGCGATAGTAGTGTCTTATCAATTTTAGTTTTTCGTTGATACTTGTTTGATTCTTGTTCTACGAAGGAACGTCTTGTGTAAATAAGGTAAATACATACCCATGTTCTGTAGCAACATGTGCTGATTTAATAAAATTACGTCCAAACAAAACGTATTATTAAATTTAAGTCAATAATACTAAATCAACGACATCTTTGTAGTGACTGCATGTCTATTTAACAATTCAACATCATACATATTCATTACTTAACATGCCTATATGCAGAATCGTTAAACAGATGCCGTATGGGCAAATAAGTCAGAATGCAAGTCATGCAAATTTGCACTTGGGATTATGATATATCTAGGATATAATCAGCAAGCAGCTAAAATTACCATTCTACTTAAGCAGTTCATATCGTATGTATCTTGAACACCAGCGACCAAGAATGAAACAACATGCGTATAATTACGTGATTTTCTATGATGGGTTTTGCAACATTGTAAGTGGACCCGTCAAAGTGTAGTTGGCTGCACCTATCGATATGAACATTTATCAAGCACGAATGGAAAATGTATTTTCATGTTGTAGATAAATATAAGATAAGCAGCCACGAAATTATACAATGACCAAATTGTATTGTCTGTCGAAATGCAGGTAGACTAAACATGACTGTTCTTTGTAGGCGATAAAGAGTAGTAAACATTCCCCCTTTATGTCGTGGATGAAAATGTAACAGCATGTAACAGAAAGACATTGCAGTTCTCTGTTTGCTTGTGAATTTAAACGACTCTAAATTAAGTCTTTTTTAATAAAAAGCAATTTACGTTCCCAATAGTAATAGTCTTAACGTTGAATATTATACCCGTGGTCTTGAATTGCCACTGTTTTCTAAAGGATATAGACAGGTATAAATACCATCTGATTTTCTTATTAATAACATTAAGGTCTAATTATTTCGACTTAGACAAAGCAGGCTGCGACTTGTATGAGGAACAGGAGGACACTATCACAAGGTCCTTTAAGAATTACCTGCGAATGTTTACAAAGACACACACTGTAATGAACCATTTCAAAATAGTTTTGCTTAAGTTCAATTACCATAGAACACAACATATATTGTCAATTTATAGCAGTGCATTCAATGATAGATTTTGTAAGTTCTATATACGGTTTGGCGCCTCTTCATACGTCGATATCTATTATGATATTATTTATTATATGTGTGTAATTATCACGTATAGAGTAATGTCAATGGTTCCACGACGATCCCTTAGTTTTAATTCTGGGCGGGATAAAGCAACTACATCGACGTAAGTATACAGCTCATGTATGTTCACATTACACAATATGTTCAGCTAGATGTCAACATCACGTTTACATTTATTACAACATGCTATGTTAACCTGTTAGCATGCCTATTCACAATTAACGAGACTTATCTAATTCGACATACATGTTCGTTTCCGTACACGGACTTTCTTACCTAGGCATACAGCCTGGCGTCGAAAAGTCACGGACATGCAGGTCTTATCTTTATTGCTAGCGAAAGCCAGATTTCTTTTCACTCTGAGAGCTGTCGCACCTTTCGAAAGTAAATTAAAGCTGTGTTAATTTACGGTTGATATAAACGAATACATAGAGAATTATATTATCTGATCATACTACACATGCCACCTACTGGAGTCAATGTACCGATCATATTTTATGATAGCATTAACTTTTTACTGTAGTAAAACTATACTGGACAGGATAAATCTCGCCGCTGCTTGGTAACTGCCTTATTGATGGTCGTGGCGACTGTCATGGCAATTGATGACGAAGATACGGCTTATAGCCAGAACGGGTATCACTATTATATATGTCTGTGGTTTGAAATGCAATAATGCAATATGGCACAAACCACTGTAATCATGGCTAGAGTCATGCATTACTACGACATGAATCAGCGATATATGTCTATTACAACATATATTAACACATTGCGGAAACAAAACACCAGGACAAGCTTTAACTTCCAATGTATGTGCACACTCTTAGCAATGACATTGATAACCACATCAGCTGAGAAATTTCCACACCTACCAGGTATTTGAAACAAAAACATACCGGCAGGGATGTTTTTTATACTTTTGTGTTGACATATAATGGTACAAGTCCATGACTTAAAACGAGCAGTAGTGTCATTAAAAAAAAAGACACTGTGTAGTGACGTTGGGATTTGGAATAATTATGTGTTCAACGAGATATTATCTTAACATAAATTCATGAACTTTATTGAATGCATTAGAACAAATAAACAATCTAGATTTAGGCGTTCATTACTCAACATAGAAAGTTTCATAAACATAATAAAATTATGAATCCGTAGGAGTTAGGGCTAATACTAACTTAACTCGTTGTTTTATGTATTGAAAGTTCATTGAAACGAACATGAAGATAGCCTATAACATAAACTAAAGTTTAACTATGGTTACTAGAATTGCAATTGTCTTGCATTCAACTAATCAAAGTGGGAACATATGGCTCACTCCATTAGCAAAAGACAACTTGCATGTTGAAATCTTGCAAATGAACCACCATAAAGACACCATCTCTTCTTTATTTACTACATACGTGATCGCATTATCTGTATGCCCTATTGTCTGCATATAAACTAGGTTGTCAATACAAACGTGATACCTTATTTGATACAGGTTGCCTTAATTGGGAGATGCTAAAGCGGTTAAACTGTTCCAATACTGTTCTTATATAAAGTTTTTTTTTTCTCTAAACGAACGAGTACTTGTATAGCTTAACTATGCACATATTTAACTTCTGCATGTGTGAAATTAGACATGAACGAGTCATCTTAAACTTATGCCAGTTGTAAAGTAGCAAACCGAGTTGCGCCAGTGCCAGACCCAGAAAAAAAGCAATGCGTTATCTTGAACGACACGTTTGCTGAACATCTCAAATATTACAACAATTGAGTTAGGCTGAGTCAACGAAAGAACACAGAGTAACCCCCTAGATCTTAGTGAGGCGAGATATAGGCTTGCCATTTACAACTATATTGACGTTTTAACTTTTCTAAAGACCAACATAGGTAGTTACCGTTTAAGAGTAGCTGAGTCAATACATTATAATAAAGCTACATGAAGAAACATCAACATTCAATAATAATGAATTAGAGAATTGCAAAATGTATATATTAAACTAGCTGGCTTTCAAGAATAACGCAATATAATACATAGATTGTGTCAGTACGTTTAATTTATATTAAGTATAATTATATAAAAGTGTGCAAATGAATTTTCCAAGTAGAAGCGGAGACACCTTCATGTTAGCTCGAACATCTTCCAACATAATGCTTGCTTTATACCTGCAGCATACTGATTGACAATGTTATATATAGATATATTCCAGAAGTCTGATAATTGATACTAAACCTATATCATAAATCTAAACTATGTTTAATCGTCAAAAAGGAAATACACTCTTACTTATGCGTGCATAAGCTTTTTTTTTTGTTCTTAAGCATCATTCGGAAAATACATATTAAAGTCGGTCATCATATTGTGTATAGCTGTATTGCAACAGACCAGTGTTGACATAACATGCGGCATCATACAGGTTTTTTGCCATGATGTACCCAACGAATTCATTTATCTACACACCGTATAAGGCATGATTAAAACTATAATTTATAGTTTAATAAGTTTGAAATTATTAGACAGAAAATACCGAGTATAAAATCCTCGGCCATCCAGTTTTACATAGCGCTAGACGAACGAGATTTGAACAAGATTATAATAGTTGAGGAAGTTATAAAATTGAATCATATGTGCTAATAATACTTATTTTGCATTAGTTAAATTAACGGTATTTTAAATAAATGCAGTTGATTATAATTTATTTAGGACGATTTTGTGAATACATCACAGAGATCAAGAATGGTTATTCGAGCGACGACTGGCTAATTTAGTGAAGGATGGCTCTCCGAAAAACGTCTGGTTAGAACAAATGGCGATACTCAAATAAAACATCTGCAGACATTAAGTCAGGAACGGCAGTTGAACCAATATGATGGGATAATTGGCAGTTAGGAAAGTTATCTGTCGGCCACACTACCACGACACCAATAGGAACCTAACGTGTGTAAGTAGTCTTACAATGTAGATTGTTAAAATTGAATTCCATGATGAGAAGTGAACAGTTCAATGTTCTCTAAAAATATCAAATCATATAGTATAACGTCAATGACAGCATACTGTCTACAAACAATCATGTATGTTGTTGTTTTTTGCATGGACAATATTTTAGCGTTTAGCAGTCTTTCAATGAAGCCAACCAATACATGCATACTTACATATCAGTGGCACATACAGTCCTTAATAAAGATCGAAAATTAATTTCGACTAGATTTCGAAAAGAAATAAGTCCTTAAATGTGACATATTCAAGTTAGTGTAAATATTAAAGAAAGAATACAGATATTGTGCCGAGGTATACACGAAGCTTGGTGTTTACTGCTGCTAATAATCTAGTATATATGACAGAACCGTTATCAGAATATTTTCGATAACACTTACATATAGAGATGTCTTTTCGGAGTAATAGGTATACTTCTAACGTAGCCACCGTTGTCTTGAATGTCCATTGGAGAATCTTAGTTAAAACATGGTTAATTTCGGTTCTACGAATGAACGGCTCATGAAAGCCATTATACAACTCTCAATAACCTGTCCATATGAATCTTCAATTTAATTATACATGCACTGCCTGTTAACGTGTACAACACTGCAACAACATGAATGCGTGTATCTATTAGAATGCAGAACTGCAAGAAAGTGCATTATGATCAATTTAACTGAACGAAAATGCATGCAATTATGCATTTTGAGATTATAATACACATATCAAACACATAATATTGATATAAACTGCATTTTACACTCGCATTAAGCATAACAGGTTTTCTCTCCGTGGCCAAATGATCAATATGAGTCACAGAACAATATTGCAATATTATAAAATTAACCCTTCAAGCTTTACCTTTTATTTGTTCCGAAAGAAGTACTTATTGTGCAATTATTATTTATGTATATGTAAATACAATATAATATTTACTAATATGTAATACTGTACGTGTGTGTCTGTCTCTACTCGTTGCTCAACATAACAAAAAATGAAGTTGTTAAGCTGTTTGTATGTTAATTATAATTCTATAAGCGATTACAGGTGTGCACAAATTATTCAACAGTAAATCATTGAAAATTTGATAGCAGGAACGTATTCAAATATATACTGCAAATAAAAACCTGTTCTAAAATATGTATTATACATTGAGACAAAATTTGTGTGACTATGTATGTGATATGGGATTTATCTCAGTATAACAGTCAAAGAGTGATATTCGTTCGTGGTATTTTTTATTCAGAAATCATTGCATGTATGTCTGAATTACAAACTTCAACGAACTTCCATGAAACAGATAATAATAATAGCATTAGCTTCAGAAGTATGACTTGACATAACGCATATTGTCTTGGACACACAGATTTGTTCTGCACATTCACTACTTCTCATCGTGCATGAATAGCTGACCGCGAGTAGTCAATGTTATTCAGATTCACTCCTTTGTGTTTCCGCAATCCAGCACGTGACACCGCCCCTAAACGGTGGAATTATTTTTTTTATCTTTATTTTTAATAAAATGACTATGTATTAACTTCGGGTGCCTTGTATTTCTCATCACTACAGCGAAATTCAGAACGTTGACACATGTCGTACATTTATTTAGATAGGAATCAAGTTTTTTTTTTTTTTTTTTAAAGGTCAGCGATTTCTCAGGCGTTGTGGTTTTATACCCTGTAAAAGTTCAGGTTCTGAATTGTTTAGGATTAAAATTAGACTTCAATACACGCTTTCATATGGCCGTTTTATACAAATCAATATTACAAGAGGAATGTGAAATAACGTCTACTGATAAGAGTAAGGGCATATTTACGTAGCTATAAATAATAAGGCAACATTCAAGTACATTAAGCTGGGAAGAGCTTGTATACAGTCTGTTGATATGCAGACCCTATATTGTTGATGCGGATTAAAACTTAAAACTTAAAGCATGCCGAATATGCATACAAATATCGCGTGTATTGCTTGAAGTGTAATAACCGGTGTATGTTAAGCAGTACTTATAATACTAAACACAATTTGCGCTGTCGTATGCACTCATATAAATAACACTTGGATTTTCAAGTCTAGTCTTAAAAGTGCATTTACATATGTAAACTTTGTTTACATTAGAACTAGGTTTTGGCTATCATATGACATGGACAAAAACTTATTCGACAAGCATTAACCACGATAAGTTATTGACCGTGACGCTATAAACGGTAATATATATTATACTACTTTAGAGTTAGACTGTATTATATATGTATATCAGCCGAAAATAAACGATTAAAACTGTCACTTCCTCAACACATTGCACACTGTATTGCGTTCTATTTACATAACATCTATTAATATTTGCATAATTCGTACTTTTATCATGCCAGAGAAACGGTAAGAGTAGCCTATATAACGCGTGATGCTAGAAAACTTTACTGGTGGGGCAAAGTGCGTATGTACACATAGGAAAAGTAACTTAGCTCATCCTTCACCAATAACTAATTTGACATCGTCGCAAATATGACTATAAGTCTTTCTGTGAGATGTTAAACTCACAAAAAAGCAAAAATAAAACAAGCAAAAACAACAACAAACAACAACAGCATCGGATTCATGGCTCCTAGCAAATGCTATGTATCAGGACGTTCACAAACGACAATGGCAAACATATATGTCCACAGGTCATAAGCGTATATCGCGATTTCAGAGGTTCGTTCATTGTCTTGGTGTCTTATGAAAACGTGTTTTTATAAACAAATAACTTAAAATACGTTGTTAATTAACCGGTAAGCATGGAATCAGTATTTGGTATATTTTACGAAAACAATTGTGTACGCCAGAGTAAATGAAAATAGCGTGTAAGCTTGTTAGCTACGTGGACAGTATTTTTTCTGAAACAATGTTAGACTTCATTTGCATTGGAGAGGTAATGAGAGTTTCGTTTTCTTAAGTAATAAGACTCTTAGCGCTAATTAAATAGTAAAGGCCAGCTGAGGAAGAGAATGATTAGCATCACATGCCGGAGGCTTATATCCGATTAAATCATTAATAAGCTGTTACATTTGTATGCGTTGCATCGTTGCTTGCACGGTGGATTTCGTATACTGCAAAGACATAACACAAAACAAGAAGAAAAAAAAAAGAAAAAAAAATATAACAAAAAACACAAAACAACAACAACAATGAATTAAAGTAAAGTTTGTAATCTCTTTTATTTAACCAAAATCCAGATTTGTTTACCCACGTCTGTGCTCTCAAGCAGCCGGATAATTTACGGTTACATGAAACGATCAGGCGCACTTCAGTTGCTTAATGTTCAAGATCGATGTTTACCAAAACACACCACCCGACATTTCATATCCGTTCATATCTGAGTCAAGCCGCACATTTTGTTTGTTTAAACATGGACAGCCACTTTACCGCTTAGGTTTTCGATTTTGTTATTATAGCCGGCTGATCCGCTCCGACATTGTGAACATTTAAGCAATCGGCATCTGATTAGTTATTTGAGATAAATAAAAAGCCGCAGCGATGTTTTTTCACCATATCCACGGTTAATAACTCTTATATTGGAAATGGTGACCAAGATCGCCCTTCATAGAAAACATATATGTTCTTTTCTGAAATACATCGCAGAGAACAAGTATGACCATTATAGCGACGTCCAGCGTGTTGTTGGAGGACGACGTCAGATACATGGCTATAACCAATATTGTTACATGTATTTGACAATTGTTGATTATCAGTTTTACTGCCATTGACTAGTGTTATTCAACACGTTGGGGATGTAATATTAATTGACTTCCACTGTTCCAATTTACGTTCTGTATATAACTGTTATTAATTTGCAGTTATAACATTTAGAGTCGTGAAACGCAGTTATTGTTTTTATAATGTTTTTTTTTTTAGTATAAATCTTTGGATTGTAATCCCACAGTCCGTTCTGCCGTCAGTGTAATTGTCCGCCTCAGAATCCGTCCGTCGGTCTGCCCTAATATCTGCATCTCAATTTGCCATGCGTCCGACCTCTCGAACGGATCATAATCCGCGGGTTCTTATTGCCTAACCTATAAACAGCTAGTCTGTGTATCTGTCTCACTCTACATTAAACACTTTCGTTATTCTGCCAGTTTTGTAACTGTTTCAAGCCGCCTGCCCTGAGAAGAAACGATTATCTGGAAAACTTATTCACAGTTTAATCGCAAAACAAAAAGTAAATGAAAATATTAATAACATCTTTAGGGAAATATACTATATCTCGTTTAAACCATATGCTGTATCATGTCAATCAGCGAGTATTATGCGTATGTTAATTAGTAAGGGGACTAGTGTTCCTTAAACAAGCATTGAGTGTCACAGATGTTGCACTAACTTGATAATAAGCATACCTAAAGGTGTAACACGATTAAATGTATCGGGTTTTAAATGTTTGCAAATACTGACGATTGATAGTTCAGTGTGCATTTCCTTAAATAGAACTTAATGCGAGGGTTGTTTTATAATAACTTCGACTTGACAATTTAATGTATGGTGTTTTGTAACTTTAAATTTCTTTAATGTGGCAATTAGCTAAACACATAACATATACAGTTTAAGTGTTACATTTCCACTGAATTCATTTAATTCAAAGAATTTCGGTCACGTGGTGCAACCAACCAATGGCTAGACAGCATATATCACACAAGCGATAATTACATTATACGACAAAATAGCTGACCAATAATAACCTCCAGTTAATTCGTTTCATGCAGGGAACGTGTTCAATTCAGATCAAATGTTTGTCATCAGCAAGAAAACATGAGCTGGTTACAACACTATATATAATTGTCCTAAAACAACATTATTTTGGTATGATTCTTGTATGATTGTATATAGATTTGAATATCAAGTCGTCCGCTATAAGTCTTCGTCTTTACCTAAAAATAGTAAATTCACATGTTATTTCGTAACGAACCGCGGGTAAAAATAAAATGATAGTCATAATTTAGTTTCTTAACACTTCAGTTAAAAACACTACAACAGGAAATTTAGACGGTATTGGGATTAAAAAAGTAAACTTTGACGTTCATAATCAATAAGCGATACATTTATCAGACCTATATGTACACATTCATCCGTTTATAACAGCATGAACCATTTAAAGCATTTGATTTATTGGCTGCAATGCAATTGCAAGAGCAAGACAATTATTGTATTTCCTGTGTTGTTGAAGTTCTTTACACCAACAAGAACGTCACTAACTAGTCCATAATAGTTTGCTTCATCAATTTATTTGTATTTTCGATGTATGGTTGATAACAGTCATTTTAGAATTGGAGCTATGTTTGTTAATGTTTTTTTTACTATGGCGGCGACAATTTCCGGAATAACAACGTCACATCGAGACGTAGAAGTTGTAACGCTGACGGAATTTTTTTATGGCGCCATGACGAGGTGTCCCAACTACGATTTCCGCTATGTATGTCTGTTGTCTATAAATTCCGACATAGATGCCGTCCGGATGTGAAACATGTAGTTCGTATGTAACACAGATGCATGCTGGTGATGGGATTATTTATAACACGCCTGAAATAATATAATCCTAAAAGAATTTAAATTGGTACACCCATTCAAAAACATCACTAAAGCACTAGTTGTGTCGGTTTATTATGTACTGTTCATACTTATTGAAACCTACATACATCTACCTACTTTTTCTGGTTCCTTTGCCTTCTTTTACTGGTAAATACTCCCGCATGTACTTATAGGACATCTCATTGCTTTTTTTGTTTTGTTTTTAACTTATATCTAGGATTGATCAAGTTTAATAGCATTCATTTTCGTATTAGAGCTACGATTGTAAATGCTCACAAACATCAATATGTTTAAAGGTAGAAAACTCGTCGTGTTATTTCGAACATTTTACATTTGTTATTTCCCTTTTATATAAACGACAAGGGGTTCTTTACGCTCAAACGTTATAATATTTAGATCGTCACATGCATTATTGCATATGTCAGGCAAAGTCGGTAGAACACCAATGACAAACCATATGCCTTGGGCTAATTCGGGCGCGTCTTTTCAGCTAGAGATAAGTCTGACATTGTGACCACTGCGTTAACCTACGCAATAAATGCATTGACTAAGGCGCAGACAATATCTAGAGTATTTTACCCACAATTTCACATAGTGACGGAGAAACATTTACGTTGACGGGATTGCGTTATAAAGTCATGACGAGGTGCCCCACATACGGTGTTTCCAGTGTATATTATGTATACACCGATTCCGACCTAGATGATGTCCGGATGTGAAAGTTTGTGCTCTTATGCAAAAAGGCGCATGTTGCTTAAGGCCTTTTTTAAATTGTATTTCAAGGGATTAATTATAAAACGTTCGAAAAACTATGAAACGAAAAGTATTCAAATTCGTACACCCTTTCCAAAGCCACCAGAAAACACTAGTTATGTCAGTTTAATATATGATTGTCAATTAATATTTATTTTAACCTACTAACATGTATCTTCTTTCGTGGTGTATGTGCCATCTTTTTCTGGTTGATACTCGGGCGTGTATATACAGCACATCGGATTGCTGTACCTTCAGACATGAATGAAACTACTAAACAAATAATAGTAACATGAGTTTTAGGTCGTTGAATTAAATTGCCCTCCACGTGCTTCTTGCAAGATAAAAATGACAAACACCATTATTATCAGAAGAAAGGCATATCTTATTTTATGCATGCCCATTTTCTATAAGAAGGTACTTGGGCAACATCAAATGTTATGTGCTTCTCTAGGTTGTATTCAAATCAACAAGTCTCTAACTTACAAGAACAGGCCATAAACATCACAATCCTATAGTTTTTGTCATCGCCTAATAAATAAGAGTATTGGACAATTTGTGTCAGACGGCAAATGACATTCGCTGTGCTTGAACATAGTTTAAATATTGTTGTTTTAACCTCGTACTTCCTGAAGGGTTTCTCAATTGCAAGCAATGAAACGAAAACTGCTATATTTTTCTAACAAATGTCCGAGCGCTGACGTTTGCTTAGGTGTAACGTCGTTAAAAAAGTTACGTACTTAAAATGTATGTCCACGCGGTATTGAGAAGAGAGAAAAGTATTTCATACATTCACATCGAATTACATTAAAATGGCAGATGCACTTTTAATAATAAGAACGTCAACTTTAGATTCTGAGTTACCTCATTCTGCAATTAGTTGATCAATCAATGATTGAATTCCATTGTAGAACTATTTAAACCACCGTTTTAGATTCTTAGAAGTTATCAAATTGGAAGCAGTGGTGTTCGTCCATCCTAGTAAAATCTTCAACATCGCACTTTGCTCGACGACTTTGTCGCTATTGAACAACTTTTAATAATTATATAAGGCATGTCTCGAAGAGGCATTTTATAATAAATATGGCAGCCAGTTTCTTAACCAGGACAAAGCAGTTTAGACTGTTTTGCTCACATATTTTAATGTTGACCTGTTTAAACTTTATTGACATTAAATCTGATCATATTCGGCACCGCATGACATGCTGATTGTTGGTGCGCTGTTAAACAGAAATAAATAAATATTTGTTTGTTTAAATAAATTTCCTCCTGGATGAAAATATGTCAAAAGGATAAATAAAAATAAATTACTTATAGTCTTTTATCAAGCCACAATATGTTAAACACGTGTATTTATCTGTTTCAGTAAAACCATTACAAAGATAATCTAATGCCGAACATACATAAAGACATTTCTAACAAACACTGTACAGCCTCTTCTCGACCAAAACAAACGTTACATCTATACACGTTCTGTTCAAACTAATAAATATAATGAAAATCCTATGTCTGAAGATCTTTGAAATGCAATGCATTCCTGCATTGATACATTTATGAGCTTTTTGTTTTTACATAATTAAATACATTGCATGAATCGATTTATCAAAATTAAACGATTCGATTGGCCAATCACATCATACTGGAATAGCTTATGTGTATGTTATGAACATCGGTACAAATCTTGAAACACAAACTTATTCCTTACTATTTCTATAACGGGCTTGACAGTACGCTTATACATTTAAAAAGGTATTACACTTTCTAATCAGACAAAACTTTCAACCTCATTTACACACCTTATAACCCCAGGGTTAAAAACAATGTATCCGTTGCACGCACAGTAACCTATACAAATAGTGCATCTTCATAATACATTTCACATTTTATATAACCGTTAAAAACATGGTATCACAAATGTGGTTCCAATATATTAAAAGGCAAAGTGCTCGACAATAAACTTTACGTGTCAACATACTTGCAATTTAATAAGAAAAGCTACAACAAAAACATATTTTCTAATGCATCCTGAAATGTTTTCCTTTCGTTTTATTTCAATGCTTTGTTCATATGAGTTTTGACATATTCCTGCATTTTACTTTGTAATTTTGCATCGCCTCCTTTACCAAACAGCCCTAGTATGTACAGTAGATGAGACACATATTGCCGAGACTTAAGGCAGAACGTTCATACGATATGTTCTTTGAGGAACACAGATCATACGATGATTAGCCGTGAATGGCTTGTTGACATTTACTTTAAATACTTATCAATTTTTACATATGAACATACAGAATGACAGTTATTAGCTAATAACTAATAAGCACAACTGTTAAAAGTAATGTTATATGTTTTTCATCATACTGAATTATTTTTGTTGATGAATTTCCTAGACGTATTGAAATAAACTTAACGTAGTTTTATAAAGTATACGTAAAGTGTCGAATCGATCTAAACAAAAAATCTAATAAACATATGATCATAAATGTCATAATCATGAAATATATTAAGAAAATACTAAATCACCAAAGCAATTTAGCAAATACTCTTGTTTATACATGGTTATAGACTAACATCTACTCTCGATCATAATATTAATCACTGGTACAGAAGAACATCAGATCAAGAAATGGCATATTTCATCATTTTAGCCACTTTTGTTCAACTTATAGTGTAAATGATGAGCATCTCTACTGCATAATCAATCAAATAGAACAAGAAACACTGACACCTAGTAACATATCCCAGACGGAAACGTAGTAGTCCAGTTTATAAATATGACCGCAAACAATGTTCTCTATTAAAATGGTTAAAAGTCAATCTTCATATCTACTGGACAAATATAATGGTAATAGGAAGTTTCAATGAAACACCTGTGATGTAGAACTCGGTATTAAAGTATGGATTACTCCCAATGTGAAGACAATCTACACCTGGGATGAAGAACTCTATATTAAAGTATGGGTTACTAACAATGTGAAGACAACCTACACCTGTGATGTAGAACTCTATATTAAAGTATGGGTTACTAACAATATAAAGACAATCTACACCTGTAAACGTTTTGAAACGATTTACAATGCAATTTTGACAACTACTAAAGGTATAGTCATGGATAACGCATGGTCAAGTAAAGCCATACGGAGAGACCGTGCATATCAGTTTTAAATGAATTTGAAAATATGCTCTATGTAACCGGCAGGCTGACGTTATTTGGTAAATGTAGTTAGTAAGAAACACTTTATTATTTGTTGGTTGCTTCTTCCATCACCTGCAAAACAATCCAAGAAAGACCCAATATGACAAAGACAAACACTGCACTGACCTATGGTATAATTATATTCATTATGTGTATTCTGCTTATATAATTATTTTCCTCTGCATCATATCTAAACCGTGACACGTACAGTGTCCTTTCCTGACTGTTATAACAGACAGCAGCACTCCTGGCTTCCTTCAGGCTTAAGGGCATGACTGCAAGTGTGGTACCTGTTCGTGACACCGCGTGGATCATATTGTCGCTACATATATAGATGCACCCATCACCTGTACAGACGCCTGGTCGTAAGGTCCGGCCCGCCGACGTATAGTGCCTACAATTGTACCCCCATTGTACTCTTCCTGCCCTGTCCATACAGGTGACGTTGTCGTTGTAAAAATCACTGACATAGATAAACTCATTATCTAGGCTGCACGTAAGATACTGAGGATATTCGACTGAATCAAGTTTAATTGTTTTTAGTGTGTCACCTTCCATATTCATGATCTGGACCAGTGGTGGATCTTTAAAAGAGACAAAGTATCTGTTCTCGCTGCAGTGTATACCTAAACAAATGCCGTCTACACCCATGATACGACACTGTTTAAGGTTCTGGTCAGCAGTGAAGACATGAATCTGGTGGAAAGCTGGGATAGTCACTGCTACCTTGGACCCGGGGACACGTGTGACGTCACGCGGTGCTGATAAAAGCTCCTAAATGTAGTGTAAAAATAATAGAGAGAGAAAGATTAACATTTTCAGACCTTTATGCATACACTATGTACACATAAAATATATATGACAATCAGGATAGACTGGTGAATAATTGGATGGATGAATATATGGTGATATCTATAAATATACATGTAGAGGGAAAGTGCTGATCTATCAGAGAGATATGGAGAGGACAGATAAGACGTATATCAGGACTGACAGAGACAGAAAGGAATACAAAAACGGTATTTGTATGAAAACAAACATACATATACTACTTTATATAATAACAGTGTTGGCATATGTAAATGCACATGAGTCACGGGAAGAGAGAGGCTACGAATAGTAGAGAGGTGTTACAAAGGATCATGTATTGCTGTGAGGATTTAACTGTACGAATTATATATAAGGTAGAATGGGTCATTGTTTTACATTGACTAGTTGAATACAGAGTGTATACGAACCATCTAAATATCGTTATAGTTTGACGATTGAGAAGCTAATGATACGTTTTTACATGATTTTAAGACAATTTATTTTTGTTAAAATGTACAAATTGCAAAACTATCTCTTTTACTGTTCGAACAATAATAGGCACGACGGGGATTTCTGCTAAGACGGACAATAAAAAAACTTAAGCTCCAAAAGTTGATGGTCACGGTCAGCTTGGCTTAGGTAGAACACGCCTACTTGCGATAAAGAGTGGGATGTTATGCGTTAATGTTCGCACTGATTTATGGCATAAATGAACAACATCTTCATAACCTTTCTTATCAACGACTGACTTACTTGGTTATTTCAAAAGGCAATGTGTGTTCCATACATCATATTTCCACACATTAAGTATGAAAATGCATGAATATGCTTAACACAAACAAACAAAACAAATGTTCCATCGCAGCTCCATGAGGCAACACTAGTGTTATGCCGAGAGCATGTGGATGTTTGAATGTCTTTAAAAACAACAACAACAACAAAACACATTATTAGCATGTATTAAATAAAATAAGTGAAATGGACTTTACTTTAATAATGCTGAATAAGATCAAAGTACTGCTGCGGTTAAAGAAACTCTTTATATGCATAATTTCAAATTGTAAATGTTTTAACGCATTTTATGATCAATCAACAATCAGATATTATAATCCCTTGGAATATACGGTTGCTAATGATCGACGGATCGTTGCGCAACACGACCGGTTTAATTACCCTACTGCGCCATTAGCCTGTCTGTGCGCATTTCTGATCGAGAGACGCATTGTCTATCTGTTCAATTAAATCACGTGAAATGACCACGTGACAATAACAATTTAAAACATTGATTGGTCTAGAGATATGACGATATTTTTAATTAGCTGATGGTAAAGTACAGATGTTAAACTTAGAAGAAGGGCACAACTTTTGTCTTTTATGGCTCTTGGAGAGTCTCTGAGTAGAAGAAGAACTTTAAAGAAACCCAAATCTTTGACTTAGATTGTGGAGATACAGCAACCTGTCGGAAAGAAATGCAATGGCACAAGGGTATGACTTATTTTAAACGTAGAATAATTCATTGTTTTCTGTGCTTGCATTGACTAGTGGAAGACAGAGTGTATACCAATGGAGAAGCTAATGATGCATTTTAACATGATTTAAAACACTACCTATTTTCTTTAAAATGTACAAACTACGAAAATATCTCTTCAAATATTCGAACTTTCCATTTCTATTAATAATTAGAACGGGGATTTTCGCTTAGCCGGACAATCATAAAACGTGAGCTCCAAAAGTGAATGGTCACGTGATATTTACGTTAAGCTTGGCATAGTTAGAAAATGCTTTTTTGCGACGAGGAGCGGGATGTTATGCGTTACCGTTTGTACTGAAATACGGCATCAATGAACAATATTTTGCATAACAACTTAGTGCATGATTATTTAAGAATGTAATGTTTGTCACATACTGTCGGATTTACCACCTTAAAAAGACACAACTACGTATACCACAATCACACACACACTTCGGCGTAAATGAACAGTATTTTGCATAACAACTACATTTCGTGGTTATTGATGAATGCAGTGTTTCTTCCATACTGTTGGATTTAGCACCTTTAACAGACACAAATTCTCATATCACAAACACACACATACACACACATGCACGCACGCCCACACACGCGCGCGCAAACACACACACGCACTCACGTACACACAGACGCACGCACATACACACGCGCACACAGACATACACACATATACAAATGTTCAATATTAATAACGCTACACACTTTCTTCCGATTAACATTTGATTAAACTTTTCTGATTAATCAGTGTTTATTATCAATAACCTCAGTTTATATATTGTACGATAACTGAATGCATTCTTCTGCAACCGCTTCTTAAAAAATAATACCATCGTTCTTACACTTAGGGGATGTCCGTGTTGGTTAATTCCACCTCTTCTCCTGTTCCTCCTCAGTCGTCCTCATTAACATCATTATCATTATAAAAATATTATGTTCGGTTTTCACGAAATGCATCGCAGCAACCAATAATGAATTAGTTTGGTTGATGAAGACAAGACATCAGACAAATGCCTGGGTAGAACCATCGGCGAATCGCACGAATTCCTTCCAACATTAAGTTCTACGTCCTGAACGGAACTCGAACCAACACGGTGAGGGGCATTAGAAGCGGATATACATTATTATATTGAATCCAATGATTCGTTGAGCATTATTTTCTAAAGACTGCTGAAACTGAGTTGAATTATTTCATTTTACAATATACATATGGCGGTCGATGGGAAAACAGAAACATTTCATGCTTTGAATGACATTATCTCAATGGAGACACGATACAGATCAATTTATTTATCAACTTAGATGTCTATTGTTTTCAATGTGATGGAGCATCTGAAAAAAAACTAAATACTGACGTGAAACTTGTTTGCCCTGATGATTATGTATCATTAACTTTAAAGAAAGTGACCATGTGATCTTCTTAGTTCTAAATGTAGCTAACTTTGAAGCATGACTCATTTTGACGTAAGGCACAAACAAACAGCATTTCGCAATATCAAATAATTAATTTGATTTCATGGGTTCAAAACTGACACAAACAGAAGGATACCAACTTTTAGTTTCAAAATTTATATTTTGACACATAGAAAATGTAAAACAATAACCCAGACTTGGTTATGCACATTGAAAGTGGTATCCAGCACTTTGCCTATACCAAATATATGTAACAACATCTGACCTCTGTTTGGGGTATTGTTTAATTAATTTCCGCAGAACCAATCATACTTTAGTCTCAGCTTTGATAATTTTCAACAGTTTCTCAATTTTATGACAGTTAACTCCTTAATCAAGACTTTAATGTTAGTTTTTTCAGATCTATAAATAAAAAAAAACGATTAGATTCCTGCTTAAATAGACACCAACGTCACAGCCGATGTCGTGGATGAACTTAAACATTAGTGGTCACGTGGTTTACAAAGTTAAATCAAGCTAACTGTGCAGCATGGCTCAGATACGAAATACATGTAGGCAATTACGATTGTGGCATTATTATTCACTTTACAGACAAGTGTAGGACACCAATAAACAGCATTTTGTGATATATGTTTTAGCAACAATAGTTATTTAAGATGATTAATGAAACTATTTTGACCCATACCGTCGGATACTAACTTTAATGGAAGACCAAATATAAAGACATATTCAACAAGAAATCACTAAACCTCTAGTCTATTTTTATTTAGACTTATTGCTGCTTCTCTGGTCATCTTTTTGCTTTTAGCTCAGGTTCAAAGTTTGCATCTATTAAAAGTTATATGAAGAGGTATTCTGTCTTAATCCCTTGATGTTTTGTGTTGACATAATGAAACTGTATTCATCTAAAGTTGTTTTATATCGCGTATAAAATTATCGAATGAAATTATTTTTACTTTTAATATCTATGATTGATAGCTTTGGTAGCCCTGACAACATGAACAATCTACTGTCAAGACTGAAAGCCCAAACGTCCCACTAACTTAAACCTATGAGAAGAGTGTGCTGTTGAAACCATTGAGAAGTTGGCCATTGTTTCTGCATGTCAAACAGCAAGCGAAAACTTTCAGATGTAAATATATCTATATACATATAATAATTTAAAACATACAGAAAATCGATTCCGGATTGCTTTACAGTGGTCGTCATCCTTCGACAATCGATTCAGTAGTCAGGCGAACTTATTAATGCTTTTGTTTTATTTCAATGTCATGTATAAATAGCAAATGTTTATGCCTGACTGCTCACCATCTCGCCTCAACATGTCATGGGTTTGAGTCCTGGTTGGGATGAAGGACTTAATGGGGAAGGCCTACCAGCTGGTCTGCGGTCGGTAGTTTTACCCATATAGTTGGTCAGGGTCTATCTCCACCAAGATAGCTAGAAATTAGTATAATGACCATAAATGTGTAAGAGCGATGCATTTCTAACACAAGCAAAACAAATTAGCAGCGACCTGACGAAGGTTTAAACCACGGACATCATCATCCCTGCCACTAGATAATCCCGCTCAGTTAATAAGTTTATACGCTATGACTGTTTTAACAATTTCTTGATTTTCATTTGATCTTTTAAAGCGTTATATTAACACTATGTTGCAATTTGATAGTTTTTTTGTTCTTAGAACGTTTGACCATCAGGTATGTTATTTTTTCATTGAAGCAAATTAGTATTATTGTTATTACTATTTCGTGGCTTTTCAGTTTAAAATGTCATTATGCCACAAATCAACATGAATCGGAAGTTGAAACTACAAGTGCGCAGTGGTATTGTCCGTATGTCAGACCTGTCTGTCTCTTGGAGGATACTGCAGTTCGTAGCAATATATTCTGTCCATGACCCTATGTCTGTTTGTCTAGAATATTTCCATTGTCTTTTTCTATTGATTCATAATGGTCGATGACGTTATCTGTGTTCACAAAAATGTTTCGGAACTGCTCCACTGTCAGAAAGATTAACCAACTCCCAATTCTTTTGAAAATTAGACACCTCTAAATCTCTTAACGAAAATATGTTTTACTGTGATTTTTATGTCTGCTATTGTTTTGGTAATGTGACAAGTATGTGTTGCTTGCATAGGTTTGTGACTTTATTTTGAGAATATTCCAAAATCACTGATGATTTTGTCAGTGTAACTCATTTTCGTAATGCATATGTAACAACTGAATAAAACTAAACTCTTTTGTATATACTCATTTTTTTCTGAATTGCAATGGTTTCTTTTCCAACCACATTTTCCATTCAACCATTTTTTGCCATTTGGGTCAATGACATACAAATCGATAAATGTCTCTTTTCATAATTTGTGGATGAACGATTTTTATTAGATTATAAACACTAAGAATGGAAAAAAAGTTCCACAATTCTATAATTCGAAACTTATTCCATTACGCTTGCTCTATCTTAAAATTCGATCATCATCATCATCATCATCATCATCATCATCATCATCATCATCATCATCATCATCATCAAAACTATCATTTTTTTTATCATATGTTGTGTCAGCATTCTAATAATTGCCAGTGTTGTTGTTATCAGCATTATGGGATATAAAGAGAAACAGATGGAACACAATATCTTGACTATTGATGCAACATATCAAAACATATTGTTCCATATCAACTGATATTTTAAGCTATACTGGTACCTTTACTCCGATTACCGTTCCTGTTTCTAGATCCAGCAACTTGATACACTTATTATTTTTATCAGCAAGCACAAGTTGTGTCCCAGAGATAGCCGCCATTCCAGTTATGTAACATGGTCTTTTGTCTGTATCTGATTCGACAGGTATAGTTGATACATCGGAACAGCCAGTTGCCGGTGAGGGCCCCAGATCTAGTAAAGTGTCAACATCGGTTTAGTGAGCCTTTTACTTCTGCATTCTGACGCATATTTTATTTATACCAATGCATCATCATCATCATCATCATCATCATCATCATTTTCATTACCATTATCATTACGTTCTGAATGTCGTTTGCGTTAGCAATAAGCAGACATGATGCAATTTAATTAGGATATTTGGATGTGTTACCACTGTGTTTTAGCGTTGAGGAACACAACAGCGAACATTTAGTTTTAAGAAAGAATGTTTGTTTTCAGTAATCGTACTAAATGTTTGAATCGACCAACAAGGGTTGCGTTTGAGCCTAATTCAGTCAGCGGATTCACAAGCAATTACAAAATGCCCGTGCTGGTAAAATTTCTGTAAGTGCAAGATGTTTTTCATTTTCCTAAATTGAGTGAATACATTATGACTTTTGTTTACAAAAATGAAAAAAAAAAAACACTTCAGTATAATGCATATGCTAATAAAGAAACATAAAGACGTGTTGTTTGGTGATATGTCCAACGCATGTATTTAGTATTCAGGTACAATAAGCTTTAAGATGTAATAAAGCGTTTCTCTTCATCGACTCGGTATTGATTCTATAAAATGTGATAGTATAAACTATCTTGCATGTCTGTGTTAATATGTTCATGTGTTGAATGCGTAGACATATATAGAAGCGAACCTTTAAGCAGAACTTTAGAACATAAGCAGAGCCGAAATGATAAAATCTGCTTACATATAACCTGGATTATTTGTGATACTTTAACTGTGTAAAAGCTGATACAACAACTGATGTATTTTAACAAATTGTTAACAATATAGATTTGTGCGCTTTCATGAAGTTTGCGCCCATAAAACACCTTAGTACAGTTAATCAATTAAACATACGATGCCGTATACGATACCTTCTATCGCATGCGCAACATGTTGTCAGTATTTGCAAAACTTCCTTAATTTTACCACTAAAAATAGTATATTTTGTTCTAATATGCAGTAGATCAAGGGGACTTACCTAACCATTCCAAGGCAGATAATGTCATTATCGGAGAATCGTAGGGAGGCTCCGGTTTGGAAAAGGCCTATCAATAAAAACGAATGTCAATAAATTAATCAGCAAACACTGTTCAGATAATACCTCCAATGTAAACAAACCGTCTCATTTTCTCTTGCTCATCATCACCAACACATTAAGCAATAGATAAAGAAACACTGTCATGTTTAAGCCGCATTAGAAAAGCGAACATATACCAACCAAGTTTAACAACTTTTTCAAATGTATCTTGAACATTAAACATACCTACAATCAATCATTGCGGTTGTACATTTTAGAGTCAGCAGTTGGCTTGTTCAATATAATGAAATTCATTTTACAAAACCATTGTTTTGTCATTCGTAATCATCATTATATTGAAATCTCTTAATTATAATTACTGTAAAGGTGTTGTAAATAGCCATTATCCGTTATAGTTTTTATTTGCAAAAGAGGTAATCGTTCAATCAAAATACCATCAAACAAGTAATACAGACTCAATATCGAATCATCTAGCATCACTGCACAGATACCAAACAAAGCGGAAATCTGGTTAGTTTAATCAGTTGGTCAATACGACTTTGTGCATTTAAAAAATGTAGTCTTGCAGTTTCTCTCTCTCTCTCACTCTCTCTCTCTCTCTTTCTCTCTCTCTCTCTCTCTCTCTCTCTCTCTCTCTCTCTCTCTCTCAAAAGCTTTGTATTGTCTTTCGTAATCATCATTATATTAAAATCTCTTAATTATAATTGCTGTACAATGTAATGTAATATTACCATATTAATTAGTTTTTAGTTAAATAGTAATAGCTTATAATTGGTTAGTTAAAGACATCGTGCAGTTTAATTAAGCTAAGTGCAAAGGTTAACTTAAAGAAGGACTAAGAATGACAGAACTAATAATCAAAACAAGGAAATATACTACGATGCACGGGAAAGTAGTAAAATAGCAATAAAGAGGCACGATTCGGGACAGTGGTTAATTTATACGTCAAAACATAAGAAGAAATCATTGGACACAGCGCTGGTAAGAAGACCCGATTAGCAATAAAAGTACTTTCGCTTTTATTAATACTAATATCCGAAATGATAGGCGTAGGGAGCGCAATTAGCAAAGGGGATGCGCAGTCGGAGTAGAGTATATATTTTTGGGTCACGGGGCGAAAGGAGAGAAGGAATAGAGACAGGCCAGGGAGAAGGAGGGTAGATCTGGACGAGACAGAGAGTGGATGTGGACACGTTAGAGACAGGTATTCACGCCTCACTGTTGTTAGATTGTAGAATGTAACTTTCATTAATACATTTGTAATCATGGGATGATGTTGCGTTTCTACTATGGAGCCCCGTCACGCCACAAAAAGATGTTGTAAAAAGCCATTATCCGTTATAGTTTTGATATGCAAAAGAGGTGATCGTTCAACCAAACTCATTTATACAATAATAATAGCCAAGTGTATAAAATAAACTGTTTCTCCCATGCATGAGTGTCTGATGTGCATATATATATATATATATATATATATATATATATATATATATATATATATATATATATATATATATATATATATATATATATATATATATATATAAACAGAATAAATATCCATTAAGGTTTTGTTCCCGTGGTAATAAATCAAGAAGGAGCTTTATTATTTAAAAGGAAAAGCTCAACAGAAAACACATTACTGACTTACCTCCTTTGCAGTTTCATGTTCGTCACCTACATGTAACGAAACATATTGCAGTTTGAAACGCATTTGGAATGAATTGAATCAATATTTTAACGAATAAAATCAAATATCCTATTGTTTTCTCTATTGCTGACACATATTTGAGGTTTGTGTTAACAATTGTCTGTATAATGACTGACGCCGTGTCAGATATGACTTTGGCTTGGAAACATTGAGCTACGACCGAACAATCCACATAGATCTTTTTTGTTCTCGCTACACGCTGAATGTCCATCCATTTAATTGTATACATAGAAACAAATGCATTCTAGTTTTCACAATATAATCCAGTCGTTTTTTCTCAAGCAAAAAGAAGGAAACATACAATTTTTCTCAAGCAGATATTTTCTCATATATATGACAGTTGACCAGTTTTGTTTAACTGAGCCAAAACAGATGCATTCTAGTTTTCACAATATAATCCAGTCGTTTTTTTCTCAAGCAAAAAGAAGGAAACATATATTTTTTCTCAAGCAGATATTTTCTCATATATGACAGTTGACCAGTTTTGTTTAACTGAGCCAAAAACTATGATAGCGATGAAGAAACATAGGGAACTTTTGAAAAAAAATACACAACATAATCGTCCAATTATGCACTTGAAAGAAACATCGACCTTTAAAGTACAACTATGTCAGTTGCCTAGCAGCTTAGTTTGACAACACACGCCTGATCTACATGTTATGCAACTGTCTATAATATCACAATAAAACTATAACACGTTTTTTTTTAATCCTAAAGTTGTCATTGCACTGGATCAGAGAAGACGCCAACAATACTATGCTAAATATATGCACTATTGTAGAGATATGTAGACACGTTACTTGAAAAAATATTTCCAAACCTGAATCTGAAATGAGCTGGAAACAATGCATTTGTCATTTAAGAGATTATTAATACGTAGTTCTTGAGACGTAAAAATCTCCAACGCATTTTAAATGATCAATAACAATATAGAACGAAAACCAGTTAGTTTAATCATTTACATTAAAATATCAATACTACTGTGTGGCCTTTTAATAAATTTTGTCTTGCAGATACACATTTTTACTGGCATATACGAGTGTGCTTTTTTCTAGAAATGTATAGTACATTATGATTCACAGTCATCATTGTATCAAAGCAAGCTCATAATAATAATATATTAATATATATTATGCTTTATATTTTACTTTTCCATGAGAAAAGAACGACCATTTACTTAAAACATTTAGGATAAAATAATAAATAGGGTATAACTTCAAATAGCTATTTATTTGGCTGCTATGGTACTCGATGTACACGGTAAACTTTTGACACACTAAACTTGCGAGATAACGATACGGTACAATAGAGAAAACATATATATCTTATTATACATACACATACTAGATATATAATGCAGATCTTATGTTCCTGTTTAAACAGTTTCTAATAAATTTAGACAAATAAAACTAGATTCATTATTAAACAGACCATACATTAAGAACATACCTTCTGTACTGTCTTCCCTTTGTCACCTAAATGGAACGGAAATGTATGCAAGAATAAACGCAGTTACACTTTAGCGAAATAATATGAAGGTTAATGTGAACACATTAATGATAAGCTCGTGTTTACTTATAGATGAAGCTCCACTTGTTTTCTACGAATATTATTGTACAACATCCATGTCATGGGTATCGTATTTGGTAATAATTTCAGTTCTCAGTAAATAGCGAAAAAAAAACAACATGTATATGTTTTTGTTATCGGTAATAAATTATCGTGTTAATTTCATTTAACTGTGCATATCTAAAAAAATCCACTCAATTACATTGACATTAACCTTTTACATAAATCTTGACCAATTTTCACTCTTGTTCTAAGACTGTCTTTTTATTTTTATAAAATAATGTACTAACGAAACAAGTAAAGCACAATATTATATTTCTATCATTTTACTTAGATGCAGTTCATGACAATATGCTTTTCTTTAATGGTAAATTTTAATTTTCATTATTTGTGTAATATTTACAAGGGATTTCAAATAAAAACATGTCTTCGCTACAAAGTATTCACCGAAGTCGTGTCTTTACCTGTTATACACTATGCCTAGGCCGTAACAGCAAACCGTTAATTAGAAAAGTTACAATTTATTTTTGTTAACCTTTAAAGAAAACAACTTCTTCATGAACCAATTACATATAAGCTAACATTGTTTCTTTCCTAAATAAAACAACATGGCTGAAACGTTATTTACAAGAATCATAAGCGATGATTTAACTTGTATGTTTGTATAATTGCAACATGTATGTTTTCTTTCAATTGGATTTGGTCGGTCCGATCACAGTACAATTTCCATTTCTCCATTAACGCCACTAGCTATAATAACAGTTTAATTCATGTCCGGAAAACTTTTGGTTGGTAACGTGAAGGCACCCACCACTGTTTACATTTATGCTACTACTATAGACTGACTTTCAGCTTACAGACATGAACGAATTTATTACAAAGTTGATAATGGGTTGTGTCTGTTTGTGTTATTAAACAGTTCTGATCATTTACATTTGTTCTCAAATATTCGGTGCTGAAACATTCGTCTGCAAAATGTCTAGCCTAATGACAAACAACTTGTCATTTTTGGACATTTTATTTGGAAACTTTGGGGTAGGACTAACAATACTACACCAATAAAATCTTCAATACACTATGGTGGAAGGTTCACAATATATTTCGCACAAAATGCATTTTTTCTGATGTATAAAATCTTTCTTTATAAATAATAAAAAAAATCATTATTGAGTTGTAGTATATAGTGTTGCACGGACAATTACCTAAACCGGTGCTTGCAGACAATGCCTGCATAGGAAAACGCTGTCCACCTGAAGCCGTTCTTTTAGGAGGTACCTGTAAATCCAAACACATGCAACTCAGTGAATGACTTCAAATATCGACCTACTTATAAAGACAGTCGACATATTCTTCACATGTTTCTATGTCATCACCACTACACCATAGTAGTAAATGTTTTATAAAAATGCATTATTTAATCTTTATATCTATATAAACAGGATGCATACATTTTTGAAAACTTTCAGGAACGATTACTATCCTTTTTCATACTTGTTTTCATGTGTCTTGTTTATTTGTTATTTAAGAGTTCAAAAAGCGTGTGGTCAATTTCTGACACACGAGATATTGTGAATTAACATTTATGTACATTAAATACGAATGACAATACCCAAAGCACGCTTTAAAAAAAATCCTGTGAATTAGGCAGGCCCTAACCAGGGCATGCCTTATAACATGCCATAGACACTTTTAGATGGAACCATAGTCATTTGTGTCCACTATGCACTTATGCTAACTCTTGCCTTACTGCAACCGTAGCACCCAAGTGGGAAAATATGTATGCTCATGGCAAATCATTATATTTGACATCATTAAGATACTTGGCGCGGACATATTCTTGTGTCACAGCACACGGGAAAATATGGTAAATACTATATTTAGATTTAAAGCTGATGGGTATGCCAGGTGCTTTAGTAATTATTTATGATGGGTGTATTGCTATCCTTGTAGGACTGTCGCTTGATTCTCACAAAGCAATAAATCTTGTCAAGCGTGTTAAATGTTAGCATATTATGCTCTTGTATCACAACATTACAATGACTCTCGGTATTCGCACGCGTTTGCACAAGGTGACAGGTCGCAGCTAATATCTATAAGCACACATTCAAAATGTGACTTGTAAACATAGTTTCCAAATAATTAAAGAACAAATTCACATGTAAAGACACTCAGGACCATAGCTTCTATTATGGCAAGTGTTGTTTTAGTTCAACACATTACTGAAGTCGATTGGCTAGACAAACAGTTTAACGTTACAAGCCAGCGATTCTAATTGCGCTGCCACGGGCGCCCCCATGACTTTTTTGATTATCCATTTCTCAAACTGAAGGGCGTTTTATAGACGGCTTGTAAGCATACAATCAAATGATCAGTTGTGGTATGTATTCCTTTATTTTTCGTGGCTAAACATTTTTAATAAACGTCCTCCTCAGACCAAATGCATAAAATTAAATAGTTAAGTTAAACTATGTAACATTCACTAATGTATTACAGTCATTTGTGACGCAGGTCTTTCCTTAACTTATCTTATCAGTATTTTATTTAGGTGTGTTATTTAACAAAATAATAACTGCAGATAACTGAAACATAACAACCTTGCATTTTTTCCATAGAAGTCGTTTGCTTGTTTAGTGCTTTGTCATATTTAGAATGGATATATTTACAACAGTCTTCTTATAACACATTTAATTTAAAATATATTGATTTCGGCTATTATGCATTGTTTTCAGAAAACACAATTAGTTTTATGTTTAGGATCGACTTTGTTTAAAAAATAAAGCATGTGCATCTGCTTAATTATTCAGTAAAGAGCTGCCCTCGTACATTACATCAAAACATAAAGACGCAGGTGAGTAATGTAAGATGTCCATAAACATTTGCACGTAATGCGAATTACTCCTTCGTGACGTATACAGGTTACAATGCTCCGAAGTGAAAGTTGACTTAAGAATTCACATTCTTAAAATACGTTATGATAAAAGCAGGTGATATTTTTAAGAAAATACACAATTTCATTCGCATTCCGCAACCAAATATCACATCCGTCATCCGTGTATATATTAGTGCCTAAATTCATTGGGTGTAAACATGATTAATGTTTATCAAACCAGAAACGGTGAGGTATTGTTCTGTTAGTCCCAGGAACAAAAACTTATACCTAAGTGATGTGTGTTGTTTGCTGTCCTCTAAAGCATTTTGACATGATAATGTTATGTGAAGTATTAAATGGTTTGAGCAATGCATACGGCATGTTTCGGAATTGGCGAGAGATATATACCTTGAGAGTTCGACCATGTTTATCAAATCAACATTTAGAGCAAGAAACGCTAAACCGATTTATCTATAGGAACATCTTACACAGCCTCTGTTATTATTACATCCTGCAATATATCCATTGCTATCATTGTTAGTGTTTCTTGTGTCCTTTTGAAGCAACTACAAATACTACGGCATATTAATAAGCAAACATGTTTTATGCATATTACTCCGGAGTTTTAGCATGCAGTTTAACATAATGACAATGGTTTAGCTCTGTAAAACCAGTTTAAGCACCCCAGTCGGTCCATATTGCCGACTGACCGTTCCAAGGCGGTAACTGTCGGGTTTGCTCTTTTCCTTAAATGACTCATCACAAATTTGTTCTTACTTTTCGCCTGGCTTGCATGTGAAATACCTTTGTTTTGTGCCTTTTCGGAGTTTGGTATATGTTGCAATACTCATAGGACTTTGTCATATATTCTTTTTTATAAGATATATAACATATATCAACAATGAAACTAGCACTCGCCTATGGTATAAACAAACTGGTCAGTTGTAGAAGTGACCACAAAACTAAGGCAATACAATGCAGCCCTACACCTAACAACTCTATCCAGCACTTCATAAGTATATCATCTTTATTATGCGCTTAACTTATATTGTTTATATGCCTGATGTTATTGCATTGTTTGATGTTGCCTTGAATTCAAATTGTTGAATGTTGAATGTTGAATTTTCCACACTTGTGTATTCTCAGTATTACCAATGTTTTGATACCTTAGGCTAACGGTCTTATAATAGTAATATGATAAAACTATGTTTGACGATGAGTTTAACAAAATAATAATTGCAAAGTTACTCTTAAAATATTCATTTCGTAAAATACAATATGGAGATACCTCATTTGTCTTAATATGTATTTTTCCTTTTGATTTTATATAGATATACACATGTTTTTGCATGCAAGTCAGTTGTAAAATTTAGCGGTTAATACTATGGTATATTAAATAGTTAAACACAGATTATTAAATAAGGGAAAGAGATGCTGAATTTTCTGTGATTTGTGTTCAGTGTAAAACACTCGAATCAGATACTTTTAAAACATGATTAATATGTTAGGAAGTGATATTTAATCATATTGATATAATATAATGCCAAAATGCAAAATTTTGCCAACTATTACAATTTCTAATACTTGTGCTTGAAACACAAATATGGATATAAAACAAACAGTGATGACTTACCTCAATTTCGGGTGCGCCATCTAGATAAAAAAAGAAATGTTTAGAGGTGAATTCACAGTCTAGCTTTGCTAAGGCAAACCATTTAATGACATCACTGTTTTGTAAGCTACATATATCGTGTTTATACTTTGAGATGATACTTTCTATGTTTTTCAATCCGACAACTAACTATTGTCATCATACCACCGTTATTTATTACTTTAACCTTGTGTATATGTAAAGCTAGTTACTTTTAATATAAATGATTTTGTCCTCAGTAATACTTCGCAGCACATGCGTATGATTTGGCAAACTTTATAAGCTATATCATTCCACGGTTTGGCTTCACTTCCAAATCGTCCTATCAATAAAACCGACTGATATAGAAATAGTTTGTACTTAGATACAAACAAAGACTATTAACAAAACCCTCTCAATTTAGGGGCAGCATAACTACAACATCAAACAATTGAACAAAAACACATGTATGTCTAACCCCCATTAAAATATGCATATGGCTTATATGTCGAAAATCAGTTTCAATGTTATGTCAAATATTAAATGCATTTACAATCAATAATTGCACCTCTGCTGGCAGGCAATACCAGATAAATTCTCTCGGTTGACATTTTCATTTCATGATATTCTCGTCAATCCAACACATGTAATTTAGTATACTTCCCATAATAAACACACGTACTAGATCCTTTCTCATGTGTCAGTCGGAACCATCAAGCAGTTACACAGAATCAGATCAAAGCGAACAATAAAATCAACGCTTACGCTTGAGAGGCCGTACTGGTATGCATGCAGTATCAAGCAGTATTGTTCTTATTGACATGTATAACGTATCCTGTCAATATCCTTAATCGAATCATGTTTTCTAGAACAAAGCTAAATACACCATGTAAACATACACACTAGTGATCATTTGCAACATTTATTTACGTATTCGTCCTGTCCCAACCAAACTATGAATATTGAAATATCACCAGCGTTTTAGACTGATGCCTTTCTTAAAATAACATAATTATTTAACAAAATAACTATTTAAAATATTTATTTAAACAATCTAACGTTAATGATTTCTTGTTTTGTGCCTCCTCGCGTGCGTTTTAAATGCACACCTTGCCAATGTTTCTGCCTTACAGCGCAAATGTACTTAAGCTATATCGAATGGGTTTAGTTAGTTTTCTGTCAGAAAAATTAATACACGTTTTAAATGTACAAAGGTTTCATTTTAACAGAGAATTTAAGAGTTGATAATGTTTAAAGTAGATTTTTTTTAAATATGATCTAATACGGCAGAATCGTAAACATTTGAACAGGAGACGAATAACAGCTATGTGACGTATTGAGTTTCTCAGCTATTTGACGGCCAATGCAACCTGATTTCTCACCTGATTGTCACATGTGTTATCTCTTATAACTAACAGTTACGATATTCAGTGCATGTACATGTGAGCAATGTCTAACATTCCAAATGGGGAGAGAAGTTATTGTAGTCACTTCATTTTGACATACAAATCATTATTTTAATAAGACTGCGTGTTATTATTTCGAATTTTAACACAACTGTGTTAGATACCGTACATGGTATTAGCTACTCCAGTAACCGACGATCGACACTATACATGGGCACATTGTCCTCCATTATTAAGTCATTATTTAAACCAACATACAAAACGGTTGTGTGATAAACATCACAAGCTATATCCAAAAGTTAGGTCTTGAATCAACTTCAATATGATTGATTTGAAAGTATTTATTTGTCCAAACTCTGTCAGTGTTTTCAATAATGTTATTCCATACCCCACAGCATGTCAGTGTAAGTATCTGTTTCCCATCCTAATTATGTCGGCAGTAAATGATATAAGTTTTCGGAAACCAAATAGTGTCATGATTTTCTTATTTTCCATCTGTTTCATTGACCCGATATTTACACTAAAATTACTCATATGACTCAATATGTGTTTACCAAAGTTTGTGGATCACACACATCAAAACAATGTGTTGATTACGTCCATATGTAAAATTACGTAACTTTCTGCGAACATTTATAAACGCTTCACACAAACTATTGGAGAGACGAATCGTGTAAATGTTGTGCTTTAAACTTCTATGTATTAATCAACAATTATCAACATGAAGTGAGGGAATGCAGACATGAAGCCCGTTATAGTATATCTATTGTAATATTGTCAAACGTTTCTCTTTTATCTGGCTTTTATCTGGCTTCACACGGTGATCACAGTATGATTTTTAGTGGGTTGGAGAACGGAAGTGAGATGTGGGGTCCATCTATTTACCTGGACGCAGGTACAGACTGCAGCGTAATCAGGAATGGTTTGGTGATAAGAGCGCTAATGACCAATGGCAGTGTAGTACGATATGTACATCAAGTGTGAGTAATTGTTTTACGATCTTGCCCTTCTCTACCTCCTATGACATCTCTGTGTTTAATAAACGAAGCAAGTATACATCTATGATCTCATAGCATGGTGTTATCTGTTGTACTCTAAAGAAGGAAAAGATGTCCAATATCTGTCTTATTATTACCATTAATTTGTGATATGTAGTGAGGCATGGACTATTACCTGGGCTTCTTTGAATAGATATTTCTTTTGGACGAGAAACTTTGCCAAAACTCCAGCGTTCGTTAGTTTCCTGTAAAAAGATATCTCATGTTATTTAGTTATGCACCAAACTAGATCTCGAAACGGGTTTAAAGTCTCAATGTAAGCCAGGGTTGATTGTTCACATATTTATGCTACCTTAAACACAGTAATGCATTAATGCACATTTCAAGACCATATGTCTTATTTTATCTAGATCGTTTTTTTTAACATATTACTGGTTGATTTCCATATACTTCTCAAATACAACAATAACAACTTGTCTAGAAGAAGTTATTAACTTGTTGTATAGTTTCCGCTCATGTTAATTTAAGTATTTAAGTCATAAGAACTTACTGTATGTATAAAGTCAATTAACATTCGTAACATCAAAACTTCATAGTAATATCAATGTATCAACTGATGTAACACCATCATAAGAGGTCAGACATTTGTCAGTACGTGCACCTTACATTGCTCGATATTTGGTATGCGATACAAGTATGCTTATAAATTCAATGGCAGGATATTCGTTCATTAAAAAACACTTCTTCTTTGGATTTGCTTATTGCTTCTAAATAGGAATGTTTAGCAGTTTACTTTCACCGTGCATTTGGCAGGGGGCCTTAGGCATATATGAACATAATCATTATTCCATATAAACTTTGGTGTAATATTTAATGCGTTTATATTTCCTAATATATTGTTTCTTTAATTGTTTAATAACTTTCGGACATTTAATCAGTATATTTTCTATAAGTTATACAACAAGAAGATAATGTAGAAATCTGCATGTCAAGGTCCTGTTTCTGAATATTAATAAAAACGTTTTAAGCAACTATTTAGCAAATGTTATCTAAAGAACATGTTCAATACAAGAAAGTATGACACCAATTTATGCCAGGGTTGAATAATAACATATATATTTGCTGTATTTGAATGCAGTAAATTCATTAATGTATGCTACGCATCCCCCTTACATTTTTAAGACAATAAGTTTTATTTTATTCTAGATCGTTTTCTTTTTTTGCTATTTATTTATCTCTTCATGATCGATTTCCATACAGTTTTCACATACAATATTAACAACTTAGTTAGGTCTGGAAGTTAACAAAAAAGTGTTCATAATTTACACCAATGTTAGTGTTCTGACAATCCATACATACCATACTTTCTTTCAGCTTCTTAATCAGTTCTTCTGATTCTCGTTTTAGTTCTTGCTGTATTTGTTGAGAAAATAAAGTTACTTTACAAATCAGCAGACAGTACTATATTTCTAAATTCAGTGAACAATCGTTACATCAAAACAGTATTATCATAGCATCAGTGCATATCACGCAATCATTAGAGGGCAAACATTCGTCAATATGTGAACCTCCCATTGCTCGTAAGTTGGTTTGCAATGAAAGTGTGCTTGTACATTCAATCGCATGATTCCTTAATGGAATTGCATATTGCTTCTGATTAGGAAATTTTGCGGTTTATTTTCACAGTGAACAGGTCAAAGTGCCTAAAGTATGCATGAACAATATAATTTGTCCATATTAAATTTGGGGTAATTTGTTGTTGTTTTTTCTGTTTTCGAATATAGTTATTCTTTTATTGTCTGTTAACCATATACTTTTCACATACAACATTTTTACATGTAGAAGTTTAAAACATTTGTTTATAATTTGCACCCCTGTTAATGTGCTGACAATCCATACATAACAGATATTCAATCAGCTTCTTAATCTGTTCCTCTGATTCTCGTTTTTTTTTTCTTGCTGTATTTGTTGAGTAAATAAAGTTATTTAATCGGTCAAACTACCGTACTATTTCTAAATTCAGTGAACATTCGTAACATCAAAACATCACAGTAATATCATAGCATCATTGCAAATCATGCAATCATTAGAGGGCAAACATTCGTCAATATGTGAACTTCCCATTGCTCGTAAGTTGGTTTTCAAAAGAAGTGTGCTTGTACATTCAATCGCGTCATTCCTTAGTGGAATTGCATATTGCTTCTGATTTAGGACATTTTGCGGTTCACAGTAAACAGGGCTAAATGCCTAAATTATACATGAACATGATACTTTGTCCATATTTACTTTGGGGTTATTTTCTTATATTTTTCTGTTTTCGAATATAGTTTTATTGTCTGTTAACTTTCGTGCATTTCATCAGTATATTTTGCGAAAGTTGAATAAAAAGAAGATAATGCAGAAATGTGCATTCACTGTCCTGTTTCTGAAACCACACTTTTGAAGCACCTATTTTGCAAATGCTATCTAAAGAACAAGTAAAATAAACGCAAATATGACCTCATGATTTAAACTCTCATTTTAAGCAAGAATTGCTCAATACCATATGTATTTGCTATATCTGAATGCAGTAAAATCATTAACTTAAGTTATGAATGACTCTTACATTTCAAGATCCCATGTGTTTCTTTATTTAGGTATTTTTCTGTTTTGCTATTTATTTGTATCTTACTGATTGCTTTACATATATTTTAAATATAAAGCACTAAGATCTTATCTAGAAGTAGAAGTTAACAAAATGTGTTTAAAGTTTAAGCCCACGTTACTGTGGTTCAAATGCATACATACCCCAAGTTTTCTCAGCTCCTCAATCTGTTTTTTCTAATTATTGTGTTTTTTTCTTGCTGTATTTGTTGAGGAAATAAAGTTTGTTTACAAGTCAACAGACCGTACTGTATTTCTATTTCTAAATTCAGTGAACATTCGTAACATCAAAACATCACAGAAATATCAAAGCATCAGTGCAAATCACGCCATAATTAGAGGGCAAACATTCGTCAATATGTGAACCTCTTATTGCTCGTAAGTTGGTTTGCAATAAAAGTGTGCTTATACATACAATCGCATGATTCCTTAGTGGAACTGCATATTGCTTCTGATTGAGGAAATTTTGCGGTTCAAAGTGAAGAGGGCAAAGTGCCTAAAGTATACATGAACATTATATTTTGTCCATATTTACTTTGGGGTATTTTTTCTGTTTTCGAATATAGTTTCATTGTCTGTTAACTTAAACAAAGTTTAAAGTTAAATAAAAAGAAGATAATGCAGAAATTTGCATTCACTGTCCTGTTTCTGAGTACTAAACAACACTTTTAAAGCACCTATTTTGCAAATCTAAAGAACAAGTTAAATAATCGCAAGTATGACCTCATGATTTAAACTCTCAATTTAAGCCAGGGTAGCTCAATATCATATGTATTTGCTATATCTGAATGCAGTAAAATCATTAATTTAAGTTATGAATGACTCTTACATTTCAAGATCCCCTGTGTTTCATTATTAAGGTAGTTTTCCGTCTTGCTATTATTTGTATCCTACTGATTGCTTTACATACATTTTACATATAAAGCACTAAGATCTTATCTAGAAGTAGAAGTTAACAAAATGTGTTTATAGGTTAAGCCAATGTTAGTGTGTTTAAAATGCATACATACCAGACGTTTACTCCGCTCCTCAAGCGGTTTTTCGAATTTTCGTCTCTCTTCTCTCTGTATTTGTTGAGAAAATAAAGTTATCTAACAAGTCACACGAACGTACTATATTTATTTACTCAGTGAACATTTATTTTCCTTCAAAGTATCATCGTAATTTCATAGTCACGTGGTTTACTTAGTTAAAATAGCTAACTGTAAAGCATGGCTCAGATAGGAAATACATGCTGTATTAACGATTGTGGCATTATGGTTCACTTTTCAGACAAGTGTAGGGCATCAATAAACAACATTGTGTGATAAATATTCTAGTTATAATAGTTATTTAAGATGATTAATGAAACTATTTTTGGTCCATACTGTCGGATACTAACTTTAATGGAAGAACAAATATTAAGACATATTCAACAAGAAATCACCAAATCTCTATTGTATAATTACTTACTTATTGCTGCTTATATGGTCAACTTTTTGTTTTTAGCTCAGGTTCCAAGTTTGCATCCATTAATAGTTATATGAAGAGGTATTTAGTTTATGTTGTCTTAATCAATTGATTTTTTTCTTGACATCATACAACTGTATTCACCTAAATTTGTTTCATATCGCGTATGAAATAATCAAACGAAATTATTTTGTTTTAATTTTAACAGCTCTGATTGGTAGCATTGGTAGCCCTGACAGCGTGAACAATCTCCTCTCAAGACTGAAAACCTAAACGTCCCACTAACTTAAACCTATGGGAGAGTGTTTTGGTGAAACCATTGAGAAGCTGGCCATTGTTTCTGCATGCCAAACAGCAAGTGGAAACTTCCAGATAGAAATGTGATACATCTCCATTCATATAATTATTTATATCTTACTTAAACTCAATTCACGATTGTTTTACAGTGGCAGTCATCTTCAACAATCGAATCAGTAGTCAGGAGACATTATTCATTGCTTTGTCCTGGTTGGGATGAAAAGGTTAATGTGGCAGTCCTACCAGCTGATCTGCGGTACGTCGGTGGTTGTAGCCATACAGTTGTTCAGGGTCTTTCGCCACCAAAATAGCAAGAAACTGCTATAATGACCATAGCTGTGTCAGAGCGATGTATGTCTTACACAAGCAAAACTAATTAGCAGGGACTTGTCCAAGTTTTTAACCACAAACCTCATGATCACAGGCCTATTGTGTCTTCACGATGGCCTGCTTTTTGTTTGTAAATTATATCTCAAAACAAGTTTTAATTGGTCTCCCATCAGATGTTGACATCACCAAAATAACAGATGCTGTGTGCATTGGAGACCTTGTTCCAGCAGATGAAGGAAGAATTGACAGCAGTCAAATCATTTCTAGAAACCATAGATCTGTGTAACTTAAGCATCATTAAAGTATTTCAGTAAAAAAAAACACTAACAAGTTTATACGCAATGCCTGTTTTAACAATTTCTTGATTCTTGTGTTATCTTTTTAAGCGCTATATTAACACTACGTTGCAATTTGATAGGTATTTTGTCCTTAGAACGTTTGACCATCAGTTATGTTAATTTTCCATTGAAGCAAATAAGTATTATTTTTAATTCTATGTTTTGCGCCTTTTCAGTTTAAAGTGTCATTATGACACACAGCAACATATATCGGAAGTGGAAACAACAAGTGTGCAGTGGTTTTGTCAGTATGTCAGACCTGCAGTGTCCGTTGCAAAGGCACAGTGGGAGATGGTAGAAACATGTCTGTTTCTTGGAAGAAATTGCAGTTTGTAGCAATATAGTCTGTCCGTAACCCTATGTCCACTTGTCTAGAAAAGTTCCATGTTCCTTTTCTAGTGATTCATAATAGTCGATGACGTTATCTGTGTTCACAAAAATGGTTCGGAACTTGGCCACCGTGAGAAAGATTATGCATCTCCCACTTCTTTTATCTCTTCTTTTTCTCTAATCGAAAATATGTTTAAAATGTGATTTTTATGCCTGCTATTGGTTTGTTAATTTTACCAAAATGTATGGCTTGCCTAGGTTTGTGACTTTATTTTGTGAATATTCCATATACACTGATGATTTTGTCAGTATAATTCTTGTTCACAATGCATATGTAATAACTGAATTAAACAAAATCAGCTGTGTATTTATACTCATGTTTTCTGACTTGCTAAGTTCTTTTTATTACCATCCACTTTTACCTTTCGGTCATTTCGGTCATTGTGGCCATTTTTGGGTCAATGACATAAAATCGATAAAAGTCTCTTTTCATAATTTATAGATGGACGATTTTTTTATTTACTTTTAAACGCCTTCTCAATGATTAGGAATGAAACACAGTTTCAATATTCTATAATTCAAAAATTACTCCATTACGCATGCTCTATCTTAAAATTCGATCATCATCATCATCATCATCATCCTCATCCTCATCATCAGCATCATCATCACTCTCATTTTCTTTATCAAATGTGGGCTCTATCTATCTATCTATCTATCTATCTATCTATCTATCTATCTATCTATCTATCTATCTATCTATCTATCTATCTATCTATCTATCTATCTATCTATCTATCTATCTATCTATCTATCTATCTATCTATCTATCTATCTATCTATCTATCTATCTATCTATATGTCTATCTATCTACAGCTTGGGATGGTAATTGACTTAGTTTAGTATATCGTATATAATATACATTTTAGTAGAAAATTAAATGCATTTAATATCTTCATGGTATTAAAGACTTGCATTTTTATTAAATCTGCCTTTTTCCGCTGGTACAAAAAGCAACGACACGTGTAAATAAAATAGGTCTTTGTAGCTAATCTCTTGCTATTGTGTGCTGCTTTTACCAATACAGCACGGGGTTAAGGTATATCTTTATGTCACAGTAAGGACAGGTGAACTTCTATTCTAAACTAACGATATTGTGGCAGTAAATATTGAACTAACAGTCCTACCAACATATCCGAATATCTGAATTTGTGCGTTATTTATTATATTTATTTTATTAATTATAGCTCTTTCTCCATGGATTGGTATTCACCCTAGTTTTATAAAGGCATTGAGGTCTTTTTGACAGGAGACTGTAAATACTATATATGTCTGCTGACTTGCTTGATTTTGCAATGTTTATATACTATATAATTTTCTATTGTTGCCCCAACGGTATTCTTTTCAGTATCCATACTGCTGTCAAGGTACATGCGGATGTTCGCTAGTTATTTTAGGAGGGTATGTAAATGGCTTCATCATCCTAAAAAGACTTACAAAGGACCATTTCTTTATAAGAGGGAAATCGATTTAAGAACAGACCAATTAACACCTCCGGTCAACACGTTAAGGATCAAACCAATCAACATAACGGACGGCTAAAAATCTTACTTCCTTTAAGATTAGTGGTGTCATTAAAATGTCACCAATTAATTGGAATTAACACAGGTGCACGTGATTGGCAGGGCGGGAAAATGTACGGAAATTAAGAGGACAGATGTCAGATGTTTACTGTTATTTATGATACTAGCACACTACTTGTAACCATAGTTTCAAAAGACTTAAAGACTAAATCCACAATAAAGACACTTAGGAACCAAAATACAACTTAACCATAGCTATTTTTAAGGCACGTGCTTTTTAGTTCAAGGCATCAATAATGTCCGTTGGTTATACAAACAGTTTTACGTTACAAGTCAACAACTCTAACCGCTCCGCCACGGGCGCCCCCTGACTATTTTGGCTTTCCATGTCAAAAATCTGAAGAGGGATTACTAGACAGCCTGTAAACATACAATTAAGTGATCAGTTGAGATATTTATTCCTTTATTTTTCGTGGCTTCACCTTTTTAATAACCGTACTCCTCAGACTAAATGTATAAACAAAAATAGTTAAGTTAAAGTATGTAACAATCACTAATGTCTTACAGTTATTTGTGACTCATGTCTTTCCTAAACTTATGCTATCATTATTCACATTTAGTGTGTTATTAAACAAAATAATAACTGAAACCTACCAACCTATTACTATGACCATGCGTATTTTTTCCATAGAAGTCGCTTGCTTGTTTTTTGCCTTGTCATATTTAGAATTAATATATATACAACAATCTTCTTATACACACATATTATTTAAACTATATTGATTTCGGCTAGTATGCATTGTTTTCAGAAAACACATTTAGTTTTAGTTTGAGGATCGACGCTGTTTGACAAAATGAAGCATGTGCATCTGTTAATTATTCAGTAAAGAGCTACCCACGTACCTTACATCAAATAAAGAAAGACGCAGGTTAGTAAAGTATGTTCCAATTAGAAATGTCCATACACGTTTGCACGTAATACAAATGACTCCTTTGTGACGTATACAGGTTACAATGCACCGAAGTGAAAGTTGACTTAAGAATTCACATTCTTAAGATACGTTATGACAAAAGGTGATGATATTTTCAATAGAATAACACATATGTACCCTCATGCATCTAACAGTAACCAACTGTCAGTGCATGCATTCGTAAGTAGACACTAATATTCCAAATATGGGGAGTATTTTTCAAGTAATATTGATTTGACTACATGCTCCATCTACTTGATACCAATTACATGCGCATTCCGCAACAAAATATCACATCCGTCATCCGTGTATCTATCAGTGCCTAAGGTCATTGAGTGTAAACGTAGCTAATATTTATCAAACCGGAAACGGTGAATAATTGTTTCGGTAGGTCTCAGAAACAATAATTTATAATTATGTAATGGGTGTTGTTTGTTCTCCTCTAAAGCACTTTGACATGATAATGTTATGTGAAGTATTAAATGGTTTGAGCAATGCATATGGCATGTTTCGGAATTGGCGAAAGATATATACCTTGAGAGTTCGACCTCGTTTATTAAGTCAACATTTAGAGCAAGACAGGCTAAACCGCTTATCTATAAGAACGTTTTACACAGACTGTGTTATTATTATATCCTGCAGTATCTTAATTACTATCATTGTAAGTGTTTCTTGTGTTCTTCTCTGGGCAACTGCAAATACTACGGCATATTAATAAGCAAGCATGTTTTATGCTTATTACTTCGGATCTTTAGCATGCAGTGGACATTAATGACAATGGTTTATAAGATATATAACATATATCAACATTGAAACTAGCACTCACCTATGGTATAAACAAAGAAGTCAGTTGTAGAAGTGACCACAACACTTATGCAAGAGAGTGTATACCTACAACTAACAACTCTATCCAACCACAACTCTATCTCATTCGTCTTAATATGTATTTTTTTCTTTTAAATTTATATAGATATACACATTTGCTTGCATGCTAGTCAATCGTAAAACTTCGCGGTAAATATTATGATATATTAAATGGCCAAACGAAGTATAATAAATGAGGGAAAGAGATGATGAATTCTCTGTAATGTGTTTTCAGTGTAAAACACTCGAAACATATAATTTTAGAACATGTATTATTTGTAAGGTAGTGATATTTAATCATATGGATATTATATAATGCAAAAATGCCAATTTTTGCCAAATACTACAATTACTAATACTTGTGCTTGTTACACATATACGGATATAAAACAAACAGTGATGACTTACCTCAACTTCAATTCCATCATCTAGATGAAAAAAGAAATGTTTAGGGGTGATTTCACAGTACGTTTTCATCCGGTCTCACCCAAAATGTTGATATTTGACTGATGCTTTTCTTAAAAGTAACACACTTAGTTAACAGAATAGCTATTTAAAATGTTTATTTAACAAACTATTTTTATTGATTTCTTGTTTTGTGCCTTGTCTAATTTTTAAATGCATACCTTGCCAATGTTTTATATAGCAAATTTATTCAAGCTTTATCGAGTGTGTTTAGGTATTTTTTGTCAGAGAAATCAATACACGTTTTAAATGTATAAAGCTTTCATTTTAACAGAACATTAAGTGTTGATACTGTTTAAAGTAGAAAAATCGGTTTGAATATTATCCAATACGGCCGAATCTTAAACATCTGAACAGACGACGAATAACAGCTGTGTGAGGTATTGAGTTGCTCAGCTATTTGATGGCCAATGCAACCTGATTTCTCAGCTGAATGTCGCATGTGCTATCTCTAATAACCAACTGTTACCATATTCAGTGCATGTACACGTGAGCAATATCTAACATTCCAAATGGGGAGAGAAATTATTGTAGTCACTTCATTTTGACATACACCTCATTAACTAAATAAGATTGCGTGTTATCCGTTCGTATTGTAACACAACTGTGTTATATACCGTACATGGTATTAACTATCCCAGTAACCGACGATCGACACTATATGGGCACATTATCCCCCCCACCCCCACCCCCTATTTAGTCATTATTAAAACTAACATACAAACGGTTTTGTGATAATTATCACAAGCTGTATCTTAAAGTAAGGACTTTTATCGTCTTCAATATGAGTGATTTGAAAGTATTTAATTGTCCAAACACTGTCAGCGTTTTCAATAATGTTATTCCATACCCCACAGAATGACAGTATAATTATATTTTTCCCATCTTAATTATGTCGGGAGTAAATTTGATAAGTTTTCGTAAACAAAATAGTGCCATGATTTTCTTATTATCCATCCGTTTCATTGATCCGGTATTTACACTAAACTTACTCATATGACTCAATATTGTTTTACAAAAATGTGTGGATCACGCACATTAAAGCAATGTGTTGATTACGTCAATACGTAAAATTATGTAACGTTCTGCAAACGTTTTTACACTCTGCAAACAAGAGACGAATCGTGTACATGCTGTGCCTAAAACTGCTTTGTTTTAAACAATACTATTCAAAATTGCGTAAGGGAATACATACATGAAGCCTGTAATAGTATATCAATTGTAACATTTTTAAAGATACCACGCACATTAAAGTCACATAAATATGGATTTATGTGTGTTCTCTTATCTGTCTTCACACTGTGATCACAGTAAGAATTTTCATGGGTTGGAGAAAGGTAGTGAGGCGTGGGGTGTACCTTTTTAGCTGAACGCAGGTCCAGACTGCAGCGTAATCCGGAATGGTTTGGGCATAAGAGAGTTACTGATCAATGGCAGTATAGTAAGATATGTACATCATGTATGACTTATTGTTTTACGATCTCCCCCCCCCCCTCTCTCCTACGACATCTCTGTGTATAATAAACTAATAATGTATCCATCTGTGATCACGTCTGTGGACTATTACCTGGGCTTCTTTGTCTAAATACTTCTTTTGGACTACGCACTTCGCCCAAACTCCGCCGTTCCCTAGTTTCCTGTCAAGAATACGACATGCCATTTAGTTATGCACGAAACTAGATCTTGAAACAGGTTTAAAGTCTCAATGTAAGCTATGGTTGATTATTCACATATTAATGGTACTTTGAACAAAGTATATGCATTAATGCAAATTATAAGACCGCATGTCTGCTTTTATCCCGATCGTTTATTTACACATTACTGGTTGTTTTCCATATACTTTTCACATACAACATTAGCAACTTATCTATAAAGAGTGAACAACTTGGTTTATAGTTTACGTTTATGTTAATGTGCTTTCAATGCGAACATACCAGGCGTTTTCTTAGCTACTCTTTTTTTTGTTTTGTTTCTAACGCTCACGTTTCATCTTGCTGTATTTTCTGAGAAAATGAAGTTATTTAAGTCACAAGAACGTTCATATCATAGTAACAATGCAAATAACACCACCATTAGTTGCCAAGCATTCGTCAGTATGTGTAACTTTCATTGCTCGAAATTTGGTGTGCGATACAATAATGCTTATAAAATTAATTGCAGGATGTTCGTTCCTTAAAATAAGCACTTCCTCTGAGTAATTGCTTCTGAATATGGAAGATTTGCGGTTTATTTTCACAGTGAGCAGGGAAATGTGTCTTAAACATAAACGAACATAATCATTTTTCCGTGACAGCTTTGGGGTAGTGTATGTTCCCCTTATGTTATCGAATTGTTGCGTTAATTTTCTGTTAACTTTTGGACGATTCATCTGTATATTCTTTTCAAAAGTTTAATAAGACATGTCCTGTTTCGGGAAACTAAGCAACACTTTTGCAAATGGTATCTAAATAAAAAAATAACCTAAACTCAAGTATAATTTGCTAGTGTAAAGTTGGTCATTTACACACACACACACACACACACACACACACACACACACACACACACACACACACACACACACACACACACACACACACACACACACACACACACACACACACACACACACACACACACACACACATGGTATATTTAAATGCAATAAATTCGTTGATGAAAGTTATGAATGCACCTGACATTTAAAGAACAAATGTCTTATTTTATCTATATCGTTTTCCTCCTTGCTATTTATACATTTCTGATCGCATAAATTATATTTTAAATATAAAGCCTTAACGAATTATCTGTAAGTACAAATTATAATAATTGGTTCATAGTTAACGTCCATGTTAGTATGCGTATAATGTATACATACCAGACGTTTTGACAGCTCCTCTTTCTGTTGTTTTAATTTTCGGTTTTGTTTGTGCTGTATTTGATTAGAAAATGAAGTTATTTAATATGTCACGCAAACTTAAACGATTTCTAAATTCAGTGAAGTTTCGAAACATCAAAACATTAAAGTAATATCATAGTATCTATACAAATCACACAATAATTGGAGGTAAAATATTAGTCAATTTGTATACTTTTCATTGCTCGTAATTTGGTGTTCGATACAAATATTCTTATAAAGGCAATCGCAGGATGTTCGTTCATTAAAAAGCACTCCTTCTGTGGAATTGCGTATTTCTTCTGAATATGAATGTTTAGCGGTTAACTTTCAACAGGTACTAGGCAGGGTGCCTTAGTCATATATGCACATAATCAGTATTCCATATTAACTTTTGTGTAATATTTTCATAGTATCTAATAGATTATATATTTTATTGTTTGCTAACTTCCGGCCATTTAATCAGTATATTTTGCAAGAGTTTAAAAGCAAGAAGATAATGTAGAAACCTGCATGTCATGGTCCTGTTTCTGAATATCAATCAAAACTTTTTAAGCAATATTTAGCAAATGTTACCTAAAGAACAAGAACAATACACGAAAGTATGGCTCATATTTAGCCAGGGTTGATCAATAACATATGTATTTGCCATATTTGAATGCAGTAAATTCATTAATCTATGCTATGAATGCCTTAAATTAGAAGACACTATGTTTTATGTTATTCTAGAGCATTTTCTTTTTTTTCCTGCTATTTATTAATATCTTACATCTTTCGATCGTTTTGCTTCTTGCTTTTTATTTACATATTACTCGTTGCTTTCCACATATTTTTTACATACATCATGCACAACTTATCTAGATGTAGAAGTAGAATTTAACAACATGTGTTTATAGTCTACGCCATTGTTAGTGTGCTTAAAAATACATACCAGCTTCTTATTCTGTTCTCCTAATTCTCGATTTTCTTCTTGCTCTTTTTGCTGAGAAAATATTTTTAATAAGTTAAAATACCGTACTATGTTTCTAAATTCAGTGAACATTCGTAATCTCAATAAAAGTATGTGTTGAGAATTCCTTACATTTATGACGTTATGCCGCTATTTCTTGTATTGTGCCGTTTGGCGTATTTTTGACGTCATTACGTTGATATTGTTATTTATCCCACCATCTCTGTAAATATCGGTTGATATAACCCGTGTGATAAAGATGAGCTTTATCAACCGATATTCGCGCACCTGCTCAAGCCGGACTACTTTTTTGACGAAACGATCAGGAGTGTTTACGAGAACGAAACTCATTTATCCCGTAATTATGCTTGTGGTCACCCCAAAAATGTCCCTAATATAAATATTGGTAAAATAAAGCAAAAAAAAGTTATTAAAAAAAAGAGGATGCGAGCGGTCTCGATCTCTGACCTGCAGGATTGAAAACATAAGTGGCAGCGTCTTTACCGACTGAGCTAACCGGACAGTTATTACCACCTTTCTGAAGTTTTATTTAACTATGATATAGAAAATTTGAAAAACAAAAAAAAAAATCTTGTCCGAAAGATGAAACAACATGTACTGCAGCAACATGATTAAAATTGTTTAGTAATAATAATAAAATCAATAAAAGTCCGAATTTGTAGTCTGCACAAATAAAAACAAGTCTCGAAATGTCCGATCATGCGAGTCCCCGTTGTGTTGATGTTATTTAGTGTGAATTGAAAGAATGTGATGAAGAATCGTGTAAAAACCTAATCAGTGTTGAAAAGATGAGCTACGAAGATTTCGAGGCAAAATCTGGCTTTAATCCGAACATTTTTGAGAAGGAAATTGATCTTGAATCTGTGGTGACTGTCTCAGATTGCAATCATCAGCCTAATCTTAGGGCAGACCCTGATGATCAAATGTCGTTAAATGATGAACATTCATATGGTTTAGATAGAGCTCGATCTTTAGTCGAACCAAATATAGCTGACTGCACAGATCTGGACAAATGTGCTAAAAAATCACAGTTTCTAGACGTAAACATGAACACCAACCCACCACCTCCAATCCCAACATTTCTCCAAATTTCGCAAGTCATCCTGTCAAAAACACAACTATCTTCGAAATTTTAAAGCGCTATATTCAATGTTCATATTTTCAATGTCATCACCAATTAAAATCCATGAGCTACTGTTTGTTACAGCCACAAAAACACACACAAACCTCGAATGTAATTCGCGTTTCTTAATGCCAAGTGCGTAACAACTTTAATGTTACACGGCCTTCACATTACACACTACATGTATAACTTTACACGAGGGTGTGATTTTTGTTGCTATTTTTTTCCGACCATTATTTTCAGTTATCGTAATCAATAAAATTACAAACCTTATGTAAAGCGCAAATAAAATAAAAGAAATAGCATGTTTATTGTCTTATTTTTTTACTGTAAAATAGAACTATTTCTTATAGCCGAATTACTCTATTGCTCGCGCATGAATTTCGTGTATTGCATTGGAATGTCAGATTATGTAACGGAGGAGCAGAAGCGGTAAATTTAAATGTTTAACTTTGATGGTGGGATAAAAAGAATACCAGGTTAGTGTTGATATAGATAAATGTTATCATGCTCGGCCCGAAAATCAGAAAGCACTCGGCAAGCCTCGTGCTTTCTGATTTTCTTAGCCTCGCATGATAACATTTATCTATATCAACACTAACCTGGTATTCTATATGTATATGTTTTTAGACGTTATTAAAGATTTAAACTGTATAAACGTTTTTTATCAATCGTCTCTGTAAAATTGGCGCCATGACAAAACTAAACCAAGAACAGCTACTGGCGATGAGACAGGGGAAAGGAAATGTTATTGAGAAGAACATTGACTCACTTATTGTTGCGATCGAGGAAAATGACAGAGATTACTTCGACCTGGCCATGGTGAAAATTGAGACCGCCATGGAACTAGTTTCGTCCTTCGACGAGAAAATCTTATCTTTCACGCAAGTAGAAAACTTAGCAAGTGAGATCACGGAGACAGCGGAATATGAAATGAATGTTCAAAGAAAAATTCGACGACTGAAGAAGGAACTCACACAGACTACGACTCAGCCTTCTTCAGTTCCCCGGGAACATTCATATTTAGTCAACGCTACCCAGCACTCTATCGCCATCGAAACAACGCAATCGCCTAACTACCCGCCGCCGCTGACATCCGCTTACGCAACGCCGACACACTCCTACCCGCCGCACCCGACATCTACATACTCAACGCCGATCACATCCTCCTACCCGCCGTCGCCGACTTCCGCCTACGTGCCGCCGACATCCGCCACGCACCGGCGCCGACTCTCTCGCCGCCGCCAACTTCTGCTGAGTTACTGCCCCCTTCGGACCCATCCAGTGCATTGTGGGTACCTTCAGATGTCAGCTTCGATGTTTACAGAAGACAAGCAACACAACATGCCTCGCAAACTGTAAGTTCGATTATTTCTTCCAATTCGAGTAGCTGTCACAGATTTCCAAAGTTAACATTACCTTCATTCGATGGAAATATTTTCAACTGGCAGTCATTTTGGGATTCCTTCGAGACGAGCATATATTTAAATCCCAGTTTAAATGATGTGCAAAAGTTTAATTACTTGAAAGCGCAGCTAGAACAGGAAGCTGAATGTACGATAGAGGGATTTTCATTGATAAATGCAAATGATGACAGGGCAGTTGAGCTACTGAAAGAAAGATTTGGCCAGCGACATAGAATTACTCATGCAACAATGCAAGCGCTATTACAGATGCCTGCACCCCGCGATAACGTTTAGAGTTTACGAAACCTTTACGACAAGATGGAGACCCACGTAAGAAGTTTAGACTCACGTGGTCAACATCAGGACACCTACGGGGGACTGCTGGTTCCGGTCGTCCTAGACAAACTTCTGGCGGACATCAGACGGAATCTAGCTCGCGAACACGGAGACGTGAACTGGCTTCTATGTGACCTCCGACGCGTCATTTACAGGGAATTAGCATCATGGAGGCCGGAAGTGCCATCAGACCGGAAGTTGAGCAGTTTCATGCTACAGCGTCATTCTACACTGGAACAAAAGAGACGAAGAAGCTGAAACGCTCTTACACTAACAGCGCCGTTACTAGCAGAACATCAATCATCTGCCCCTACTGCCATGCGAGTCACAGACCAGCCGAGTGTAAGAAGTTTGATACAGTAGAAGAAACAAAGAAAGTATTTAGACAAAATACTTTGTGTTGTAACTTTCTCGGAAAGCACACCGTTGATCAGTGTCGTTCACACACGCGCTGTTACCATTGCCGCGGTAAGCATCACATAAGCATATGCCAGACGAAAGACAAGACAATCAAGGACGTCACACAGGAAGCGTCTACAATCAGACCGGAAGCTGCAGTTTTTCACTCCTTCGTCAGTCGTTTACAGTCATGTGTGTTGTTGAAGACTGCTATTAACAGTGTTTGCTCCGGACAGATGCAGACAGACGCTTGCATACTATTTGACGAAGGCGGACAGAAATCGCTTATAACGGAGAAACTAGCTCGCGATCTTGATGTACAGAGAAACGACACGATAAGTATTCGTGTTGCAGCATTTGAAGAAAATAATGATAGGTTACGTCACGTAGATACTGCTACCATCTATCTGCTCACAGAACAGAAGATACGAAAACCCATCAACTTGTTGATAGTCCCTACACTCGCAGCACCAATCAACACAAGTTTACAGCACACAGCCACGTGTTTGCGGTATCTGAAGAAATTGAAACTCGCACATCCGGTGACAACAAGTGAGCAGTTCGACATCTCGGTGCTAATAGGCGGGCGCAGATCACTATGCAAACAGATGTTTCATCTTCAAACCACGTTCTCAATGTCATGATATCGCAACCAGACGACAACAGTTTACTCGAACGCTTTTGGACATTAGAGAGTATGGGCATTACGTCAACTGTAGAAGAGCCAGCGAAGCGTGACCCTTTACAGATTTATCAGCAAACGTCAATCGAGTACGCTGATAACAGGTACACTGCAGATCTCCCGTGGAAAACCGATCATGAATCACTTCCGTCCAACTATCATGTTGTGAAAAGCAGAACAGAGAGCACGGTAAGAAGACTAAAACGAGAACCGAAAATGATACAGCAGTATAGTGAGATAATCGAGCAAGAACGCTTAGAATTTATAGAGAAAGTACACACGTTCCAGCCCACTACAGCGACCGTGCACTACATACCCCACCACCCTGTAAGAGAGGACTCCTCTACGATTCCAATACGCATTGTGTACGATTGTAGCTGTAAACAATCACCTGACCATCCGAGCTTGAATGACTGCCTAGAGAATACACCACCCGTTCTCAACGATCTGAGTGCCATTTTAGTGCATTTTCTGCTTCACAAGTATGCAGTAAGCACAGACATCGAGAAAGCATTTCTCCACGTGGGCTTGAGAAAGAAGGACCGTGACGTCACACGTTTCCTGTGGTTAAGTGACCCATCAGATCCAGACTCCCCACTTTGCACATACCGCTTCAGGACAGTTTTATTCGGCGCGACCTGCTCACAATTCATGCTGAACGATCGACCCTTGACGCAGCTGCCATAATCATGCAACGAGTTAGAACCTCTTACACCTTCGCACCTCGTTTCCGGCGGGAGACTTACCTTACTTCCGTACAACAGCATTGCGATAGAACTAGAATCGCATTCAAGCAGAGACAACAGAAGTGTCATCCGCAAACGTCTACAGCAACTCAACATGCTGCTTGAACAGTTTTGGAGAAGATGGCGGATGGAATACTTAACAGCACTTTGCGAATCACACAGACTTTCCGAGAAGAGGAAGCAGATTATAGCCGTAGGAGATGTGGTACAGATACATAACGAATGCCCTCGTAGTCGCTGGAAGTAGCTGGGAATCGTTGAAGAACTCATCACCGGAAGAGACGGCTTACGTACTAACCGCCAGTGGCGTCACCTCCAGACCATTGGTCAAGCTCTACCCTTTAGAAGTGACGTGTGACACAAGATGGGCGGCTATTTGTGACATTTAAGCGATGATTTCAATAAACATTAAATAGTTATTCTTATTAATTATAGTCTGTTCATACTTGAATACATTTTGCGGCCCCCAGAATGTTGAGAATTCGTTACATTTATGATGTTATGCCGCCATTTCTTGTATTGTGCCGTTTGGCGTGTTTTTGACGTCATTACGTTGATATTGTTATGTATATGTTTTAGACGTTATTAAAGATTGAATCTGTATAAACGTGTTTTATCATTTGTCTCATTAAAAGTATGCTTATACATTCAATCGAAGGATTCCTTTGTGTAATTGCTTATTGCTTCTGAATAAGGGGAATGCTGCTGTTTATTTTCCAAGTGAACAGGGCAAGGTGCCTAAAGCATATATGAACATTATCATTTGTCCATATATACTTTGGGGTAATTTGCCTTTTCCCTGTTACCGAATATAGTTTTTCTTTTATTTTCTGTTAAACTTTGTGCATTTTATCAGTATGTTTTGCGTATGAAATAAAAAAAATAAAATAAAAGGAAGATAATACAGAAATTCCCACTGACTCTCCTGTTTCTGAATATTATTCAACACTTAAAAAGCTCCTATGTTGCAATTGCTATATTAAGAACAATATATTAAACGCAAGTATGGCATCATGTTTTAAAGTCTCAATTCAAGCCAGGGTTTATCAATACCATATGTGTTTCCTATATTTGAATGCAGTAAATTCTTAAATCTAAGTTATGAATTTCTGTTACATTTATAGATTCCCTGTCTTTCTTTATCTAGGTAGTTTTTTCTTCCTGCTATTTGTTTCCATCTTACTAATTGCTTTACATATACTTTAAACATAAAGCACTGACATCTTCTCTAGAAGTAGAAGTTTAAAAACATGGTTTATAGTGAAGGCCGATGTTAATGTGCTTACAATGCATACATACCAGACGTTCTTTAAGCTCCTTCAGCTCCTTCAGATTTTCTGATTCTCGATTTTCTTCTTTCTATATTTGTTGAGAAAATAAAGTTATTTAACACGTCACACGAACTTACTATATTTATAAAACTCGGTGAAGAGTCCTAACATTAAACTATCATAGTAATATCATAGGATCAGTAAAAAAACAATCCATCATTAGGGGTCATTATGTAGTCAATATGTCCTCCTGTCATTTCTGGTAAGTTAAGGCGTTATAGGAATGTTTATAAAGTTAATCGCAGGATGTTTGTTCGTTAAAAAAATCAATTCCTTTTATAATTGCTTATTGCTTCTGAATATGGATTTTTGCGATTTATTTTCACAGTGAACAAGGCAGTGCGCCTTAAGCATATATTAACATAACATCATATTTCCATAATAACTTTTGGGTAACATTTTTGTTGTTTTAAGTTATATTTTAAATGAAGATAATGAAGATAGTTGCATTTTATTGTCCTGCTTGTGAATATTTATTAAACCCTTTGCTTAAGAACAAGTAAAAGAAACGAAAGTATGACCTGACATATTAAGACAGATATTGCAACAACAAGAAAGTAAAGAATACGATTGTTAATTGTTGTCCTTAAGTACAGGTTTGATACAGTTGAAGACGTTTTATGTTCACTTTTAAGTACATGTATAAACAGTTGTAAACATTTCATTTCTTAATCTGCTACCTTTCCTTTTATTCATAGATGACGTACTGACCTCGAAAGTAAACTTGTTAGAATTTGCCGTTGTCGGTTAGGTTCACTAATATTACTGGAACTTATAACAGTCAAATATTTTCCGGGAATATCGACACACGCTTTCAAGAAAATAATAAATAAATCCAAGATTTAACAGAAACAGGGCACAAAAAACATCCTTATTATTTTTGAAATATTGTTTCTTTCGAACTAATTTGTGCAAGTTATATTTTGAAAGTGTAGATTCAATTTAAAAACGATCATCTAATTCTAATAAAGTAATACGGAAAAGGGTTAAAAGCATTAAAATGTGGTCTTCTATATGACAAAAGCATACAGAGTAAAGACACCGATACGAGACATTATACTAAGAAAGAACATTCAACTGTTAGTGACTTGGACGGTCAGTCGGCAAAATGACACACTGCGTGCTTAAGTTCAAATACAGTTTCCTGATTCCTCTGTAAAACAAACACAGTTATGCATGTGATGATCTTTTAGAAGCTTTAATTGACATTTCCTGCTTTAATTGACTGTATAAACACTGAGCGTCTCAAACTTTTAATTAGTTCATCTCAGTGTAATAAAGCAAATGCACACGATGCATTTAAATTACAATTAGTTTAAAATCACGGTGGCTAATGGAAAGTAGCAACCTGATATCAGTAAAAAATATTTATATACATACATCCTTAGTTAGCAATCCATATTTAAATGTAAAGCTTTAGTTATTTATTTTTAGTAGCATTTATAGGTTGTGTTTATGTCAGTTATTAATGTGGACACACCTAAATTTAGGATGTTACTGCTTCCTTTATATGTTCTTGTCGGTGTTGACGTAAACTTTCATCCGATTTCTGAAGCAAGTTGTATACAATTTGCCAACAATACATACCACTTCAGCCATGCCCTCATTTTTTAGTTTTAATTTTTGACTTTCATCTGTCAGCTTTTCAATAAATATAAAGAAAGAAGCATGTACAGATGTGTGACAAACAGCTTTAAAAAAAAAAAAAAAAACGATAAGTGAAATATTAAACCTACTGGCATAATAAGTCAATTACTATATTATTCAATGTCTTGCAAACATGCATCGCGATCGTATTTGCCTTATAAATAGAGATGAAACTACGGTTTAAACTGAGAGTCATTGCACTAAAAATGATTCACATTATATTGGAATGTATATGCACACTCTCTTGTATGCTTGTAGCATTCTTGGCTACCTGAGTCTCGGAAGATGTCTTCCCTTATAAGTGATCAGCCCATATCCTTGGTGGTATAGCCTTTCTGTGCTTTTCCCCCACTATTTGACTACTTTGTGTAGGCATCAATGTAAAGGCCAGTTTGCGTTTGAAATTGTACCACTTGCTGTCATTAGAGACGTCAGCACAAACCAAAGAAATCAACGATAAGCATGCTACTGCATTCATATAAAAACACACAAACTATTTGTCCTACCTTTGCTCCAAATTCAAGTCTTGCACCTGAATAAAACAAAACATCCAAATCACAATAATGAGTTGAAATAAATAAAAGCATGTGTTCATTTAGTTTTGTCTTAATTATGATTTTCTTTGACACCCTTAGTCTAAATGATTTTATGCCTTATGTTTCCGTTAGCCATTTCGACACAATGTGACAACAACTACTTCGCTCCATCTCTTTATTATATCAATATTTACTTTAAGTACAGAAAACTAGAAAACAATGAGGAGTTAAAATATTTCGAAAACTTGTAAGTATTCCATAGTGTAGTTATATTTGACGTTACTGACTTGTTCACACTAAGTGTTTTTAGCACCTCTTTTGATTTTATCGAGTTATTTCATATTACAAAATATAAAAAAAAACAACATAAGTTTATGATCCCAAAAATTTATAACAGTAACAATAACAAGGCTTTACAAGATGCAACTTACTTTGTGTAATCTCCTGTCCAGATGACAATGTTGCCAATATAGTCTCCATATACATAATATCCTGTTCGTATGTAAATATAATAAAATCATTGTCATATGTTACCATCTGTTTTTCTTATTCTAATACCATGGCCAATGTGATAATTAACCACATTTTAAACACATTTTAAACACAAACATGCTTTTAAACGAAACACACTTGAAATATATTTGTTTCGATTCATTTGATTTTATGGGAAAATGTAAATGAAAAGTGTATGCTACATTTGTATTAGAATAAACATGCAATGTTTGCTTCCGTTCTGTTACACATAGTAGAATGCACAATCATTTACTTGTAATGTGTGACACCGAACTATATTAAATGACCATACAATGCATAAGACTTTGGCTTATGGAATAAAGCTCTCTCTTCGAAAGCCCCATATCCGAGACTCAACCCTGACATTTAAAAGTGGTCCTTCGCAATACGAAGCAAAATCGCGTGCAACATTAAACTATCTTAGTTCCAGTTATACAATAAAACGTTTACCATTTTAGGCGGAAACATGTCCCCATCCACTTATAACGACGTTCAAACAAATCTTAGTTTAAGTATGTTTAAGTACCTTAAGTTGATTTTTCGCCTTATCACTGTTGTGCTCATAAGCTTTTCTAGCGACAGGAAGCCATCCCTGAATCAGTCTCACGACCATTGAGTGTAGAAGTCTAGCATCACCTGTTCTTAACTGGTTGTGATGGAAAACATGAGTTTGTAAATAATATAGATACAATATTCAAGACTTACATATAGTGTATGAGTAATATTATATTGAAATTGGATTTGAAAACAAGGTGATCCAAACAAGCGAGTTTTATACAAGTGTTATTGCTCTAAGCGATATATAAACTAATGATTTTTTCAGCAGATGTATGACAATATTACATCCAATGGCAATAACATTGCAAGATCGCAAACGTGTGCATGCACATGATTTGAAACCGTACCTGTTTAATGCTTTCAATTGCTTCAGTAACTTCGTCCGTGCTTTTTAATAACTTGATGTGTTCTAGGAAGTCAAGAATCACATCGATGTTGTTTTCCATCTCTTCCTGGCTTATGCTCATTGTAGCTGGGTGCATTGTCCTGTTTCTCACCTTTCTTAGCTGTTAAAAAGTGCTTATTATTGGTATGTTTTCTTAGTAATAACACATGTTTAATGATCTTTTATGAAATTATGTTCCAACAAAACGGAGCAGAAACAATGACATGTAGCAAGCTACATATCAAGGTATACACAATGTATATACGCACAAACTTACAGCAGAAAAAAGATTATAGCGTTATGAATGCGTTTACTCCATTTATAAGCGTTTACTTTAACTACCATTAAAACTAACACACATATGTATCAATTCAGATTCAGCTTCCTTGTTATACATATATTATATGCATAAATATGCATGTGTGTTTATGCGTGTGTGATTGTGTGTGTCTATCCAATTTATATCAAATGCCACAACACCTTATAAAATAGAACATATGTAACTTACATCATCGATTTTTCTTTCGTCAAAGATCTGCATCAATGGCTTGCAGCGCTTAACAATGGTACAGAGGGCCGTAATATCGCACTTTTGAAAATCGTGTATGTCACATCTCATCCAATCTTTGAGAAACAGACGGACAAATTCAAATGGCGACTTAAGCCACTGCTGGGGATCGGTGCCTTTTAACATTTGATAAAAATTGACGGAATCTGAAGTGTGTCCTTTGATAATGTTTAAAAGATTCTGGCAGGCGACTAGCGTCCCAGGACACAAGTGTTTAAATTGGGCCAGCCAGCCATTGACTGGTCTGATGTCGTCAGCTGTTGCTTCTGCGCAAAGTTGTCTTCCGAAATCCGTCATAGATTGAAGCTGCAAGCTTTTCATTTCATTCATGACAATTGGCATGAATATTGGTTGAAGGTATTTCATTGCTTGTGTACTTCTATACCAATTCGTATCCCCTATAGCCAGTAGGATCTGAAACGTAAGTTTTACACTTATACGCGATCAACGATCTATGTGTACACCATTACACACAGCTAACTACATAGTTTCGTAGTGAACAATTTTAATGTAAAGATCCACATATCTTTAGGATACCAGATACTACAGCCAATTTTCAATAGACAAAAACGCGTTTGTGAAATTTCGTTTCGAAATATCACTCGTTTGTAATTTGGTAATATAATGATATCTAATGCTTTCAGATTCTTCTGAGGAGACAAGCTCGAACTTCCACAAGGAAGCATATTGTACTAAAATGTGTACGTGCTGTTCATTATTTAAGAATTATGTTCATTAATGCCCTATGAATTGTTACTACATGACTTTATGGCTGTATGAACTGCATAATTAATAAACTGTATAACTCACATTATTTATAAACTGATTTCCTTGTGTTGTTGAATTTGTATCTTGGGTGTTGATTATTTAAATTTGACTTTTAATAAATAATGAAGTATTATACGTGCTTTAGTTTTGATCTGTTTATCACTTTGAGCTGTTGGTTGCCTTAATAATTCGGCCATGTCCATCGATTAAATCCTTCCTGAAGATCTGTCATTTTCAACCTTAACGTTTTAGCAAATAAAGTGTCCAACTTACTCATGACTTACATAATTAGCAGAACTTGACATTGGTAATCATCTCTTTATTTACGCTACATCGGCAAAGTCTGCTACTTGCAATTTGTGTGTTTATAAAAGTGTCGTGCTTCTTTGGTAGTACTAGTATTTTTAACACGCACGCGAGATGTAATTCACTAGCTTATGTCAAAACACTTATTTCGGTCTATCTGTCGTACTCAACTTATTGCATTTTTACATAATGCAAAAAGTGGATTGTTCTAAAATCTTACAATTCAAGAAAAAAGTCCAGTCAATACTGGTATGTTTACTGCATAAGACACGACCATATAGACACTTCACGTTAAATTTAAGTCATAATAATTACTAGAAAAAACAACAAGCAGCGATAAACAAGCAGCGTAACATATTTGAAGTTGTGTTAAGAGAGCTAAATTGTCTTGTTAATGAAAGGGGATGATTTAGGTGTCAACATATTTCACCATGTAAATCTATTATTAGTGTCAGAAACCCTGCAATAGTGTGGTATTTCTCCAGTCTCGTTTTATAAACAATAATAATAACTCACGTTGATTACATGATCACTAAAAATCCATACGTTTAAAAGATACTTGCCGTTTTGATTTCCTTTTATTCGGCTACGTAAGTTAATCGGTGAAGCCGGGATGTTTGATCGCAAAGCCTTTCAAAAATGTGTCACACACGCATTTTTTTTTTTCACGAGCCACCGTGGTAATGTTCGGTGTGACTACTAACGCAATCTATACGATGGCGGCACGATATCTGCTTCAAGTGGACAACGTCTTCAGATAACTGAAGTACTGTTGCTGGCACGATAAACCCAATAACATTAATTAATTAATTAATTAATTAATTAATTAATTAATTAATTAATTAATAAAAATATCATTACACAATCTGTGGAACATGTTTTGAACTGTGTATATTTTTCCACAAACATACGTTGGCTGTATGTATGTTTCATTGGGCAACATATGTTTATTTTCACTTTGAACTAGTGTGTGACTAAAACATTATGAAATGGTAATACAAATGACTTTACCTGCTGGTCTTGATCCGCTGTCTTTCCTAATGAAACAGAATGTCGTTATTATGGTAATCTGGTAATCTGGCAGTACACTTGATTATGCTTATTGTCAATGTATAGCTGAGTAAATGTAAATGCTAATCAAGGTCGAGAAATAGTAAAATGGCATAAGTTTCATGTATTCCATTTAATCTATTTTTTTATCAAAGCTTATCCACATGCCCACTAACAATTTCAATCTACTAATAGCAAACGATCTATACAGCAATAACTTAAATATGTTAAACATGTTCAAGATATAAATTCTAGGTAGTGTTGAGTACATTAGGTGAAAAGATTGTCTGAATATACATATTTGATTTGTTATGTCTTATTTATGTATTTTCCCTTTCAATTATGTTAAGATCAGGAAGAAACCGTTGCACGCATATCGAATACAAGTTCCCCCGTTATTTTGTTCACGTACCGGACCTGGCCAAAAAAAATATGCAGTTACTTGAACTGATGGGTTAAACACGACGATGGCTTTACTTATAGTTAATATCTGAATTATTAATATTTGTATTCAATATCAAAATAAAGATCTCTACTGAATCTTGGATTCAGAAGACGAGTAAGTAAGGAATGTCCAATTTTCAATTTCATGTAATCTATTGCACCATACCTGTTAGAGATGACGAGTCAGGAGCATTTTGATCATCATCCGAGTCCTTTTCCTTCGCAGCAGCACCCTGAAGTTAATTATACCGTTTTTAAACATAGCATGGTTCTTCCATAACGCATTAAACTGCATATTATCATCAAAATAACTGTATTATTCTCGTCCTCTAACTAAAATCGCTACCATAATTCGGCTCAAAAGTAATAAGCGTAATTAAGGTATACATATTCAGATCTTAAAGTTAAATAGTGTTTTCAGAAATACAATAGATGCGTAAAATGAAACATGTTTCAAATTGTTAAAGGGGTATTTTACATTTAAATCACGGATAACATTTCTTGTAAATAAATCAGAACAAAATGTTGATTCCTTAAAATGATACCGCTCATTGCTTTACCGTTTCTGGTTCCATCCTTTGAAAGATGAAGGATCGTTTTCTATAGATTCTAGAAGGGCATTCCCACAGAGATTTAATTCAGCCTCAACAACCTGTGTAACGCATCCGAATGGTTAAACGTGGAAACTGGTGTTGTATGTCCAGCTGAAATTGTGTTACAATTACGTAAGTTTAAATAACTTTTAATGAAAGTTTACTTAAAAGATATATATAAAAACTTTCACTAAATGTGATATTTCTATAACCTATACTCCCTCTGTGCTACTACTATTACTACTACTACTACTACTTCTACTACTACTACTACTACTATTACTACCACCACCACTACTACTACTATTACTGCTGCTACAACTACTACTACTACTACTACTACTACTACTACTACTACTGCTACTACTACTACTATTACTACCACCACCACTACTACTACTATTACTGCTGCTACTGCTGCTACTACTACTACTGCTACTACTACTACTACTACTACTACTACTACTACTACTACTACTACTACTACTATTACTACTACTACTACTAAAGGTGCTGTCATATCCACCACCTTATCCGCTTTCTACTACGTTAACTACTGCTACTGCTAGAGGTACTACCAAAACTTGTACTACTACTTATACTAATACTACTATTATTCAATCTCCGTAAAGTCAGATCTTACAAAATGTAAGATCTGATGACGGCCCTCAAATACCGTAAATAAACAACGATTGTTTTCCCCGATAACTTTTTCTATAACAGCCAGTCAGAGAGCGTAATGTATTACGCTTTCAGTAAGAGTCGCAAAATGGCTGCTATCGATGATGCAGTAGAAAAGTGTTTGACACAATTACGAACTCGCATGTTAAAACCACTTCAGAAGCAAAATCTTGATTGAATTATGGATACCACATACAACGCACCTGTCTTCAGTGATATAAGCCTTGCGCGGAGTGTCCATGTTTACATTTCTTTTTAAATTGGGGCAGCCATTAAATGATACGTTGTCAACGCTTCGGATCGTCATTTAACTTTGCGATATTGTAGGCAACAATCTGATTTTTGGGGAAGGTTTTATTGGCTTGTCGTCAGATCCTGATAGCGAAGCGGTTTTAAGGATATGGTTTTATTCAGATTAATTATTATAATTGCTTCTATTACTACTACTACTACTACTACTACTACTACTACTACTACTACTACTACTACTACTACTACTACTACTACTACTACTACTACTACTACTACTACAACTACTGCTACTATTACTATAGTCCTCCTTGCTTTCAACCTTTCTCTGCGTTACCTACACCTACTACTATTACTACTACTACTGTAGTCCTTGTTTTCGTCATTTTTTATGTTACATACTACTACAATTATTCGTACTCCTTTAGTACTCGTTCTCCTCCTGTTTACGTTAGCTACTACCACTAATACAACAACAGCAACAACAACAACTACAACAGCTAATAATACTAGTACTACTACTACTACTACTACTACTACTACTACTACTACTACTACTACTACTACTACTACTACTACTACTACTACTACTACTACTACTACCTAAAGCAATGTGCAGTACATAGTCTTCATTAATGACTTATATCACTAGATCACTTTTGTGGTTCTTACCCGGGACCCTCCGATGCATATTCTAGACCACGGACACCCAGACACAATTTTAATCGTGTGAACATCGAAATTTTACTAAGAGAAATCTTTATCATGACAATTAAGGTACTTACAAAGAAAATGCATTTATCTATAGAATATATCTTAGGTTACTCTAGAGGATTACAAAGGGGACCGTATGTTCTTGGCTCATTTGGCGAGTCTTAAAACTTTAACTAAAGTGAATGTAAAATGTAGATATACAGAATGTGTATCTAAGCAAAAACCGTGTTATGTAACACTCCAGCTTATCACTGCGTGGGTTCAAGTCCCGGCCAGGGCGATTTCTTTCTTAAGGAGAAGTTCGAGCTGAATTGTGGTGTGCCGTTGGTCCTACTCACACAATTGTTTGGGATCTTCCACAACCAACACATAGCTGAACGTCGTCTTATAATTCTCCCATGCGTTGTATAAAAACGAAACAAAAGCAGCAATGTATAATATGTATCCCGTCATTAGTGACATTTGAATCGGGTGTCTGATTAATAACTGTTTTAAAAGTACTTGCAGAAGATTAAAATATAAAAAAAAACTTTCTGAATTTAACAATCGTTTAACTATGTCACACTGTCAATATTTTAAATGTGTTTAGGTTTTTATATTGTTTTTCTCTGTCATTTAGTAAAAAAATAAGGAAACAGTCATTTTTCTATTATCATCTGACAAAATTAAACAGCTTTAAAATTCCTCGCAGCAGTTACTTTTCGTTTTATTAGTACAGTAACAGTGCAAGTAGCATAGCGTGAACGCAGGAAACAGTCGAAACTATTGACCGGTCAACAGTTCGCGGACGTGGATTGTTTTTAGATTTTCAGAAAACAGTAAAAAAAATACCAAATTACATTTATATAAGGAATTAGGTAATAATGTAAAATGTTCCACATGACTGAACACCGGGCATGATACCTCATCTAATCACATTATCCTGACATCGGACAAACAAGTCGTGGAACTACTCTTCTGTTTCCTTGAGCTTTAGCAAGGGAGCTATACCACTTCCAATTTTAAAGACTTTGGTATGTCGTGGCCTTTGATCGAACCTGGGGCCTCCCGTATGCTTTGAAGTATTAAAAGGCTTATACACTTCAATTGAAGAAATTATTACATTTTAAATTATAAGACGTCACTAGGTCAGCTTCGATAATCATATTTAAGTCCTTGAAAAACGTGGCTCGATCATAACACGTGGTCAAGGTTATGTCTACAACTATGAGGCTATATATTCAACATCAATTTAAAATGATAACCCCAAAAGGTTAGGTTGTCCTTGTTTACATAAACACGTTTTATAAAGAAGACGAAATGCAATACCTACAAAGATAACGCATTTAGGGCCTGTGTATTGAACTGTTTTATAAAGAACCGATTTAAAGCAAGCTGACACTACAATCGTAACACAAGATTATTTAATAGTTTTGTCAACAAATTCGACTACTTGGATAAATAATACATATTCATTAATAATAATAATACGTATATATCTTCTAAAATCAAACGTACTTAATGCTACTAATAATGACACTATTACTACTATACGTATTGCTGCTAGTTCTACCACCAGCGCAAGAACAACTGCTGCTTCTCCTCATTACAAAATATATAATACATTACAATCATAGTTAAATAAAAAAAGCAATTAAATGTTAGTTATGTGCAGTGTGGTAAGGGAGACGACTTCTAGTGATAAAGGAGTAAGCGGCTTGCTCTCACCATCAAGAAATCCTTGTGAGCAGAACAATGAGTTTAGCACTTCGGCCTTGGCATCATCGTTAGTTGATTGTATTTCGTAGTATGAGACATTTTCTTTTATGTCATTTTCTTTGCGATTTTCTACCATGTCTTATATCCGTATTTGGGTAGATTTTCTCAATTATCTTAGTTTTGTATTCAGATTTCGATTTTCGAATAGATGAAGTTTCCTTATTGCCAACTTTTCCTAAGTCTGATCCGGAAGAATCAGTATTATCTAGATTGGCTGTTTATCCAGTTTACTCCTCGGCGTATTTGCGATCTTATAATGCAATTCATTCAAGGGGTGTCTAACGGACTTATTATTAAATGCTTGCTTTTGTTGGCGTTGTTGTTGTTGTTGTGGTTAAATATTATATCCCAGTCAACAAATGTTAGTTGATCGTTGTAGAGTTATACCAGCCAAATATGTTTATTTATAAGAATTACAGTTAGGTTTGTTGTAGTTGAGTACAATGAAAACAAATTAGATCAGGTGCGAATGGATCAGCAAAAGAAAAACACAACATGGGAGTATATGTACGGTGTTTCTTATTATCATTTAGTCAAGTGAATTTTGAAAATGTTACATAAAGTATGTTTGGCTTGATAAACGTTGCTCAGCATTATACGATGAGAGTAAATGGTTTATCTTGGCAATTGCTTTGTAAATTGATGTTGAAATTTCCTGTAAATATTATGTTGTATTTGTTTTAGACCTGCTCGATACCTTGTTCAAAACATGACCAGAAGTTGTTGTTGGAGTCTGGAGGACGATATAAAACCGCCCACATAAGTTTTACCTTTGTTCGCTATTACCTCTATTAACACTGCTTAAAACCATGAATGGAATACCTGTACGGTCCTTGTAGGCGATATCATTGCGAACATACACAGCGACACCACCTCCGGTTCTACGGGTTCTGTCGCAACGTGTGGGTGTTCCGAAATCTGGGATGTGCAACCTTTCAATACATACAACAGAATATCTTTTTTGTAAAAGATCACATGGCTGTGCTCCGAGTTTTAGGGTGTCAGTTGTAAACTCTGGACATTAAGGTGCATCATCCTTAAACCACTACGGAGAAACTATTGGTAAGATGTTTCTAGGAAAGTTTTAGCCTGGGTTCCAGACATCTGATGGACATCGTTCAAAAGTAAGATAATTAAGCTGCGGAGGAGACAAAATTAAATTGGTCTCAGGGTGCAACAACAAACAAATATCGTGCAAACATCATCAACATAACCGAATGTGGGCGGTAATGGTGGATGAAACATACCTTAACCGCGCACACAGACGACAGTAGCATGTACTTTTTAAATATGTTTTAGTAGAACTTCTAAAAAGCGTCATTGAAGGTACTTTCCACATCGCTTCTCCAACAAAAGAGCTGAAATAATACATGGCAACATAGCAACTAGCCGTATTAGTTGAAGTATAAAGTGAGATATTGTAAGGTTCATTTAATAAGTTCCTTGTGGTATTAGTATACTGAAATCGATTATAGAGTGATACGTCGATATACTCGATATAGATATATGTCGTTAGGGTAAATCCATTTTCTTTGGGGCCAAGAATATACGTGATCGCGGGCTACATATTAAAAGACAACACCAACAAAATCTCTCACGCTTAGGAGACAAGATTGAAACATTCACCGCGAATGATCATAACAACAGGAATTATATACTTACACATGTTTTATCTACGTTTAAGCTATGTGGATATGTTTTATTAACTATATTCAAATGCGTATGTTTATTATCGAAATTATGATTAAAGCATCGAGAAAATGATATAGTTTCGAGCTTTGTTTTATAAACATTATTTTCAATTATAATTGTATTGATGAACCCTGCAAGTCTGGAAATCATTCTATTGTCTGTCTCAAAATTAGGTTTGCATAATAATTCTATAAGTAAAGAGCTAAGCGATTTAACAACATTATAACTGTAATAATATAAATAACTGTATAACTGTACATGTACGGGATCGGAACGCATAGTTTAGTAGTAGCTAAACAGCACAGTAAAAACATAGCACAGTAAAACGATACATGCGCATGCATTGAATAAGCAGACACTGCAAAGACATCAAACTCGTGCTGCGTTCTAATGATCTATTGTTATGTGGGCAAGGTCATATGGAGAACAATGCATGACCGAAACATGGTTTGCGGGCATTCAGTCGAAACGTATTGTCCTGAAGAGATCGCCTTCATTTACCTTCAATGCCATCATCTACAATATTGTAAATATTATCATCTGAGAATTTGTCTTACCGATTATAACAACTCAGTTAAAAGGCAAAAGAAATGATCGATATTTTCACAGACATTGCTACAGGGAAAGACTGTCCAGGAGAATATGTATTATTAGAAACAAGTAGGAAGGTGTTTAGTTATAAGGGTATAAACAACAGATCACACGCTGAATAATCAAGCGCTATACATGCATAGCTCTTTTATTTGCTATTCATTTGAGTATAATAAGGTATAATTTGGTGAACCGAACCTTACGTATACGACATTGAACGATTACCAAGAGAATTGGTTTTAAGTTACACGTTTAAATGGATGTTTGCATAAATTTTCACTTACCTGCGTTTGCTAAGTAAGAAGGTGGAGTAACTAGAAGAACTTAATGCAAATTATATGTAAGCTGGAACTTATTTAATTATTTCAAATATAATGAATTAGCTATCGTTCATGTAAAATTAAGTATGCAAACATACAGTTGTATTGTCCCATATGTATTACGCTATTAGAGTAGGTGTTCAGATTGTCACATCATCGTGGGGTAGGAGAATCTGTCACAGCGTATTTGAATATATTTTTTTTTATTTCTTTAAACAAATATATGCATTATTTTGTACGAGTATATGCACAGCTTTACAAAAAATATTTTGGACGGATCAATTATGCGAGAATTATCATCCCTTTTGCTCAAAGCCAAAGCATAAACGATTTACTTCATAGTAATGTTGTTTTGTTTTTTTAATCTGTATGTTCCAGGCAGACATGTTTTTGACAGATTACGAATTTTACACAATTTTGAGGTAAAACAAGCTAAAGCTCTAGCTCTTGTATTTTATGTCTGAGGTTTTTGAAAATATAATACAACATGTCATGGCAATGTTTTGAGACAGGTCAAAGTTACATTAAAAATATGTAAAGAGTGTCACTTAATAGTATGCATACCAAATATAAGTGGCTAGCTGACATTTTTATTTATTTTTTTTTTTTTTTTAAATTACTACTTTAGACTATTAGCATGCATTCATATAGAGACATGGGACCTATACAAGGAATTTCATGATCCTTCAAGACGTTTTTATGGACTGTGTTGTGTGTATGCATTACACTTGCTGGTGCATAGTTATGAATTGAACAAACTGTTGACATCAAACACAGAAGATCACCTGCACATAGCGTTGAATGATGATAATGTGCTAACTATGGACAATTGTACACACACTCGACGATGTTGTTGCATCGTGAACATGTGTGTAGCAAAACGTGTCATTACTGAATTGGCTGGTGTGGATGGTTGATTTTGTTTTGATTTGTTTCCTCGATATTTTGACAGACATAATCACATTTATTTTCATTGGTTTTCCCAACTCAATGTTGCACCATTGTTGATTACTGTTTATCCAGTTCACTGTTCAATAAAATGCTATACAAAAACGATTTGCTGAACTTTTTTCGTGTATACCCTACAATCCATGTCTTTTTGGCCATTATTTTACTAATACAAGTTCATTCTGTGGTAAGGTATAAGTAGATCTTGACAATGTTCATGCATGTGCACATTTGGTAATTGTTTGAACAATGAAAACACGTCTTAAAGGTGTCTACTAAGGCAGTTATGATTTAAGTTGTTTACATAGAAAATGAACTCAATTTTATTATTTCGTTTTATTCTGTAGCTCGCATATGCAAATATTTAATCATAAAGAACTCGTCTTAAGGTCATACCAGCTATAGCGTAGAGAACAGAGGTGTGACAGCGGCTGACCATAGGTAAGCCGGTGGCTATAACCTTACAGATGTATTGTGTAGTTTCAAGCAGACTGTAGATGAGAGATGCGGGTTTGTCATTGACAATCATATCTACAGTTGAAGACTTACAAAGGACTCGTTGATGGTCTAGAGTATTTAACTCAATAATTTGTATTATGTTATAACATCAACAGTATACTTCCTTAAAAAACACATTGGAAAGTAGGTGAAATTTGTAATATGCTAAAAGTTGTACATAAAAATAGTTTTCCTTCCTAAAAAAAACAACAACAAAAAACACATTATACAATAAGTTGAATATGTGATTGCATTTTATTTGTAATAAAAAACCATATTAAAATTTTACAATTCAATAAACTTTGAAGAAATAGAGGCGCTTTTACGTTAGCATGAATTTGTTTTAAACAAAATGCTGTGTTTGTACCTGAACGGAACATATGTTTACTGGATAAAAATGAGTACCTGTTTTTCTCCTTTCAGAATTTACGTCATTTCAGAATGGGCTGTTGTATACGTCTGTTCCTGCTTTTACGATATCCCTGTAACTTTACTTGAGTGTTTTGACTGCGATGGACGTCATTTTGCTAAGACAAACAATAAAACACTTCTGATAAACACTTAAGGTGTCTGTTTTTAAGTTGGTTAGATGAAATCAGCACATATTGATTTGTTTGGATAATTGATATATACTGCAGTAGCGCTATTGTTTAAAAAGAAAATCCAAAATGGTAAGTTATACATATTTTAAAGTGTCTGAAAATATATGCTCTGCAACTTTTCAAATGTGTATATAACTATGCACTCTGCAATGTTTAAGTGTTTTAATCTTAAGTAGTTTTTTTATTTATTAGGTTTTATTTCCAATCTATATACAATGCAGTGACCACTAGGCGTTGGCATACACGTGGTAAAATACGGCTTCTTCGTTACTTTTAACTCAAGGAACGTTGAACTTTAGACTATGCTAGTTTCGTACTATTTAACGGACCATACTCTACCGTCTTTCATTCATTTAGTCATGCTAACCGGATCCTTCATACTTAACAAACATGTAGAAGATTGCCACAACCACAAAGTAGCTTACGCTACCAATGCTATTAACATGGAAATAAAACTCTACTAATCGTGCTAGCAAGAAAAGATAGGCAAAGTTCGGTAACATAAAATGTAATTTATACATTCTATTAACGCAGCATTAGAGATTACATTTAACTAATGATGAAAAAGTCACACACTTAAAAAGATAATTACCCAAACAATACAATAAAGCTTAAACTTAAGCGTTAACTTAAATATCGTTACACACGAAGAGTATTGAACATATGAGTTTAATTCCTTGATATAAGATAATAACTGTAGCCTATCATTTAATGCAATACTTGAACTACATTACTGCACAACATTCCTTTTTAAGGTAGCTGCGTGCACATTTGAGAAATTATCGACAAAACTTTGCTTCATTCTTTATAGAGAAAGATATATTTTCAGTAAATTAAATCATCATGGAAGCCGCATGTAGTTATGGTACTTCACGATATATCGATAAGAACACAATGTTAATCACCGTGGCCGAGCGGTTAGAGTCGCTAACTTGTAATTCCTCAGCCCCTTACCGCTTGGGTTCGAGTCTTGGTGTGGGCTAAGACGTTCATGTTGGGAGGTTGTTAAGCTTCATTCGGTCTCCTGTTGTTCTACCCAGACCTAAATCTGAGGTTTCCTTCACAAATAATTAACTGTACGTCGCTAATACGACGCGTGTAAAGTAACAAACACAAACAAACGTACACTAATTTGATGTCAATAAAGAAATTTCTACATTCGATATTGTATAATTATAATTATGAGACTATAACAAATGAATATCATCAGAACCGGTCACTTGTATTTTCTGCATGAGTGCAAAGTGATTATAAAGTATGTTTTAATACTTTTTGAAAGCTTACACTTGTGTCTTTTTTATCCAAAGTGCTCAGACATGTACAGCAAAAAAGATCCATCAGCCTTACCTGCAAAAATCATCCTACTTTTTTCTTTAACAAACGAACTTTATTAATACAGAATTGTACGATAAATATCATTCCGCGTTGAGTAAAACAACACTCGCCGTTTGGCCTTTACATATTTACCCTTAATTGTAAACTGTTTATAAGCAATTTCCTTTTACTTTTTGAAATATTTACTGCCTTTTTACTTTTTGAAATCTTTACTTCCTTTGTGAAATGGAAGTAACTTTTGTCAGTAGAAATCATTATTTGACCAGTATTTTGTTTTAGATCCAGTCCTTGTTATCCTGAAATGCTACTAAACTTATGTTATTGTTGCAACAACGTGGTTTTATAAAGTTATAATTTCAAACTGAAACTATGATTCGTTTGCTTAAATTTAAAAGAATTAACTTTTCCACACATTACAATGATAGAAACGTAACTTAGCGCCTGTTTAGATCCGTAACCAGCGATACTCTGCATAAACGATAACGCACAGGGAATGAATGTACAGACACGCCTTACGCACTATTTTACACCAATTAGTATGTATGTACGCATTCCTCTGGTTTGGGTTAAATGGACGTCATGTTTTGGACAACTCATGCCTTTCGAATGATATAAATTGAGTTATGCTATTTGTACATTTTTGTCTCTGCATTATTGTTAGAATCAAACGTGTATTTAAGAAATTCACATGATCGGTACAAACAGTTTGAACACCTATCGAGAATGAATGCTTATTGCATATTTATTGCCCGTTAAATCTATAACTTATTACCTTGGTACATGTCGTATCCTTCTATGTAAATACACAGCCAACCACACATTAAATGCAATGTTTTTGTAGTTAACTATTTAACCAACCCATTTGCCAGTCATGTGAACCGAATAAAACAAACGCATGTGTACGTTCATCATTTAGGAAACTATTGCAGTATACACTCCGTGTCTTAATGAACTAAACAGAACACATTACAAACAAAACCTCTTTTGTTAATCCATTATTTTTTTTTGTCTATCATTATGATATTTAGAAACATATTATCAATCCAGGTAATGAAGTCATGTTATAAACAAATGTTTTATATTACCTTCGTTTGTTCTGGACGTTGATAAAATAGTTAGTTAATATATTGTGGTAGTGGGCCAAGCCTAAGTTAGTAAATATATCCTATGAAACGCTCTGGGAAAGAAAGGTGTTTTCCCCACAAACACAGTTTTACCTCCCCAACGGACATTCCCATAGGGCCAATCAATACATGGTAAACATTCGTTATCAGTGACATGTCGAATCTTCCACCCTCCTACTGTAAAATTTAATGCAGATAAAATGACGAAGGTTCAAATGGAATTACAATTTCAAATTGAAAGGTGTTATCTATATGGAATCACGTTCCAACGTTGCTAACTTTTTCTTGAAGTGTTTGCTTGCAAGTTTAAGCGATAGGAGTGTCTAATCATTTTTAGTTTTTCGTTGATACCTGTTTGATTCTTGTTCTACGAAGGAACGTCTTGGGTAAATAAGGTAAATAAGGTAAATACCTACCCATGTTTTGTAGCAACATGTGCTGATCTAATAAAATTACGTCCAAACAAAACGTATAATTAAATGTAAGTCAATAATACTAAATCAACGACATCTTTCTAGTAACTGCATGTCTATTTAACAATTCAACATCATACGTATTCATTACTTAACATGCCTATATGCAGAATCGTTAAACAGATGCCGTATGGGCAATTAAGCAAGAATGCAATTCCTGCAATTTTGCACTTGGGATTATGATATATCTAGGATATAATCAGGAAGCAGCTAAAATTACCGTCCTACTTAAGCAGTTCAAATCGTATGTCTCTTGAACACCAGCGACCAAGAATGAGACAACATGAGTATAATTACGTGATTTTCTATGATGGGTTTTGCAACATTGTAAGTGGACCCAGCAAAGTGTAGTTGATTGCATCTATCGATATGAACATTTATCGAGTACGAATGGAAAATGTATTTTCATTTTGTAAATGGATGTAAGATAAACAGCCACGATATTATACATTGACCAAATTGTATTGGCATTATCTCAAAGAATTATGTGCGGTCCTTCGCAAGTGGCTGTCGAAATGCAGGAAGACTAAAAACATAACTGTTCTTTGTAGGCGATAAGGAGTAGTAAACATTCGCCCCTGTATGTCGTGGATGAAAATGTAGCAGCATGTAACAGAAAGACATTGCAGTTCTCTGTTCGCTTGTGAATTTAAACGACTTTGAATAAGTTTTTTTTTAATGAAATGCAATTTACGTTCCCAACATTAATAGTCTTAACGTTGAATATTATACCCGAGGTCTTGAATTGCAACTCTTTCCTAAAGGATATAGACAAGTATAAATGCCATTTGATTTTCTTTTCAATAAGATTAGGTCAATTATTTGGACTTAGACAAAGCAGGCTGAGACTTGTATGAGGAACAGGAGGACACAATCACAAGGTCCTTTAAGAATTACCTGCGAATGTTTATAAAGACACACACTATAATGAAACATTTCAAAATAGTTTTGCTTAAGTTCAATTATCATAGAACATAAAATATATTGTCAATTTATAGCAGTGCATTTAATTTGGCATGGTAGATTTTGTAAATTTGTATATATGGTTTGCAAAGATCTGCACACGTAGATATCTATAATGATATCATTTATTATATGTGTGTAATTGTCACGTATAGAGTAATGTCAATGATTCCACGACGATCGCTTAGTTTTAATTCTGGGCGGGATAAAGCAATTACATCGACGTAAGTATGCAGATCATGTATGTTCACATTACACAATATGTTCAGCTAGATGTCAACATCATGTTAACATTTATTACAACATGCTATGTTAACCTGTTAGCATGCATATTCACAATTAATTATCTAATTCGACATACATGTTCGTTATCGTACACGGACTTTCTTACCTAGGCATAAAGCCTGACCTCGAAAAGTCAAGGACATGCAGATCTAATCCTTCTTGCTAGCGAAAGCCAGATTTCCTTTCACTCCGAGAGTTGTCGCACCGTTCGAAAGTCAAGTATAGCTGTGTTGATTTACGGTTGACACACACGAATACATAGATAATTCTATTATCTGATCATACCACACAAGCCACCTACTGGCGTTAATGTACCGATCATATTTTAGCTTTTAAACAATACTGGACAGGATAAATCCCGCCGCTGTTTGGTAACTGCCTGCTTGATGGTCGTGGCCGCTGTCATGGCAATTGATGACGAAGATACGGCTTATAGCCAGAACGGGTATCACTATTATATATGTCTGTGGTTTGAAATGCAATAATGCAATATGACACAAACCATTGTAATCATGGTTAGAGTCATGCATTACTACGACATAAATCAATGATATATGACTATTACAACATATATTAACACATGGCGGAAACAAAACACCAGAAAATGCTTTAACTTCCAAGGTATGTGCACACTCTTAGCAATGACATTGATAACAACATCAACTGAGACAAATCCAACACCTACCAGGTATTTGGAACAAAAGCATACCGGTCGAGATGCTTTTATACTTTTTGTTGACATAAAATGATATTAAGTAATGACTCAAAACAAGCAGTAGTGTCACTAAAAAAAACAAGACTATGTAGTGATGTTGGGATTCGGATTAAGTATGTGTTCAACGAGATATTATCTTAACATAAACCCATGAATTTTATTGAATGCATATGAACAAATACACAATCTAGGTGTTGGCCTTCATTACTCGACATGCTAAGTTTCATAAACAGAATAAAATTATAAATCCGTAAGATCTATGGTTAATACTAACTTCACTGGTTGTTTTATGTATTGAAAGTTCATTAAAGCGAACATGAAGATAGCCTATAACGTAAAATGAAGTTTAACTATGGTTACTAGAATTGCATTTGTCTTGCATTCAACTAATCAAAGTGGGAACATATGGCTAACTCCATTAGCAAAAGACGATTTAAATGTTGAATTCTTGCAAAAGAACCACCATAAAGACCTCATCTCTACTTTATTGGCTGCACACGTGATCTCTTTATCTTTATATTGTATTGTCTGCATATAAACTAGGTTGTCAATAAAAACGTGGCACCTTCTTTGATACAGGTTGCCTTAATTGGGAGATGCTTAAGCGGTTATACTGTTCCAATACTGTTCTAATATAAAGTGTTTTAAAACGAACGAGTACTTGTATAGCTTAATTAGGCATACATTTAGCTTCTGTGTGTGTAAATTTAATCATGAACGAGTCATCTTAAAGTTAAGCCAGTTGTAAAGTAGCAAACCGAGTTGCGCCAGTGTCAGACCCCCCCCCCCCACCAAAAAAAAAAAAAGCAATTCGTCATCTTGAAGGACAAGTTTGCTGAACATCTCAAATATTACCACATTTGTAATACACAGAGTAACCCTCTAGATGTTAGTGAGGCGAGATATAGGCTTGCCATGTACAACTATATTGACGTTTTCTAAAGACCAACATAGGTAGTTAACGTTTAAGAGTAGCTGAGTCAATACATTATAATAAAGCTACAACATAAACATGCAATAATAACACATTGGAGAATCGCAAAATGTGTATATTAAACTAGTTGGCTTTCAAGAATAACGCAATATAATACGTAGACTGAGTCAGTACGTTTTATTTATATTAAGTATAATTATATAAAAGTGTGTAAATGAATTTTCCTAGCGGAAGCGGATACCTTCATGTTAGCTTGAACACGTTAAAACATAATGCTGGCTTTATACCTGCAACATACTGATTGACAATGTTATATATAGACATATTCCAAAGGTCTAATCATTGACACTAAACAAATACCATTAATCTAAACTATGTTTAATCGTAAAAAAGGAAATACACTCTTACTTGATGTGTGCTTAAGCTTTTGTTTTGTTCTTAAGCATCATTCGGAAAATACATATTAATTCGGTCATCATATTGTGTATTGCTGTATTGCAACAGACCAGTGTTGACATAACATGCGGCATCATACAGGTTTTTGCCCTGATGTACCAAACAAATTTATTTATCTACACACAGTATAAGGCATGACTAAAACTATAGTTTATAGTTTAATAAGTTTAAAATTATTAGACAGAAAATACCGATCATATTAACCTCGGCCATCACGTTATACATAGCGCTAGACGAACGAGATTTGAACAAGATTATAAGAGTTGAGGAAGTAATACAATTGGATCATATGTGCCAATAATACGTATTTTTAAAAAAAAATAAATTAATAGTATTTTAAATAAATGTATTTGATTTTAATTTATTTATCACATTTTTGTGAATACATCACAGAGATCAAAAATGGTCATTGGAGCGACGACTGGCTAATTTACTGAAGGAAGGCTCTCCGAAAAACGTCTGGTTAGAACAAATGGCGACTCAAATCAGAAATCTGCCGACATTAAGTCAGGAACGGCAGTCGCACCAATATAATGGGATAATTGGCAGTTAGAGAAGTCATCTGTCGGTCACTCTACCACGACACCAATAGGAACCTAACCTGTGTAAGTAGTGTACATGTGAAGACGAAAGTCATGCAATGTAGATTGTTAAAATTTTATCTCATGATGTGAAGTAAACAGTTCAATGTTCTCTAAAAATATCAAATCATATAGTATAACCTCAATAACGTCAATTTTAGTTCAAACATGGTTAATTTCGGTTCTACGAATGGACGGCTCATGAAAGCCATTATACAACTCTCAATAACCTGTCCATATGAATCTTCGATTTAATTATACATGCACTGCCTGTAAACGTGTACAACACTGCAACAACATGAATGCATGCATCTATTGGAATGCAGAACTGCAAAAAAGTGCAGTATGATCAATTTAACCAAAGGGAAATGCATGCAATTATGCATTTTGAGATTATAATACACATATCAGATACATAATATTGATATAAACTGCATTTTACACGCGCATTAAGCATAACAGGTTTTCTCTCCGTGGCCAAATGATCAATATGAGTCTAAGAACAATACTGCAATATTATAACATTTACACTTCAAGCTGTACCATTTATTTGACCCGAAAGAAGTACTTATTGTGCACTTATTATTTATGTATACTTAAATACAACATAATATTTACTATTAATAATCTACGTGTGTGTCTGTTTCTACTCGTTGCTCAACATAACAACAAATTAGTTTGTTAAGCTGTGTTTTACGTTAATTATGATCCTATAAACGATTACTGGTGTGCAAACATTATTCCACAGTAAAGCATTGGAGATTTGATAGCAGGAACGTATTCAAATATATGCTGCAAATAAAAACCTGTTCTAAAATACATATTATACATTGAGACAAAAGTTGTGTGATTCCGCAATTGATATGGGATTTATCTCAGTAAATCAGTCAAAGAGTGATATTCATTCGCGGTATTTTTATCTAGAAATCTGCATTTCATGTATGTCTAAATTACAAACTTTAACGAACTTCCATCTACTAATTGCATTAGCTTCAGAAGTATGACTAGACATAAATATCTTTACTTTTAATAAAATGCCTATGTATTATTTTCGGGTGCCTTGTATTTCTTATCACTACAGCGCAATTCAGAGCGTTGACACTTGTCGTACATTGATTTAGGTAGTAATCAAGTTGCTTTTTTTAAAAAAAAGGTCACCGAATTCTCAGGCGTTGTGGTTGCATACCCTGTAAAAGTTCAGGTTCTAAATTGTTTAGGATTAAAATCAGACTTCAGTACACGCTTTTATCTGGCAGCTTAATACAAATCAATATTACACGAGGAAGATGAAATACCGTCTACTGATAAGAGGAAGGGCATATTTACGTTGCTGTTTATAATAAGGTAACATTCAAGTACATTAAACTGGGGAATAGCTTGTATACAGTCCGTTGATATGCAGACACTATATTGTTGATGGGGATTAAAACTTAAAAAATAAAGCATGCCCAATATGCATATAAAAGTCGCGTGTACTGCTTAAAGTGTAATAACCGGTGTATGTTAACCAGTACTTATAATACTTAACATAATTTGCGCTGCCGCATGCACTCTCATATATTACACTTGGATTGTCAAGTCTAGTCTTAAATTGCACTTACATACATTTACTAGACTACGAGTAATGTAGTATTATCTATCTCATCCCTATTAAGTATGGTATTGTATCGATGTTTACACTAACCGCTTGTATTCGTTGATGACTAAAACTATTACTTCAATGTATATTTCGCTTTCATTCCAGGAGCCGAAACTGGATTTGTCGGTAAGTGAAAACTGCGTATTGATTAAATTAACGTATTCATTAGCTTCGAAAATAACTATTACATCATATTAGCGTTGATATTTGAAACGACTGTTTATGATTTAGTTTCAATTGGAAAAAAAGAATGCATGGTTACGTCTATGGTATATATTGTCTCGTTTCAGACCCACGAACTTTAAGACCTGGATTCTATTTTTTTTATATTAAATGAATAAAAAACATAGTTGTGTGTGTGTGTTCACTACAAGCAATGAGTGTTACAAATCTGGGCTTGATTCGAATCTCATCCTTACTGATAAGAGGACCCCGTCGTACCACTAATGAATGTGTCGCTTGCCCGTTGTTGACATACAGAAAACGTTACACGGGGGATAGTAAGAGGTGATGTGGACATTGTTTACCTTAGTTCTCGTAATATCATATCTTACACTTTTGTATTCATTTTAAACATTCAACAAATAAGGAATTGTGTTGGGATATGTATCTTCTAGTAACTAATCTGTCTATCTTCGTTTTAAAAAAAAAATATTTTATTTATTTACTATAACGGACGGATAGGTGTCGTCAGATAGCACGATTTAACAATAAACCTACAACCGATCACCTATATTAACTATGCGGAGGATGGAGATAGAAACGTGATTAATAGACACAAGTTATCACTTATTCAACAAATAAGGTATTGCGTAATGATAATTATCGAGTCGTAACTTATCCGTCTATTTAAGTTTTAAAAATATTTTATTTATTTATTATAACGGATAGATAAGATAGGTGTCGTCAGATAGCACGATTTAACAATAAACTTAATACCGTTCAACGATAACAGTATTGATAAGACCATGACATCGCGCAGATAAGAATATGACGTCACGCTGAAAAGGATAAGGAGGGTCACGTGACAGCTGCAGGGCTGCAGAGCTGCAGGCATTCAGTGAAATTACGCACTATATACTTCTAGCGGACTAGTGTTCCTTAAACAAGCATTGTATTTTACATACGTGATGTAACACTAACTTGATTATAAGCATACCTGTAAGGTTAAACATGATGAAATGTATCGGGTTTTAAACGTTTGCAAATGATGACGATTGATAGTTCAGTTTGACTTTCCTTAAATAGAAGTTAATGAGAGGGTTGTTTTATAATAACGTCGACTTGACATCTTAATGTATGGTATTTTGTAACTTTAAATTTATTTAATGTGGCAACTAGCTAAAAACATAACATATAAAGTTTCAAGAGATACATTTCCACTGAATTCACATAAGTCAATGAAATTCGATCACGTGGTCCAACCAGCCAATTGCTAGACATCCTATATCACACAAGCGACAATTACATCATACGACGAAATATATATATATATATATATATACACATGTTATATATATATATGTATACATATATGTATATATATATATATGATGAGCTGGTTACAACACTATATATAAATATCTAAAACAGTATTATTTTGGTATGATTCTTGTATGATTGCATATAGATTTGAATATCAAGTCGTCCGCTATACATATTCGTCTTTACTTAAAAATAGTAAATTCACATGCTAATACGTGACGAAACGCGGCAAAAAGAAAAGTGATACTCATAATTTAGTTTAGTAACACTTCATTTAAGATCACAACAACCTGAAATTTAGACAGTATTGGGATTAAAAAGGAGTAAACTTGGACGTTCATAATCAATAAGCGATACATTTATCAGACCAATATGTACACATTCATCCGTTTATAACAGCATGAAGCATTTAAAGCGTTTGATTTATTGGCTGCAATGCAATTGCAAGAGCAAGACAAACATTGTATTTCCTGTGTTGTTGAAGTTCTTTACACCAACAAGAACGTCACTAGTTATTTCATAATAGTTTGCTTCATCAATTTATTTGTATTGTCGATGTATGGTTGACAACAGTCATTTAAGTATTAGAGCCATATTTGTTAATGTTTTTTTTTTCCTAAAGCGGTGACGATATCCGGAATCACAACGTCACATCGAGACGTAGAAGTAGTAACGCTGACGGAATTGTGTTATGGCGCCATGACGAGGTGCCCCAACTACGATTTCCGCTATGTACGTCTGTTGTCTAAAAATTCCGACCTAGGTGCCGTCCGGATGTGAAACGTGTAGCTCTTATATAACATAGATGCATGTTGGTGATGGGATTAATTATAAAACGCCAGAAATAATATAATCCTAAAAGTATTTACATTTAAAAACATCAGAAAGCACTAGTTGTGTCGGTTTATTATGTACTGTTCATAACTATTGAAACCTACCTACATTTACCTACTTTTTCTGGTTTTTTTGCCTTCATTTACTGGTAAATACTCCCGCGTGTATTTATAACACATCTCATTGCTGCATATTTGTTTTTAACGTTTATGTATGGTTGATCAAGTTTAATAGCATTCATTTTCGTATAAGAGCTACGATTGTAAATACTTACAAACATCAATGTGTTTAAAGGTAGAAAACTCGTCGTGTTATTTCGAACATTTTACATTTGTTATTTCCCTTTCATATAAACGAGAAGGGGTTCTTTACGTTTAATCGTTAGAATATTTAGATCATCACATGCACTGGTGTGTATGTCAGGCAATGCCGGTAGAACGCCAATGACAAACCATTTGTCGTGGGCAAATTCGGCCGCGTCTTTTTATCTAGAGATAAGTCTGAAATTGTGACCACTGCGTTAACCTACGCAATAAATGCATTGACTAAGGCGGCGACATTATCTAGAGTATTTCACCCACAACTTTACATAGTAACGGAGAAACATTTACGTTGACGGGATTGCGTTATGAAGTCATGACGAGGTGCCCCACATACGGTGTTCCCAGTGTATAGGTATGTATACACCGATTCCGACCTAGATGATGTCCGGATGTGAAAATAGGAACATGTTAAGGCCTTTTTGTTTGATTTTCTTAAGGGATTAATAATAAAACGCTTGAAAACATATGAAAATAAAAGTATTCAAATTCGTGCACCCTTTCCAAATCCACCAGAAAACACTAGTTGTGTCAGATTAATATATAATTGTCAATTTATATTTATTTTAATCTACCAACATGTATCTTCTTTTCTGGTGTTTGTGGCATCCTTTTCTGGTTGATACTCGAGGGTGTATACACAGCACATCGGATTGCTGTACCTTTAGGCATGATTGAAACTACTTAACAAAGAATAGTAACATGAGTTTTAGATCGTTGAATTAAATTGCCACCCACGTATGCATCTTGCAAGAGAAAAATGACAACATATATTGTTATAGACATGTTGTTCATAGTGTGAAAATGAAGCTAATCAAGAGCCTACTTTCCTTTGTAGTAGCTGTTGATCTAAGAACCCTGATACGTATCCATTAGTGAAATGTGACAGTTGTGGAATGTAGTTTCATCTTCATAGCCAAAGCCTAGACCCAAAATACGTAGTTGCATTATCTGCAATAAACAAGACATCGCTTCGCATTTGTCTACAAAGTATGATAAGAACTACCTCATGTTTTCCTCCCAAAACAACATACACTTCAGATATATACATACCAAGATTAATAATAAAATGTAAATATATGTGCATAGCTAAATAACATAAACTCCGAGATCCAAAATCCAATCTTGAATGAAAACGATAGTCACTGCGACCGAGTCATGGCTGAAAAACAGACAGTGTGGACCAGAAACTTATCCTAGTACAAAACTGCTTAAAGCATCGAAACAACTAAAACTCTTAACATACTAAGATATTACTTGGTGAAATAAACATCGAATGTTTATAGCTGTTTACAACTATTCTAAACTGTGGCATTAACATGAACGTGTTTTTTTTTTTTTTTTTTTTTTTTTTTTTTTTTTTTTTTTTTTTTTTTTTTTTTTTTTTTTTTTTTTTTTGTATTTTCGTAGAATACATTCTGATAAATGAGAAATGTTAATGTCTGTATTGTTACCTTTGTTACTGTTGTATGAAAAAAAAATAATAAAAAAAACATTAATAGGAACAACGTTTACAGTGGAGGTATACATTAGAACTTTGGGATAAAGTTCGTTTGGTGAATTTGATTACAAAGAAAGATATGTATATTCCAAAATTTAAAACTATTTATTTATGGCATATCGGATAAAAATAAGATAACTTTCGTGCTAAGTTGATATTTATTTTCTGGAAACTCGTCGACTGAAACGAATATCATTCCAGTAGACTCCGTTCATGAACACACTATCGATTAATCACTCATGTAAAATCCTTTATACACAAAACGTTCTTTTTTAAATTGGACAAAATGGAAAATGAAACAAAACTGCCGATAAAGAGTAACTGATTATATTGCTTTATATGCTAAATGTAATGAAACATATAATTAACGGTTGGCATTTTTTCAGGAAAATGCTATATTATCAAATTACAATTGTCATTGCACGATCAAGGTTCTAACAACACACTGTTTGTTTGTTTACTGTTTCTATTGTGTTTATCGTCAGATATAGTGCTGCCTTCACTGTGCATAGCATGCCGTGAACACCTGGCATGATACCACACCCAGTCACATTATCCTGACACCGGGTCAACCAGTCGTGGAACTACCCTTATATTTGCTTGAACGTTAGCAAGGGAGTTATACCATTACCATTTTCAACGACTTTGGTATTACGCGGAGGGAATCGAACCCGGGGCATTCCGCACCTGGGGCCGACGCTTTACCGATTGCGCTACCAGGTCCGGTCATACTGTTTGTTTGAAGGATATACATCTAATTTAACTGAGTGCTGAGTTATTTGTGAATCCCTTTTTTTCTTAATAGACACTATTTATATCAAATGATGTGACACTTTATTTAGACAATTAGTATGTTACCCTTTTCTTTGGCTCGTCTTTTGGGGCCTGCAGAACAGGTCTTAGTCAAGGCAACAGAAACAAACACGAGGCTATCGCCAGAATGTTTAAATGTAGTGTGCCATAAGAATAAATGACAAACTATGAGGATATGAGAATAAAAATGGAATTAGTTGCATAGAGTAATGAATAAGGATATGTTTTAACAATTCATATTGCATCCAGTTACCTGCAGCGGGCACAAAAGGTCTTAGTCAAGACACGAGAAAAATACACGAGGCTCTCGCCAGAATGTTCTAATGTAGTGCACAGGCGCCCCGGTGCAAAGGTGAAAGGTTAATTCTGACAAGTAAAAGGTCCAGTATAGCCACACCAAAAGTACAAGGGGTTATGCAGTTTGATGAGATATACGTATTAATTAATGTACTGTGATATAATGAGGTTTGACTTACATGTATTTTATATTGGCATAAGTAAACTTTAGTAAAATAATTTGAAGATGAGATTAACAATTACATGCTTAGTGATAAAATAATACTGACTCTACTACATGTTGAAGAAGACGGATGAATATGAAGAAAGATACAATGGTATAGTAACAGAGTGATTCTGTTACAAGTAGGAATAACTATGACAATTAATTGTACATCAATGATTGCAGATCTGTTTTATACGGCCTTAAACATGAGTTTACGTATCCACCTTTACCTAAAGTCACCTTATAGAATCAAATCAACGTCACTCTATCTTGTCGAGAGTTGTGTGCGTGCTTTTGTGTAAATGCGCGCGTGTGTGTGTGCGCGTGTATGTGTGATGTCTGGTCTCTGTTCTTTTCATTTTATCATTTTCTCTGCATGCCTTTGTCTAGAAGTAGTTCATATTTTAGTATATGCTGTTATGTTTATAAGACATTTCTGTATGTTTTATCTATTAGTCCAATTCACTTTTATTTTAATGTTATTTCTAGTATGTAACGAGTTACATATACTTTTTTTCTCACCGACGGAATTCCTAAGCAAGACTTTGGCTGGACTTAGTAAGTCAGGGCCCCTTGATACCGGTGCTGGAGTATGCATCAAGATACCCTTTTCTTCTAACATGGCCCACAGAAACGGACGTGTCAAATGCACCTCATTCATTCTACGTCGTTGACAATTCCCAGTGACATAGGCAGCGTCAATAAAAGAACTTTCTTGCCAATTCAAATTTCGGGTTAGTTCTTCTCTCTGACACTGCCGGCTACATTACGTCTGTCATTGAAACAGGCTAAGAATAACTATGGCCTTTTCACTCAAACTATTATGAGCAGGAACCCCGATTAGGAAGATGTTCAATTCGTTAAACTAAGCTTGTGGAACATAATTATAAGGTAGAGTTAAACTGTAGTTATGCATACTTACTGATCTAGCGTGAAATGTGAGTATAACTACCGCTTTTTATTTATTCCACAGGCAACCCAATAATAGGTGTGAAATTGACGTATGAAGGCTCATTATTCGCTACGTAATTTATGTGGCATTACTTTGAACAGATTAAAAAAGTGTACTTAAACATGAAGTTAAACATATTGTTTTACATAATATGTGTAAAATATTGTATATATCATCATCTGTATGGGTTAAATACATTGTATTATTGTTGTAACGCCGCCTAACCGCCCAGCTACAAGTTTCAATTGTTATATTATTTATATTTCATAAACTGTACACTTATCCCAAATGCGTAAACACTCAACAGGGGTCGCGCGGAATGACTACTTTATGTCAATTAAAATTGATAACTGTGCCAATCTGAAGTTTCGTTAAAAGTGGTATTTATAAACTAATTAAGTTTGTTCTTTTAACTTTAACTTTTTGCCTATACTTTTTTTATAAACATGCTTATAACATATCTTCTGGTTTCCTTATAACAATTTCCATTTTAATGCTCAAGTATATTATTTTCAATTGTATTTTTGTAATTATTTCCCCTTTTTAACTAAATGCACACTAAGCAACCCGATTGAAAGAGAATTAATACATCTTCACCAATTTATCATACGAAAGTTTTGCAGGTAGAAACAAATGTAAACAAGAAAACCAAAGCAAAAAGACACGCATGTTTTGTTTAAAATTATTGTTAATGGTTATATTAAATATCGTATTTAACTGGACTTTCTTAACATCTGTTGCGAAGAGTTACACACTGCAGCTAAGCACTGAACCACTTTTAATTATATTTACATTTAATCTTGAAGTGCACAAAGCTAAAACTTGCAATAGACAGCAACAGATACACATTGTGTTAATGGGAACCAATAAGTGGCTTGTGCAGATTAGAACAAGGTGTCTTAATTAAAAAGTATCAATCTTTTGATGAGAAAAACAATCATTAAACATTTTGTGCAACATATGTTTTGATATTAGATTGTAGAATATCTTCGACCATTTACTCGGTACAGATGGAAAACGACACTACTTCAAGTATGAAAGAGGAAATGCCAGTTGTAAGTGATACCGGTTAGGAGTAAAATGGTGAAAGAAAAACCTTGCAAAACGCATCAATGTGTCCTTTGCTCGAGTACACCAGCAACTAGAGCCTTACCAACCTTCTAAGGAAACAAAATGTTAAACATCTGTATCAAAAGAAAAAAATCTGTGATTTCTCTTGTTATATTATTAGCCCTGTTAGTAGTAGTAGTATTCTAGTTTTGTATACGCGTGCATACAGGCGATTAACTTCATGCCTTTCACACTTGGTATTTTATAAGCTCCTATAATACAAATTTAGTTCGGTAATTTTGGCGTCACTCATGCGACAAGATATATTGTTGTGAACAATGTAGTTTCTGACGGCTGCTCTGCAAATTTGCTTTTGATTAAACAATGTGCTTTGTGTGTGTTTTTAGACTCTTTTTCTGTGACATACATCTGAAGCTGGTGGAGAGGTTGTGTGAATGTTTCAGGTTCGTAGCGACTCTAGTTTGGTGTGAATTACTTTCACTGAGTGGAAGCGATTTGGAATTGATTTCTAATAAGAATATATGACAAAGTCCTATGAGTATTGCAACATATACCAAACTCCGAAAAAGCACAGAACAAAGGTATTTCACATGCAAGCCAAGCGAAAAGTAAGAACACATTTGTGATTAGTCATTTAAGGAAAAGAGCACACCCGGCAGTTACCGCCTTGGAACAGTCCTAGGCAATATGGACCGACTGGGGTGCTGAAACCGTTTTAACAGAGCTCTTACCTCGCACTTCCTGACGAGTTTCTCAAATGCAAGTAATGAAAGGAAAAACGAATTATTTGAATGCAAAATGTCCAAGCGCTGGTATTTTCTATAAGTTATGACGAAAGTAGTGACGTCATTGAAAAAACGAATTCTGATTCTCACTGGGAAGCTAAATCTCCACAGTTTATCCGCAGACTATCGCTCACTCAAGTCAACAGACAAAAGTGTGTCAGCTGGGCTTAGAAAGGGAAAACAACTCACTTCATGTATTTTTCAAGTGACCCTAATCACATTCCGGTGATCACTTAATTGAACTCCTTACAGGCTACTTGTACCACTATGTACAACAGGTAAGAACTTTTTAAGCATGGCCAAACAGTCGCTGATTTTAAATGCATGTCGGTATCCGAAAGTGTCTCATCGTTGTGCGAATGCTGGGTTTAATGTTGTGAAGCAAGTTCACCCATGTGTGACCGATCCCAATTCAAGGAGTTTTATTGTCACGCACTAGGTCAATCCTCTAACGCTTACTCATTATCACGGATCTACGGGACCCAACATCAGCAACCTCATTCACGTCAACTGTGTAAAAGCATGGTCACCTTAGACGGGCACACCGCAAGTGTTTGTAGGTGTGCTGTGTAAATGTCCGTTCCCTGGAAAACAAGCCAATCTCTTTCTCAGTATTTGTAACCAGTCATGACTTAGGCATTGTAGCAATGACGGAGACATAGATTGGCTCAACTATTGATGATATCTGTTTGAGAGAACTTGTCCTAACGGGATGCAAACTCCAAAATATACCTCGTCAAGATGGGAGAGTTGGTGGAGGTGTGGCCCTACTGTTCATTTCCACCCTGCAAGTCAGAATCAAATACTCTACTGCCAGTAAGCAATACTCTCACATTGAATACATAAGCTGCTGCAACGAGCTTCTTCAGCACATAACCTACCTATCCGTCGTCTACCGTCTTCCGCCTTCAAGGACTAATAGACTACAGATAGTGCCTTCTTTGGCGAATTGTCTCAATTTATAGATGTACACAGTGCGGGGCCAGATGAGGTTGATGAAGTTGGAGACTTGAACGTTCTCCTCGATGATCAGTCAGATCGTTTCTCGAGTAACTTTACATCTGCGGACTTTATCAACTTTTCAAGGATGCCACACATCAGACAGGCCTCATTATGGACGCTGTCATCACAAGGAACACAACTGCAATCAACCGTTAGTGTGTTCTATCTATCTATTTGGAATAACAGTGGCCACTCATCTACGGATCACTTGGCAGTGCAGTTCGGAACTGCTAACCCCGTCTAATACATGACCTATCGTAAATAACGCTCGAATGCTCTAACTAGATTACGTAATGACATGAGAACCTCCCCTGAGCTCATCATGCAAAGAAGCTTTGAACAACTGCTTGATGCATACAATAACGGTCGAAGAGATCTAGACAAACATTCTTCATTAAAATTTGAAACCATCATATTACGAACACATGTTTCATGGTTCTCCGAGAAGCTTAATGTTACGGAACGTCGAAACGTCGTCTTGAACGTCTGTGGCTCAAGACTCGTTTTTTTCCGGTGTAGCCTTGGAGTGGAGTGGTTCGCTTCGTACCTAAGTACTCGTCATCAGTCATTGTGCATATCAGGCAACAGTTCAAAGCCCCATGAGCTCAGGTTTGGTGTACACCAGGGGTCTGTTCTGGGGCATAAACTCAACAAACTGTACACAAGCTCTTTCTTGCATTTCAGTAACCCATCAGGAAGTGCGAGGTTAAAACTCTGTAGAACTGGCTTAAGCACCCCGGTCGGTCCATTATGTCGACTGACCGTTCAAAGGCGGTAACTGTCAGGTTTGCTCTTTGTGTTTAATGACTCGTCGCAGATTTGATCTTACTTTTACAATTTGCATTCATGTGAATACCTTTGTCCTGTGCCTTTTCAATTGTTTGTATATGTTGCAATGCTCATAAAAGATGTGTAATATATATTCTCATATACTACCACATGTATGCTGGAGATGCACACTTGTACGTTTTCTGTGAACAACTTACTGCTGCTACTACTACTACCACTACTACAACTACTACTACTACTACTACTACTACTACTACTACTACTACTACTACTACTACTACTACTACTACTACTACTACTACTACTACTACTACTACTACTACTTCTACTACTACTAATAATAATAATACTAAGAAGAAGAAGAAGAAGAAGAAGAAGAAGAAGAAGAAGAAGAAGAAGAAGAAGAAATAAGTGTTTACAAATTAATGTTATTTTTAAGATAGAAAACTTCAGATCGCATGAATCCTTGGCAGTCACTATGGATGTTTTCCGTACACTATTTTGTATGCGAGGTGGGTAAGGCGAATGTAAGCAACACAGCCGTATTTTTAAAGATACAGGTAAGCTCAAACAACAAATGAGGCATTAAAGATCAAAAGTAACCAACAACAAAAATACAACAAACAAACAGTTAAAAGTAAATGCAAGGTACAAACTCAAATGAGCAAATACAACACATAAATACAGTGACTTTCTATAAACAGATTGTAATTGCATCGATGGTGCTGGTGAAGGTTGTGTCAATGATGATGATGATGATGATGATGATGATGATGATGATGATGATGATGATGATGACGATAGTCAAAGTCTATTATGATTTTTCTTGACATACTAACAGCTTGTTTATAATATAACCCTATGTATGCGATTTTACGCTCACATCTCTACACGTCAATGTTTGGTGTAAAGTATAATGGTCTAAGCAGACAAGTGTGTATTTCACATTTAAGTTATCACATACTGAGTTACTTCCGTTAATTAAGAAATATTTTGAACTCTTGATTTTTTTTTGTAATCAATTTAACGACTGAAGATTAAAACATGGATCTGTGCGTTTCGACTGCCGGTGGTTCTGGCTCCTAAGACAGTTCAGACTATTATAGTTTTACTTTGTCAGGAGCGGAAGACAATAAGCATTTATGGCCGATTGAAAGCGCATTGTTCCCAATCCCATCCTGTATTGACCTTTTGTTTTAATTTTAACACGAACGAACTTTATTTACATTCAATCTTGTTCGGCACCGATGACCTTTTAACTGTCAATGTGTCTTTGAAACGAACCGAATCAAATTTCATTGTAAGTGAGATAGAGTTAGAGTCAAACATACACAAACCGATTCAGAATATCGCCGATACGGCAGCGACCTAGAAAAAAACGTACACAGACGGATGCACAAACTAAAGAAGACAAGTGCAGACAAAGATAGAAACAGAAAGGGAACTACCGCTGGAGAATATGAGACAAACAGTCAGGCACATGAAGACAGTCGGACAGTGTTACGAACAGCGTGACAGATGCATACAGGTATAGCTACAGGTAAATGAAGAGAACTTATGCCATAAAAGCATAGAAACATTAATTATATCGCAGGAGACCAGGCCAGTTACTCTGACAGGCACAGGGTACGCAACAGAAGGACATGTGCATAGAGAGAAGGAGATTAAGCCAGGTATTTAGGTAGACACATTCAGTGAGAGACCCAGGGTGGGTGAGAGAAGAAGAAAGAGAAAGAGGGGAACGGAAAAAAACACATTTTTGACTAACAGTCCACCTGGCTTATCAAAGAAGTAAAAAGAGATGAGGAAAATAAATTATTTGCTGCCATTCTTTAATTCACAAAATGTTAAAACGCATACGTTAAATAAATGCAAACATACAAATGCACACATACTATCGGGCAGAATGTTTAATATACAACTTAAGACATTTTACTTTACATTTAACACAGTGAATTGTTTTACCACATGAGCATAGGAGACTTTTATACAACGTATGCTCTATTTAATAACGCAGTATGACTGTATTAGGAAAAACCTACAGAAATGGCCCAAAAGATGTTTGCAACGGTGTGCAATTCTTCAATACCCACATGTATAAGTTATGTTTTATTCAACTATATACATTGCTCAATTGTGTTTTTTTTTTCAAATACAAACATATATCTAACAAGCGCCTCGTGCTTTCTGATTTTCATTGCCTCACATGATAACATTTATCTATTTCAACACTAACCTGGTATTATCTATATAGAGAACGCGATAAACATCTGTGCTGCATTCACAATAATATTCAAGAACATGATTCACTGACAAGTCATATACTATTTCGGACTCTAACTGATGTAGCTCAGGCAAAAATGCGAACACAGGTTATATATTAAAATAAGTAATAACACGACATCATATATATATTATAGTTACTAGATAAGTACCAGTCAAATATGTAATTAAAATGAAATTGCAATAAAGACAATCAAAACTGTTCTAGGCCTATAAAATGGTCATTCACGATGTATAGACAATATAATTTTAAGAATATTCAGAAAATAAATTAAATGCATCGCTAGAAAAGTTATGGTAGGTTCATTACATGCTTTCAAAAGCCCTCGAATAAGACGAAATATACTAGTATGTTTACAAATTGTCCAACAGTGTATAAGCTTCATCATTAATTGTCTGTGTAAGAAATAAATTAAATTTCAAAGAGCGGTTGATATTATGTCTGATTTCTATTATTTCTATAACAGATTAAAGCAGCATGCATATATGAATCTGAGCCGAGTCTGAGTTTATTTATTCAAGTACACTTAACCTTATTTTGTATTTACATGTTGTTGTTGTTTTACTTTGCAATTTGCATTGATACAAGAGATGTTGTAATGAATGCAGCATAGCCAATTATTATTACTCCAAATACCCGTGCACATGTGTTTGATAAGATGGTCAATGACACGTGGTTAATTTAGTGTCACCTGCAAAACTATTCTTTAGATATCGTACGTGACATAGAGGGCACTTATTTATAGTAAACAGTTCCCATACTACCCTCAGCTATATTATCACTACTACAATCGTAGTCAACTGATGTTGTCATGATCAAGATGAGGTCTTGGCACGTACAGTTTCCTGTCCTGATTGCTGTAACAGACTGCCTTTGCATTCTTGACTCGTATCGCTACGTGGGATAGAGTTGTGTCAGGTAAGTTCTGGTGACACCACGTGGATTGTTTTGCAGCCACACAAATAAATGCGCCCATCCCCTGTACACACGCCTTGCGGTTTCCCCAGCTTATTATCATACAACATCCACTGAACTTTTCCCTCCATATAAATACAAGTGACGATGTCGTTGTCAATGTCACTGACATAAACAAATTGGTTAGCAGATCTAGAGATAACATAAGCAGGATATATTAACGCGTTATCTATAAATGCATCATGTTGGATTCTATTGATTACTGTTTCATTCTTATCCGTCATCTGAACCTCTGGATTGATTTTATGGCTTTCATATCCAGAGTTTGGACCTTTAGTGTACTTTTGTAAGAGACAAAGAGTATGTCTACGTTGCAGTATCTTCCTGGTTGACCTATGCTACTAAGGATTATAAAGTTCTGGTCCGCAGTGAAAAACTGGATCTGCCTGATTACTGGAAGTGAAACCGCTACTCTGCACTCGTGTACACAATGGACGTCGCACGCCTTTTGTACGCCTTTTGTGATGACAGTGCAGCATGTGGACGGTTTTAGAGCAACGAGGCAAAGCTATTCAGTGTTTTATGCGTTCTAATAACTAAAATCTGCTTTTTTAAGGCTAAAGGTCCCATGCAAAATTGGAAATTACTTTTAACATTCATGTTAGAAATGGCCATATATATATATATATATATATATATATATATAATCCATCCATCTCCTGATTCGAGTATCAACAGTTTTGCGCGCCTTATTGTTGTTTTTGTGCAATCTTAAGAATCCTTGAGTCAGAAAAAAAGTCCTACATTAAAAATGAAAGAGAGAGGAATGCTTGCAGTTCTATTGAGTGTTTTAGCAATGTTTTGTTTTGATTAATAGTCGAGAAACTAAGCTCAATTGTATACTGCAATAGGTGTGGTACGCAACCAAATGCGAAATGTGTCAGTTTTCACGAAACCACGACAATTTTAATACGAACATTTTCATTTCACCTAATTACACTAATTGCTGTACACATTTGTATATAGTTGTAATTGACAATAAAGATACAGTTTTACATATTAAAGTCGGATACCTAGTCGGACAGTTCACGAAGTACCATTGATTAGGTATTGCGTTTTGTTCGGAAAAAAATAAATCAGTGCTAATGCAACACGTTTTACATCCGTAAGGCATCTAGATCGGAAGGTATAGACAACAGACATACACAGCGGAAATCGTAGTAGGGACACCTCGTCATGACACCATAGCACAATTCTGTCAAAGTTACTATTTCTACGTCTCGATGTGACGTTTTGGTTCACGTTCTCCGGATATTGTCGCAGCCTTAATCAATACAAGTATTAAAATCATAGCTCTATTACGAAAATGACTGTTATCAACCATACATCGATAATGAAGATACATTTTTGAAGCAAAATAATATGCTGTAGTTATTGGCGTTCATGTTGGTGTACAAAACTTCAACACCATAGGAAATACAATATTTGTTTTCCTTTTGAAATGTTGTTTGCCTAAGATAAACTTTTGTACTAAACTGAACACGTTACCTATATGAAGTGAATGAACTGGAGGTGTTAATTGATCAGCTATTAGTCCATTTGTGTCGCATAATGTAATTATTGCTTGTGTGTGGGACTGTTTAGTTGGTTTGGCTTTTGTCCTATCCTTTTAAAGATCGCGTATGAGAACTAAATGAGTTCCCTTGTCTAATTGAGAGGGCCTAGTAATTTATTGTGGCATATTTCTATCCAATACTTATATAATGTTCTCCTATCTCTCCATGCATGTGTTGAGGGCGTGAGTAAAAGGATACCCGTAGAATAATTTTAATTTTTTATGCATTATAGTATGTCAAGTATTGTTTTCCCGGTTTACCCATATGGAATATATCCATTTATAAATTTAAATTTAATTAGTCGTGATATATGGTGTATAGAAATCGGTTGATTGGACCTCGTAATCGAAATTGATTGACCTAAATTAATCAATCGTCAGCACTTGCAGACGTTTAAAAACCGATAATTTCATCATGTTCTACCTTCCGATATGCTCATTATCAAGGTAGTGTTACAGAGAGTGAAATACAATGCTTGTTTAATTAAGACTAGTTCGCTTATTACTAAACATACAAATGCTACCCATTTGTTTATATGATACATAATTTGGCTTATAAGAGGCATAGTATGTACAATTTAGCATATTCTCCTAAAATGTCTATCTATCTATCTATCTATCTATCTATCTATCTATCTATCTATCTATCTATCTATCTATCTATCTATCTATCTATCTATCTATCTATCTATCTATCTATATATCTATCTATCTATTTATCTATCTATCTATCTATCTATCTATCTATCTATCTATCTATCTATCTATCTATCTATCTATCACAATTGCTATCCTACTACTACCAAAGACATGATATAATGGTCAATTTTCATAATGAGGTACTTGGGCAACAACAATCTTAGGTACATGTCTGGTATGAATCCGAATAAATCATTCGCTTAGACTCACTGTACTTACAGGAACAGACCATAACTCTACTCTATAGTATGTATCATTGCGTAATAACAAGTTTATTGGACACATTGTCTAAATGTATTGAATAACATTGTAATAAACTTAAATTAAGACTAAGAATTTAAGTGTAATGTTGACTATTGATTTGTATGTTAAACGGTACAAATTGCAGTTTTACCACAACTGCTGCGGTTAAACGTGACGCCGTGACCAGCATTTAAGTCCCTTTACACCGGTATTATTTGAGGTGAGAAATTGATGTCACGGAAAATTTTTAACAATTATGAGTATTTGTTTCCGTGTAATGATCAACATTCAAGACCATGTAGCATATATAGATTTGTTTACTGTACATAACCAATACAATCCCTGACTGTTTTTCATAGGTCAAGAACACAAGTGCTTTGTTTGATTTAAGGTAAACTAATACCAATACTAACATTCCTACTACTACTACTACTACTACTACTACTACTACTACTACTACTACTACTACTACTACTACTACTACTACTACTACTACCACTACTACTACTACTACTACTACTACTACTACTACTACTACTACTACTACTACTACTACTAGTACTACTACTACTACTACTACTACTACTACTATTACTACTACTACTACTACTACTACTACTAGTACTACTACTACTACTACTATTACTACTACTACTACTACTACTACTACTACAACTACTACTAAGTCTACTACTACTACTACTAAGTCTACTACTACTACTACTACTACTACTACTACTACTACTACTACTACTACTACTACTACTACAACTAGTACTAACTACTACTTCTACTACTTTTACTACTATTACTTCTTTTACTACTACTGCTACTACTACTACTACTACTACTACTACTACTACTACTACTACTACTACTACTACTGCTGCCGCTGCTACTACTACTCTGACTACTTCTACTACTACAACTACTACTACTTTTACTACTTCTACTTCTTCTTCTTCTTCTTTTTCTGCTTCTTCTTCGTCTTCTTCTTCTTATTATTATTATTACTATTGCTATTATCATTATTATTATTGTACTGCTGCCCTGCTGATGTTCATGTTGTTGCCGCCACTTCCCCTACTACTACTACTATTACTGTTGCTTTTGATAATAATAAGGCAGCTTAATGTATCCACTTGCTAATACATATACCCAACATATGTAAACTAATTGTCGAATGTTAATTTCCATATTTATGTAGATTAGTAAATTACATCAGTATGATTATGTCAAATCTATTCAGTGTCAGAGTTTCTAAGAGTGCTGTTCTACTTCAATAACGTTTCGTATCAACAAACGGTCTATCCATTTTGTTGTTTGGACTATGGCAATATTACTGAAGAGAAGCATACATACAATTTATTTCACATTGAAGGAACTTTTATTTTTTCCTTTACCACAATATTTTGCCCAGTATTTGATAGACCCGACCGATTTCCGCTCTAGTTATTTATAACGTACACAGATTGTCTTCTGACAAAATATATTTGTGCAGATAACTTTATCAGAACATTTACTGATCACGTGTTGTTATCGCAAAGGGGATGTGTAACCTGTTTTGCCATGTATAAATACAGAGCTTCCGATTAGTTGCTGACTTGAACAAATCACTTGAATTCTGCCCGCTAAGTGTTATATTTAAAAAGTCAGCATGCAAGGTATACGAGAATGATAAATAACAAATCGGTAAATCTATTAGCAAATAGACCGTGTATGTAGTACGTTCGATAATCAGTGGTAAGAACTTATCTTCTGTACCGTATTGGATAAGCGTTTAATGTTTATTCTATTATGTAGCATTGCTTTGTATTTATAAAAAAAACAATTATAAAGATAACAGCAAAACGAAAGTTGCATATCGACCCAGTTTAAAATTGTGACATTAAGAGCTCAACTGTTATAGCATCAGGAATAAGGTGGTTTGTACACGACTTTATGTATAAACTATGTCCAGTATTCAGTGGACTTATGTTATTTGTTGTCTTCAACGTTTATCAAATGTTTCGAAACGCATCAATTATCATAGGTTGTACGATTGAACATGAGATAAATACAGTGAATCTTAGCAGGTCACACAAAAAGGCGATGTTTGTGGACGATTCCTGAGCACTAACTAAACCAGAATAATTAAAATCCAATATATTATATCATTGATAATCTTGCTTAATGTAAGCTTGACTGTAGTTTATCTTGTATTTGTACTTAATAAACACATCCGTCCATTAATGGTAACGTCTGATTCTTGGTATCAAAACAAACTAAAAAAGAACACAACAAGAATAAGCAGACAAAACACTGTATTAATGATAGTATATAGTTAGCCTGGTGTATTTATGTATGAGGTATTCTATTTTGAAATATTCTATATACGATATTTTTAGATTTGCATGCATGACAACCGGATGTCAAACTTGACTCAGTTGACTGGTTAAACATAAATCGCGTCGTTAGCCGAATGTTGATGAACAACTACGAATGTTTACGCGTCAACTACATTCATAAGATTTTAAGTCGTTAAGAATGTTGCAGGAATTAATGTTTCACACATGATGTGTTTTATGTTATTACTTAATTACGTTTTTGGTTTTAAGCTAAGCATCTATTAATGACTCACATACGGCGGGATTTAAGAACAAGTAAAAAGTGATGACTTTGTGTGAGAACATTGCTGCGTTCTGGACGTGGTTTGGACTGATTCAATCTTAGGTACAGGTGAGTACATTGTGGCTTGATTAATCATAACGTTATTAATATGGTGCAGCAGCTCAGTGTTAAACCTGCACCAGACCGTATTCCCATATTTAGAACTAAAAGACTAAATAAACGGTAACAGTAGTTAGTACGTTTAATGACTTGTCGGAAATGTAAACGCAAGTGAAAAGATCAGAAGTATTATCAGAAGAGACACACGTTGTCGGCATGTGTTTTAATTAATGTTACAGGGTAATGACAAAAATGTTTTCACTTTTAAAAAGTATAATATATAACTCCCTTTTGACTTACGTATTGTACGCTAAAGACTACTTTAATATAGAGCAAGCAATGGTAAAAATGTCTATCAGGTTTAACAGCACATGAACGCCTTATTAAAGCCCGCTTTCTTTAGGCACACTCTGTTTATCACGAAAGTTGTGTATTTACGCTAAATCATGACCCATTGTTTTGGTTAAAATATCAGTGCCAATCGTCACTACCAAGCACAATCCTGAACATGTTATTGTGTAGGAATGACAGATGTGTTACGTGTGGTTGGTCGGAGTTTTCAAATATCATACCCTACGTTCCGTTACAAACTATTCGTATACAAGTTATAATTGCTGGCGATTTTTTTCTAACATTAGTAAGGAAAAGCAAAGAAGAGAGAAACGACCCTAAACGGTTTAATGATTAGCCATATAACACATATTTCCCTTTGACGAATCACAAATGAGCTGTATGTAGCTAATAACGTAATATTATGGAGTTTTATTGTCAATGAGCAAATAGTAAATGCAAATAGTTAACAGCACCAATATATAAATAAACACTACAGTCATTGTAGTATTTATAGTGCCGTTATATTTGAACAGTTCTTTAGTATGTGCATAAACTCGTTGTACTTCCTCATTGGTAACCTCTAATTGCATTGCCAACATGCTTATGTCCAGGAGTTTTAAGGACAAGACTAGATATATCGTTACACTTATCGCGACAGTATTCATTTCGATGTAAATCTCAGACGTTTGATCTTCAGTCGTAGGTCATATCCGAGAAAACAGATTGGCTGATGATATGCCACGGAGTGTGTCGAATAATTACGACTATTTCCTTAATTTGTGAGCTTCATGTATTCCAATGACGATCTTTGAATGGAAAAGGTGAACAACTTTTTCATTTAGATATGGTTTGTGTATGTACTTAAAAAACTAGTTTATTGTTCTATTTAGATCTATAAGTATTTGTGGGTAATTTGTGAAATGAAATTACTTTTGTGGAAACTTTTAAGCACGGAAGATGTGATCGAATACATGACAGAATTGTTGGTGACGGTAAACAGAAACGTGTTTAGAAACGTCAAATAGGTAAAGGTGAGAATACTTTGGCTTGGTTAGTTTTTAGGTACATTTAACGTTAAACAACTCAATTAATATGATGGTGTAGGAAGACAACATAAACATATTTAGTAATGGATGTGAAAAATATCACCATAATGGAATTGTTTTGGTGTGTTATGACAACACGGAAGATGGCAAGTGCAGTATATTGTCTAACATGTAGCCATGATCGTTACATACTAAAATACACAGGTATAAGAGGTTTCCATGAACACTAGTATCGTCCGTACCCAATGTGCTACGTGTTATTTATTCAGGCTTATGTATTAAGGTGATTCATTACGTATATGATTTTCTGAAAATAGGTCATGCGGTAATCGGAAAATGCACGTTAACTTACAAGAACCTAATTTGCGATTGCTCAGCCTAACACAACTTATACAACTGAAAGACGAAAAAAATGGGTCTAAGCCAGACCTGTCAGATCTAAGTATATTTTCTCTACCATCGATCTATTATGTAGTCTGCTTTTCATAATTAACTTTGATCAGCTTTCTCCGATCTTTGCTCATGTTTCTCCTATTTGTCCTTCTCAGTGTCATTCATGTTCTACTTTCACTTCTTGTGTCTCTATTCGCATACTTCCTTATGTCCTTATTATGTCATATATTTACCGCTTCATATTCCCTTTTCCTGTATCCGACTTTCTTAATTTAATGTCCCTAATTTTAAGGTGGTATCCGCCAGTATAGATCGAAGTTTGTTTTGTTGAATAACCGATGAAAGGTAATTGTCATACATTGTGTTGAACATTAAAATATTACACCTTACTTAATATAACAAATGCATATGTTCTATTAAGCACGCTGAATAGTTAGCTCTGTAAAAAACACGTGTCTCCATACATTATTATCATCATGTGCATAATACGATATTGCTGCATGTATCAAATACAGGCAGACCTTTGGATACCGCCTTCACGTCAATTCCAATTCCCCGTTGTTTTCATGTTTACAATCGTTCCGCCTTTGATATATGATCGTCTTTTCTTGTACAGACTCATGATAAAATCGACGAAGTAGTTGTGCTTGTCGAGTTTACGTTAGATGAGATACATGTGTAGGAATATAAGTAATAGGGGGAGAATCAGCATAACAATATTCAATTATCGTGTCTGCAATGGACGTTTCGTTCTTTGTTGAAGAAGTAAAGACATTAGAAGATATCGTAAGCAGTTAACGTAATAATTACTAGTATTTGTAGGAGTGGTTGTAGTGGTAGCGGTAGTGAGAATAGCAGAAGTATTAATGATACATGTAGTAGTCGCAGAAATAGCAGCAGTAGTAGTGGTATATGTAGTAGAAGTAGCAGTAGTAGTAATCGATAATGTAATCGTAGAAAAGAGGAAGAAGTAGTAGTAGTAGTAGAAGTACTAGTAATAGTACGTGTATGGTGGAAGAAAACGTAGTAGTAGTAGTAGTAGTAGTAGTAGTAGTAGTAGCCGTGGTTCGTGTAGTAGTAGAAGTATCAGTAGCAGTAGTTTTAATGGTACAAGTAGTAGTAGTAGCAGCAGTAGCAGTAGTAGTAATCGTACGTGTAGTAGTAGAATAAGTAGTAGTAGTAGTAGTAGTAGTAGTAGTAGTAGTAGTAGTAGTAGTAGTAGTAGTAGTAGTGCTACATGAATTAATAGATGTAGCAATAGCAAAAGTATTATTAGAAGTGCATGATTATTGCGTTTAACGTCCCGCAAAGTGTAGTTCAGTTATCTTGAGACCCTTATATATTGTATATGCCGTTGGCAGTGGTATTGACTCTTGTGGGAATGAAGGTTTAAAAAAATTGTTTTTAAGACCCATATGGATTGCACTGGAAAAGAAGTTTAAAGAAAATGTAATATTAAAACAACAAACTATATTATATCAAAGTTATTTTGACTTATGTCTGATATTTCAACATAGGTTTATGTTAACACGTTTATTTTTGCGTCTATTTATTTTGCACTGTTCTAGTTTGAAACTTAAATAATTATTTTCATTAATTATATGTGGCCGAAGCCGTGTACATATAATCAGTTGTAGTAGATGCAATAGATGTATCAATATTTTTTGATGAAGGCATGGCAGTAGTAGTTATCGTATTGTAAGTAGTTGAAGTAATAAGTAATAATAGCTGCAGTGGTCGATGTAGTAGTAATGCTTGCAATACTAGCATAACTAGTAATATAAGTTTATGTTTACTTGGTTTATTTCCTACCTACATAATTTCTTTTATCTGGAGATGGCGTATATTTGAAGCAAATTATAGGACTGTCTTCACTGTGTATAGCATGCCATGAACACCTGACATGATACCACACCTAGTTACATTATCCTGACACTGGGCCAACCAGTCGTGGAACTACCCTTATAGTTGCTTAATCGTTAGTATGGGAGCTAGAAGTAGTAGTAGTAGTAGTAGTAGTAGTAATAGTAGTAGTAGTAGTAGTAGTAGTAGTAGTAGTAGTAGTAGTAGTAGTAGTAGTAGTAATAGTAATAGTAGTAGTACAATATGATTTAGAAGTATTAGCAGTAGCAGCAGTAATAATAATAGGGCAATCTATTAAGCAGTTTTTTTGGCAAGAATAATGTTAACAAGCACACAAACGCTTTCACGGAAATGTATATGGAAAGCTAGGATATTGCTTTGACACTCAATTATGTTAAATCTTCATAATTATTGAAATAATACAAGGGTTGACGCTCAAAGTTGAGAATGATCATTCGCGAGTCCTCAGACAGGTATGTACTTATTTACAAAGATCACTTCGTGGATTTACTCAAACAACGACCAGCATTCATAAATCGTCTGCAAACTTGAAATTAAATCCTTCATATTGACATTTACATGACCAGTCCCATACGGTTTTTGGTGAAAGTGTCTAATGGTAATATGGCAATACTTATTTCATTCCCATTGGCATTATCAAACATAATGCAAACTGGCAAAATGAGGTGAGAATACCCGATATCTACATCAAAATCTAGGAAACATGTTTGTATGCAGAAAAAGTCAGTTTTCGTGAGGTAGTGTCTACTTAAAGCAAAGACCTGGTATTAATTCAAACATGCCACTTTATCCTGACGCACGGCCAGCTGGAGAAATTATCCTGTGTCGCGATAATTCTGATAGCGTTACCATTGCCGTTTTAACGACTTGTTTTGCGTACTCGGAACTTACATTGACGCATAGATGGTCAACGTTAATTCGCAATAAAATCAATAAGTGATTATATTAAATAACACACCTGCCTTATACTTTCATTATGTAGTATTGCCTTCAAGACAACTTGTTCATATAGCAATAGTGTAACACCCTAATGAAATCCATATCAATTGGCCTTTAGTACAACCATCAACTCTGTTGTTTATTAACTTTATATTTTATTGTTTCCAATAATGTTTATGTCAGGAGACTGACAATACCACATTTAACAACTTATATGATCATCCTCTTTCTAAACTTTGGTTCAAACCTACATTTGGATATGTTAGTTTTCCTTCTCAAAAACACAAACATCTTATAATTTTAATCACAGCTCCTAAATACGTATTTATCAAAGATACTGAAATTCTTCTCTGCGATATTACAACCTTCGGCCTCTCTCAGTGTACCCATTGAATTGTATACAGCCTCAGAACATGGACGATATTCCACTAATTGAAAATTGATGAGAAATATGCCAAAAGTGCAGAGCTGTACCGTCCGTTATGTTTATATATATATATATATATATATATATATATATATATATATATATATATATATATATATATATATATATATATATATATATATATATATATATATATCTTTATTCTTTCCCTAACATAACTTTTGTCTCATCGCTAATATTACCTATGACCAATGCTCATAAGGCTACATACCATCTCTTTCTTGTCCTTCATCACCCGGCCCTTACGATTGAACGACCCTTTCATACAGCCATTTTAGGAAAGACGCATCATTTATAATCACATTCAAACATCATCTGCTGCACTGTTCTCTAGAAATACGTTTTTGCTACATTTCTGAATTTAAACTTGTCGAAATATCTGCCAGGGTTTGCTTCTGTTTCAGTCTTACCAAACGAAACAAAGTCCTGTCATTTTCGTCGTCAGTCAATCTGACCCCTCCAATTTCTGTTGTTGTTGTCCCACGTTCATGATATCGCTTATAAAAATCTGGATAATATTAGTGCTTACATGTATAATTTTCCCATTTTGAGTGAGCTATAACCGATTTCATCCCTACATACGCTTTTATTTTTCTGTTCGAATGTCAAATCACTAATCCGAGGAACCACGTTTATTTAATGACGTATAATCAAGACGACATATTATTATCGGAAAAAATACTATACTAGTATACGCTTTCCGGAAAGGGAAACAGATAGGTCAAGCAGATTGAGCTTCTGAACTGAACTGGTTAACACGTTAGACATTCATAGATCCATGCTAGAAAAACCGAAGTTCATCGATCGAAGCTGATGACTGTATTATGGCCAGTCACTGTATATACAGGGAGCCGAATCTTTAAGGACCGTTACCAGGTCCGTTAATCTACAGAAACTGAAACTGACATTAACATATACCAATGTCGTTTGAAAGTTTTAATTCAACTAAAGACGGATTGTAATCATTGAACTTTTAGAAGACAATATAAGCAATTTACTGATTTACTTTTCGATATGATTAACTGCTAGTATATAAAGTCAAACGATGTTTACCGGATATAATTCTGCTTATTGTCAAATGCACTTTGAAATTCCACGTACCAGTGTTAGAAGTTAAATGCATTTTGAAATTAGACAATACCAGAAAAGGGAAACAAACACATACGCTAAGGCAGATAATCATAACATACTTATCTCCCTTCTGGTTAAGTACATGGAATGACATAAGTTAATTATTAAGGTATAATCTAACAAATAAGTAATAGTAAGCCAGCCACAATATATACATGGAGTAGCGTTATTGTAATTGTTACATTTACTGTCTAATTACATTGTGGTGTAGTTTGGCTCCATAGTAGAACGCAACATTATCCCATGCTTACAATTTTATTAATGAAAGTTACATGTTACAATCTAAAACAGTACGGCGTGAATATATCTCTCTACCGCGTCCATATCCACTTTCCCTAGGTCATCTCAACTCCTCTCATTCTTCCATTCTTCACTCCTAACATATTTAGCCTAAAACTAATTGCTCATTCAAACGGAGCTCGCATACATTTTGTGACGATCGTGTCTTTCCTACGGTGCACAACTCACGCTTCCCGCCTATATTTTGACGTATGCATCAATCACGGTCCGAAACAGGTCATGTCGTACGTCATTACTGTTGTGTGCTTTAGTTTCGCTTCGCTGTGTGTCATTGTATATTTCCTTGTTTTGATTATTAATCATGCCATTTTTCGTCCCACTCAAAATTAACTTTATGCACTTAGCTTATGTAAACGACGACATGTATAACTTAACAATTATTATTCAACTAACCAATTATTATTCAATTGAAAACTACTACCACAATAATTAATAACTTGAACACTAATTAATATGGTAATATTACATTACTGTATTTACACTATCTAGGACCAAAAGTTATGCATATTATTGACCAATCTCTATGCGCATTATTTCCCGTCAAATATATTTTGAATGTTATTGCTCATATTTTAATTTTGACATGTTTATATTTAATTTACTTGTTTATTGGGTTTTTCAGTTATCTATTTAATTAACATTAAATCTGATCGTATTTGGCACCGTATGGCATGTTGATTGTTGGCCTGCTGTTAATCAGAAAAAAAGAAACAAAAAGGTTGTAACAGAAACAGAGTTCAAGGCACACATACACGGGCTGATTTAACAACAAGACACATGGCAAAGATAGATATGTATATAGATGCAGATACACATACAAGACGATGTACACAGACAAAGGTAGAAAAAATAAAATACATTCAAGACATTCCCACAGAAAATATGAGATAGAAAACGACAGATAAGTATATACATACTACGACGGCCAGAAAGAGTCACGATTAGCGAGATAGAAATAAACATCGACAAATGAGGACAGGAAGTTTGAAATAGAAGCATAGAGGGACAAGTAAAGACCAGGAATCAGCAGCAAGCAATATGGCCGAAATAAAAAAAGAGAGGCTGAAATAGAGAGACATATATATTTCTTTAGAATAAAAATCCTCCTGGATGACAAATATGTCAAATGGATAACCAAAAAATTAAATTACTGATATTTTTTAATCAATCCATAATATGTTAAACACATGCATTTACCTGATGCAGCAAAACGAATACACAGAGAATATAATGCCAAACATACATGAAGACATTTCTAACAAACACTGTACATCCTCTTCTCGACCAAACCAAACGATGCAGCTTTAGATATTCTGCTCCAATTAATAACACATAATGAAAATTAGTAAAATCCTATTTATGAAGATCTTTGAAATGTAATGCATTCCTGCATTGACACATTTATGAGCCTTGTTTTTTATATAATTAAATGCATTGCATGAATCGATCTATCAAAAGTAAACGATTATATTGGTCACTCACATCATACTGAATTAACAAATGTGCATGTTATGAACATCGTTTCAACTCTTGAAACACAAAACTATTACTATTTCCATAACGGGCTTGACTGTACGCTAATACATTTAAACTGGTATTACACTTTCTTATCAGACAGGAAAAATAACCTCATTTATACAAATTATGACCCCGTGCTTATAAACAATGTATCCGTTGCACGCACAATAACCTATACAACTGGTGTATTTTCATAATAAATTTCACATTTTATACAACCATTAAAAACATGGTTTCACAAATGTAGTTTCAAGATAATAAAACGCAAAGTGCTCGACGATAAACTTTAAGTGTCAACATACTTGCAATTTAGTAAAGGATCTACTACAAAGACATATATCTGATGCATCCTGAAATGCGTTCCTTTCGTTTTATTTCAATCCTTTGTGCATATGAGTTTTGACATATTCCCGCATTTTACTTTGTAATTTTACATCGCCTATCTTTACCAAACAGCCCTAGTATGTACAGTAGATCAAACTCATATTGCCGGGACTTAAGACTGAACGTACATACGATATGTTCTTTGAGGAACATACATCAAACGATGTATAGCCGTGAATGGCTTGTTGACATTTAGTTTAACTACTTGTCAACTTTAACATTTAAACATACAGTAAGACAGTTATTAAGTAATAACAAAAAACACACCTGTTAAAAATAATGTTATATGTTTTTCATCATACTGAGTTATTTTAGTTGACGAATTTCCTAGACAAATTGAATTAAACATAACGTAGTTTTATATAGTATACGTAAAGTGTCGAATCCATCTCAACGATAAATATAATAAAACATGTGATTATAGATGTCACAATCATGAAAAATATTAATACAATACTTAGTAACAATAAGCAAATCAGCACATACTCTTGTTTACACATGGTTATAGACTAACATCTACTCTCAATCATTACATTAAGCACTGATACATAAGAACATCACATCAATGCATGGCATATTTCATCATTTTAGCCACTTTTGTTCAACTTATAGTGTTAGTAATGAGCATCTCTACTGCATAAACAATCAAACAGAACAAGAAATACTGACACCTAATAACATATCCCAGACGTAAACTTAGTAGTCCAGTTTATAAATACGGCCGAAAAACAATGTTTTTTGTCTAAATTGTTAAAAGTAAATTTTCATAGAGATATCTATAATAATATTATAAACAATACATGCTCTTAAACATCACATCTTCTCGTATAATTACAAACACGTAATCTAGCAGCTTGGAATGTTGTGCAGGTTTTAAATTTCAAAGTAACAAACTCATATAAATATGTACTAAATCTGAGATTCTCGTTTCATGTATAATTTGCAATAATCTTAAACACGTTGTTATTATACAATGCATCGAATTACTGCTACTAAAGGTATCGTCATGGACTAGGCATGGTCAAATAAAGTCATATTGAGAGACCGTGCATGTCAGTTTTTAAATGAATTTAAAAATAGGCTCTAGGTAACTAGCAGGCTTACTTTATTGTTTAATGTGGTTGATAAGAAACTCTTTATGATTTGTTGGTTATTTCTTCCATCACCTGCACAACAATCCAAGAAATATCTAATATGACAGTGGCAAACACTGCACTGACCTCTAAGGTATATTTATATATTTACCCTAATGCATGCGTATTCTGATTATATGTGTATTCTCCTCTGCAACAGATGGAAACTGTGACACATACAGAGTCCTATCCTGACTGTTATAACAGACAGCAGCATTCTTGGCTCCTGTCATTCTAAAGGGTATGATTGCGAGTTTTGTACCTCTTGGTGACACCACGTGGATCTCATCCAAGCTACATATATATATGCAGCCAATGTAAATGGCATGCTGACTTTAGTGTTAAATGTGGTTGATAAGAAACTCCTTATGACTTGTTGGTTGTTTCTTCCATCACCTGCACAACAATCCAAAAAATACCTAATATGGCAAAGACAAACACTGCACTGACATATAAGGTATATTAATATATTCACCCTATTGCAAGCGTATTCTGCTTATATATGTAACCTTATCCGCAACAGATGGAAACCGTGACACGTACAGTGTCCTTAACAGACTGCTATAACAGACAGCATCATGCTGTTCTCCCTTCAGGGTAAGGGGTATGATTGCGAGTTTGTTACCTGTTGGTGACACCACGTGGATCTCATCGAAGATACATATGTAGATGCACCGATCACCTGTACACACGCCTGGTGGGAAATGCAGGCCCGCTGACTTAGAGTGCTTACAACTGTACCGCCATTGTACGCTTCCTGCCATGTCCATACAGGTGACGGTGTCTTTGTAAATATCACTGACATACATAAATTTGATATCAGTGCTGCACGTAAGATACATAGGATACATTGGAAAAAGTGGTATTGTTTTGATTATGTTACCGCCCATATTCAGGATCTGGACCAGTTGTGTATGTCCACAAGAGACAAAGATTTTGTCTCCGCTGCAATGTATTCCTAAACAAATGCCATCTACATCCATGCTATCAAGCTGTTCAAGGCTCTGGTCGTCAGTGAAGACATGAATCTGGTGTAAAGCTGGCACAGTCACTGCTACTCTAGAACCGGGCACACACGTGACGTCATGCGGTGCTGATGGAAGCACCTAAATGTATTGTAAAAATGATAATTTGGCTGATATATTAGTGTTAATTATGCGCCGTAGTGTATGTTCTGTATAAATACAGTAATACAGTAATACAGTTATAATGTAATGCAGTAGTCAATATTGTACTGAGTGTGTTCTAATAAAAAAAAACAATTTCTACTGCTCAAGTCTAAATCTCTCAGGAAAAAGTAATAGCTATTTTCATAAATATTAAAACTGTCTATTAAATGTGTTGCCTTTTCAGATTATGACATGCACATTACATATATTATTTATGATACGATTTCGTACTATATTCTGATGATAACTTTCATTGTTAAGATAGACAGCGTACACCATATTGAAGGATTAATTCAAAAAGAGAAAGAGAATTTTGAGACCTTTCTACATACACTATATACACATAAAATATATATGGCAAGGTGGATAGATTGGTGAATGGATGGATGTATGGATGGATATATGGTGATACCTATATATACATCTAGAGAGAAAGTGTTGATATATCAGAATGATATAGAGAGCCGAGGACATGTGTGTGTTTGAATGTCTTTAAAAACAACAATAACAAAAAACACTTTATTTACATAGATTAAATAAATACAATAAGTGAAATGTTTTTTTTTAATTTATTATTGCTTATTATCTTAAAAGTATTGTTGCAGTTAAAGAAACACTATACATGTGTAATTGCAAATTGTAAATGTTTCAAAGGCATTGTATGATCAACCAACAATCAGATATTATAAGCCCCGGGAATATACGGTTGCTAATGATCGACGGATCGTTGCGCAACACGACCCGTTTAATTTCCCTTCTGCGCCATTAGACTCTCTGAACGCATTTCTGTCTGATCGGGAGACGAATTGTCCATCTGTTCAAAAAGTCATGTGGCATGACCACGTGACGATAACAATTATTGTATGGCTCTTGGAGGGTCCCTGAGTAAAAAAAGATATTACAGAAAGAACTTAAAAGAAACCCAAATCTTAGACTTAGATTGTGCAGATACAACAACGTCTCGAAAAGAAATACAACGGCACAAGTTTATGACTTATCTTTAAAGAAGAATAATTCATTGTTTTGTGTGCTATCATTGACTAGTGGAAGACAAAGTGTATACGACTTGAGAAGCTAATGATGCATGTATACATGATTTTTCTCACTACCTATTTTTTTTCAATGTACACATTGCGAAAAAAATGACTTTAAATGTTCGAACTTTCAAACTCTATAAATAATCAGAACAAGGCTTTTAGCTTAGCCGGACACTTATAAAACGTGAGCTCCAAAAATGAATGGTCACGTGCTATTTAGGTTTAGCGTGGCTAAGTTAGGTTATGCCTTTCTGCGACGAGGAGCGGGATGTTATGCTTTACCGTTCGTCATCAACGGTATTTTTCTTAACGATTAAGTAACATGGTTATTAAATAATGCATGTCTGTTACATACTGTCGGATTTACCACCTTAAAAGAAACAAATACTCATACCACAAACACACACAGACACACATACACACACACACGCACGCACGCACACACACACACGCACACAGACATACACACATATACAAATGTTCAATATTAACAATATAAAAATCACAATGTATTCTGATTTACATTTGATTCTACTTGTTTGATAAATCAGCGTTTATTATCAATAACCTCAGTGTATTTACTGTAAGATAGCTGAATGCATTCTTCTGCAACCGCTTCTTAAAATATAATACCTTTTTTCTTCCACTTAGGGGGTGTCCATGGTGGTTAATTCCACCTCTTTTCCTGTTCCTCCACAGTCGTCCTTATTAACATCATTATCATTATATCAATTATTATTATTTAGCTCGCCTGAGCACAATGTGCTCAAGGGGAGCTTTGGTGATACCGCTTCGTTCGTCGTCCTTCGTCCGTCGTCCGTCGTCCGTCGTTCGTCGTTTGTCGTTCGTCGTTCGTCGTTAACATTTGACATTGTGAAGACACTAGAGGCCACAATTTTGATCCAATCTTCATTGTACTTGATCAGAATGTTTGCCTGCATAAAATCTTGGATGAGTTCGTTATTGGGTAACCTGGGGTCAAGAAGTAGGTCACAAGGTCAAATTATAGGAACAATTTGTGAACACTCATGAGACCACATTTACAGCCCAATCTTTACTAAACTTGCTCAGAATGTTTGTCTACATGAAGTCTTGGAGTAGTTCGTAACTGGGTCACGTGGGGTAAAAAAGTAGGTCACTAGGTCAAATCTTAGAAAAAGCTTGTGAACACATTAGAGACAACATAAATATACCAATCTTCGCCAAACTAGGTCAGAATGTATGTCTGCATGAAATCCTGGATGTGTTTGTAACTGGGTTTCGTGGAGTCAAACAGTAGGTCACTAGGTCAAATCTCAAAAAAGCTAGTGAACACAGTAGAGGCCACATTTGTAACCAAATCTTCATCAACCTTGGTCAGAATGTTTGTCTGCATGAAATGTTTTATGAATTCGTAACTGGGTTATGTGGGGTTAAAAAGTAGGTCACTAGGTCAAACCTTATAAAAGCTTGTGAACACACTAGAGGCCACAGTTATAGGTCAATCTTCACCAAACTTGGTCAGAATGTTTGGCTTCATGAAATCTTGGACGAGTTCGTAACTGGGTCACGTGGGGTCAAAAAGTCGGTCACTACGTCAAATCTTATGAAAAGTTTGTGAACACACTAGAGGCCACATGTTTAGCCTAATCTTCACCAAACTTTGTTAGAATGTTTGTCTACATGAAATCCTGGATTAGTTTGTTATTGGGTCATGTGGGGTCAAAAAGTAGGTCACTAGATTACATTTTAGAAAAACCCTGTAAAAACACTACAGAGGCTACATTGATGGTCCAGTCTTCACCTAACTTGACCAGCATGTTTACCAGTATGAAATCTTACATATGTTTTTAATTGAGTCATATGGATTTAGTAGGTTACTTGCTAAATTCTAGAAAATGTTATCAACCCAGTGGCGACCCTAATGGTCCAAATTTCACCAACGATTTCTCAAGTAAATAACTGTTAATTACTTGATGCCCGATTTGGGCCTACTTAAAGCCTGTCATCAGGTAAGCGATTAAGGGCCATTATGGCCCTCTTGTTTGAGAAATGCATCGCAGCGACTAATAATGAATTATGTTGGTGGTTGAAGACAATACACCAGACAAATGCCTGGGTAGAACCATCGGCTCAACGCACGCAGACCTTCTAACATTAAGTCCGACGCGCTGAACAAAACTCGAACCAACGCGGTGAGAGGCATTGGAAGGGAATATACGTTATGATTTTTAATCCAATGATACGATGAGGATTATTTTCTAAAGACTGCTAACACTGAGTTTAATTATTTTATTTTTAATATGCATATGGCGATCGATTGGAAAGCAAAAGAAAATGATGCTTTGGATAACATTATCTCAATGATCTCAATTGTAACACAATACAGATCATGAAATTTACCACCTTAAATGGTTATAATTTTCAACTTGACGGAGCATTTGCTAAAACTAGATACTGACGTCCAAGCTGATTACCTGCATGATTATGTATCATGATCTTAAAAGAAAGTGATCATGTGGTTTTCCAAGTTATAAATGTAGCTAACTGTGCAGCATGTCTCATAAATATGCAGTTGGTAATGGCAAGTGGGGTGTTGTGCATAAATTTTCAATGGAACGAAATACACACATAAACAGCACTTCGCAATATCAAACTAATTAATTTGGTTTCATGGTTTCAAAAATGACACAAACAGTCGGATACCACCTGTAAGCTTAATTTGATATTTTTGACACATAGCAAAATGTAAAACAATAACCCAGACTTGGTTATGCACATTGAAGGGGATGTCAGATACTTTGCATATACCAAATCTATGTAACCATGTCTGACCTCTGTTTGGGGTATTTTTGCATAATTTCTGCAGAACCAATTATACTTTAGTCTCAGCTTTGAGGATTTTCATCAGTATCTCAAGTTTAGGGCAGTTAACTCGTTAATCAAGACTCGAATGTTGATTTCTCATATCTATAAATATGAACGATAAGGATTCCTGCTAAAAATAGACACCGACGTCACAGGCGATGTCGTGGAAGAACTTAAATATAAGAGGTCACGTGGTTAACTAAGTTAAAATAGCTAACTGTGCAGCATGGCTCAGATAGGAAGTACATACTGTATTGACGATTGTGGCATTAAAGTTCACTTTTCAGACAAGTGTAGGGCATCAATAATAGCATTTTGTGATATATGTTCAAGTAACAATAGTTATTTTAGATGCTTTCTGAAACTATCTTTGGTCCATACTGTCGGATGCTACCTTTAATGGAAGAACAAATATTAAGACATATTCAACAAGAAATCACCAAATCTCTATTGTACAATTACTGACTTATTGCTGTTTACCTGGTCAGCGTTTTGCTTTGAGCTCAGGTTCCAAGTTTGCATCTATTAATATTTATATGAAGAGGTATTCAGTTTATGCTGTCTTAATCAATTGACTTTTTTTTCTTGACATAATGAAACTGTATTGACCTAAATTTGTTTCATATCGCGTATGAAATAATCAAATTAAATTACTTCTTTTAAATTTTAACAGCTCTGATTTATAGTATCGGTAGCCCTGACAGCGTGAACAATCTCCTCTCAAGACTGAAAGCCCAAAAGTCCCATTAACTTAAACCTATGGGAGAGTGTTTTGGTGAAACCATTAAGAAGCTGGTCATTGTTTCTGCATGTCAAACAGCAAATGAAATCTTTCAGATGGAAATGGGATACATCTCCATACATATATTTTTTTACGTACTTAAACTCAATTCACGATTGTTTTAAAATGGCAGTCATCTTCAACAATCGAAGCAGTAGTCAGGAGACCTTATTCATTGTTTTGTCTTGGTTGGGATGAAGAGCTTAATGGGGCTGGACTAATCAGCTAATCTGCGGTATGTCGGTGGTTCTATCAATACAGTTGTTCAGGGTCTTTCGCCACCAAAATAGCAGGAAATTGCAATAATGACCATAGCGATGTATTTCCAACACAGCAAAACTAAATAGCAGCTTGTCCAAGTTTTTAAACACAAACCTCTTAATCACTGCCACTGCAAAATCCCGCTCCTCTATTGTGTCTTCACAACGGCCTGATTTTTTGTTGTGTAAATTATATCTCAAAACAAGTTTTAATCAGAACAGGGATTGGTCTCCCATCAGATGTTGACATCACCAAAATAGCAAATGCTGTGTGCATTAGAGTCCTTGTTCCCGCAGAGGAAGGAAGAATTGACAGCAATCAACGCATTTCTAGAAACCATAGATCTGCGTAACTAAAGCACCATTAAAGTATTTCAGTAACAAAAATCACTAACAAGTTTATACGCAATGACTGTTTAAATATTTCTTGATTTATGTTTTATCTTTTAAAGCGTTATATTAACACTATGTTGCAATTTAATAGTTTTTTTGTCCGTAGAACGCTTGACCATTGGTTATGTTTATTTTCCAGTGAAGCAAATTATTATTATTTGATTTGTTTTTGCCTTTTCAGTTTAAATTGTCATTATTCCACACCTCAACAAATATCGACAGTGGAAACAACAAAAGTGTGCAGTGGTTTTGTCAGTATGTCAGACATGCAGTACCCGTTGCAAAGGCACAGTTGGAGATGGTAAAAATATGTATGTTTCTTGGAGAAAAATGCAGTTTGTAGCAATAAAGTCTTTACGTGACACTATGTCTACTTGTCAAGAAAAGTGCCATTGTCTTTTTTCTCGTGATTCATAATGGTCGATGACTTTATCTGTGTTTACAAAAATGTTTCGGAAATAAAGCCACCGTCAGAACGATTAAGCAACTCTCAATTCTTTTGAAAATAATACATCCCTACATTTCTAAACGCAACTATGTTTTAGTGTGATTTTTATGTCTTCTGTTTTTTGTTTTTTTTTTGGAATTTGACAAAATTGTGTTGCTTGCATAGGTTTGTGACTTTATTTTGAGAATATTCCAAAATCATTGATGAGTTTGTCAGTATAATTCATTTTCATAACACATATGTAATAACTGAATAAAACTTAACCAAACACTGTGTTCATTTTTCTGAATTACTATATTTTCTTTTATTACCATCCACATTTTCCATCCGGCCATTTTAGCCATTTTTGGTCAATGGCATTACAGTTTGATAAAAGTATTCTTTTCATAAATTGTTAATGAAAGTTTTTAATTAATTTTGAAACACCTTCTCAATGATTAGGAATGGAAAAAAGTTCCACAATTAAATAGTTCGAACATCACTCCATAACGTTTGCTCTATCAGCATCATCATCATCATCATCATCATCAGCAGCAGCAACATCATCATCATCATCATCATCATCATCATCATCATCATCATCATCATCATCATCATCATCATCATAACTATCATTTTCTTTATCATATAGTGTGTTTGCATTCTAATAATTGCCAGTGTTGTTGTTATCAGCATTATGCGATATAAAGAGAAACAGATGGAACACAATATCTTGACTATTTAGGCAACATATCAATACATATTGTTCCATATCAACTAATATATAAAGCTATACTGGTACCTTTACTCCGATTACCGTTCCTCTTTCTATATCCAGCAACTTGATACTCTTATTACTTTCATCAGCAAGCATAAGTTGTGTCCCAGAGATAGCCACCATACTCCTGTATACCATAATCCTGTGTTGATCCTATGTTTTTCTCAATCCTTCAGTGGTAAATCAAGTTATGCTCTATGAATGTACTGGGTGAGTTTATACATGGCATTAGTGTTGTTTTGCGAAACACACCTTGTTGATAATAGTTTGTCCTGAACAAACCAAAACAAGTTTGCACAATGTCCAGCAGCTGTTCCATTTATTACACACCTTTGCATTTCAGTACAAAAATTACAAAACATTTCAGACTATAAATACAGAAAGAGACATAGAGACAGAGAAAGACGGAGAGACAGAGAATGACAGAGAGGGACAGAAAAAGGAAAGAGAGGGAGATTAAACATAAAATATGAAGCATTTTAGGGCATGCAAAATATTATTTTAAAAATTGACAAAAGGACTCAATATTCGCATGCTAGTCTGTAGTACATGTCTTCAACAACAACTGTGTCTGGATCGATAGTCACATTGAACATTAAAACATAACCATGCATCGAAATCAGTCTCCTTTAGACTTGCTATCGATGTGCATTCATCAGAATTTGCTCCTGCAACATATTGATCACATCAATGGAAATGTTAAATAGTTGAAACCGGAAACGTGACTGTTCTGAATCAATACCCACACTCCAATGACATTTACGTAAAGTAATATGGACATCAATCTGTTACAGCTTTGGTTATGTACAACAATGTGCAGGCTAATCAAAACAGCAACACATAGCTTGTTTAGCATACAATGTTAACTACGTCTAACTTAAAACAATTCACCTAGACCTGCAAGGAAATGTGTAGAATGGGTTTCAAATGGTGCTTCATGTGTTTTGCACACCGTTTTCTGCACGCAGATGGTAGCCTGTCGACCTCACATGAGGCGGTTGTTTGTTTAACATGGGACAATGCAACACAATGCAACACAATTTTGAAATACAGTTTTAGCTCTTAAATATTGTTCATTTGTTGTGTGACATTTAAATCAGGTGATATATCATTTTGTTCACGGTCATGTTCATTTATCTGATAATTGTATAGTTTCCCAAGGACAAAAGCACAGATATAGCCGTTCAAACGTAGTCTTGGGAAGACATTACTATTGATGAATCACAATACGTTATACAAAATAACATAACTAATAATAATAATAATAATAATAATAATAATAATAATAATGATAATAATAATAATAATAATAATAATAATAATAATCATAATCATAATCATAATAATAATCATAATCATAATAAAATTATAATCATACAACTACTACTACTACCACTACTACTAATAATAATAATAATAACGAGCAGATTTTTGATCATGCAATCTCTCTTTTTTGTATTCTGATCAATAAGAATTTATGAAAAGTCCTAGGAGCATTGCACAATATACTAAACTCCGAAAAAGCACAGGACAAAGATATTTGACATGCAAGCCAAGTGAAAAGCAAGAACACATTTGTGATAAATCATTAAAGGAAAAGAACAAACCCGACAGTAACTGCCTTGGAACGGTCAATCGGCAAAATGGGCAGCCAGGGATGCTTAAACCGGTTTTGCAGAGCTATAACAAGGCAGACTAGCAGTATCGGAATCCATGTTCATAATAAAATGTTCTGTCAGAATAGCTTGCATCATTGTCTATCAATAACGCATTCAATTTGACGTCAAAACATGGTGTTTATTATACTTATTGTATCTACCTTAAAAAGAGTCATTTAGGATTCCGTTCTGTGCTTGATTCAGTGACGTCTATATTTATGCGGTATCTCCACCTTGTTGTCGATTCTAGCTTGTATATCTGTATATATCAGTAGATTCGAGAATTGTGACATGAGATGTGTAACATCAAAACTGTATGGGAGAAATGTAAATTGCATACGTGTAAAAACGAACGTGTTTGTGTAAACAAATAACTAATTTAAAAATATGCAGTGTATACAATATGCACATAAGAAATTGAATATTGGCGGATGTCCCATTGTTTTCGTAATAAGTGCTAAGGATTAAGGCGTTTAGACGTTGGCTTGTTTGAAGTAAACAAAACGACCCATTTGTCAAGATTTGGTTTTAGATGTATAAACTATCTCCCCATCTGACAACTGATTGGTTTAAAGATTCCGATGACGTCATTAAAAGTCATTAAAGGTAAGAACTATTAAACTGGACAATCAAACAAGTTAAAGGTATTTTATTCTGTTTGTACATGCTTTTAGAACCATTTAAAAAGAAAATGATGTACATGTATATATACAACATCGTATACCTTCGTATATTGATAAGTGTGTCATAATTATTCTTAAATTGTTATCTTAACTCGATATCGTTGTGCACGTCTCTTTGTCTCTGTATCTCTCTCTTTCTCTCTCTCTCTCTCTCGCTATCTCTCTCTCCCTCTCGCTCTCTCTCTCTCTCTCTCCCTCTCTCTCTCGCTTTCTTGCTTTTTCTGTCTCTGACTCACTCTAAATAAATATATAAATAACAAATATCACAAAAGAGTATCGGTTAGATATTCCAGGATTTCAGGCAATGACAGGTGAATCAGGATGGCCGTGACGACAAGAAGGAAAACATGACTGGCTTTGCTGCATAAGCATTCTCAATACTAGAGACCAAGCTAAAATAATGGCTGCATTAGGTCAGTCAACTACTTAATTTATTTTAATTCCTTAACTTCAGAATATAAAATTTCCAATAACCCTTTAAAGTATTTTTCATGCGTCATGTAAAACACACGTCATATCTGTTTGAGGTTGATACTCTATTCACTACACCACAGGACCTGATACATGTCAAAATGTGGACAGAACCTTAAAATAAATAGTCCACTACAGTTCTGGTGTGTATGCATTGTATCTCTTTTCACGTCATGAGTGTTCCAGTTACACGGGCATATGACTGTTGTTTGAATTAGTTGGCTATAGATTGTCAGAAAGGCATAACTTTGCAAGATTGACACTAAGGCATCGTTACAAAACTATGATTGCGTGTGTATATTGGTTCAGAAAAAGTACCCGTGTAAGCTATGATCTTGTTCAAAATGGTAACCGATTTTCATTTTAAGCACACTACAATGAATATACACGTGGGGTTTGTTCATAATGTCAAAATATGTTAAGTTAGTTGCCAACTTAGCTGGCAGTCAGTCTTAATAGCATGTCTCGATACTTCCTTCGTGTACTGTGAAAAGTATATGTATTGCATCGCCATGACTGTATTTTTTCTAGCATGTAAAAATCATACCGGAATTCTTTTGCATGAACTATCAACAACGTTGAAATATTCCATAAAAATAGCAGATGGCATTTCCAAATTTTTAAACATAAGTTGCTTTAACTTATATAAATGTCACGTGATCATAAGCATGCCTAATTTTACCATCACATGTTTATTTGCTAAATTATACGTTTTAGTTTGACAATATACGGGAGACGTGTGTTATTTTCACGTAAATGATGGGCTTCCTACATCCAGTAATTCTGTATCGGCTGTACACAATATATAACGTAGAGTCATGTCGTTAGAGGGCTAGGATAACATATGTATATCACGTATTTAGTTTTGTTTTGTTTGTTAATTGGGTTTATCGTCCCACCAACAGTAATTTAGTTATCTGGAGACGGTGTCCACTTGAAGCAGATATAGTGCTGCCTTCACTGTGTATAGCATGCCGTGAACACCTGGCATGATACCACACCCAGTCACATTATCCTGACACCGGGCCAACCTGTCGTGGAACTTCCCTTATATTTGCTTAAGCGTTAGCAAGGGAGCTATACCACTACCATTTTTAACGACTTTGGTATGTCGCGACCAGGGATCGAACCAGGGGCATTCCGTACCTGAAGCCGACGCTCTACCGATTGCGCGACCAGATCAGGTTGTATTTAGTTTTAATCTGATTCTACTCCAATTGCGTTAAACGCATTGTATTCGGCGCCGTATGACCTATCAAGTGTCGGTGTGCCGTAAAAAAAATTAAAAAATAAACAAGATATGTATCAGTGGTGAAATTTCGTTCAATATGCTAACTGGACGCTAATTTAATTGAAGGTTTGCAAGGCAATGAGACTTTTGAGAATATTGCATTTTGCCTAATAGTAATGAGACTGAGACCGCAAGTAACGTGATGAAATTTAAATACAATTATGTACAAGTTGTATTCGTGATAAATAGTCTGTACTTGCCGAGGATTGTCTATTTCCGGTTAATTATATTTAATAATCGCATTCTGGCATATATTTATGAGAAGAAATCAATATCTATGTACGAAGATTTCAAGCGAGCTCAAAGCCTATTGATCGAAATAATTTTGTAAAGGTTATACACCTGATGAACAAGTTATTAACAATTGATTAATTCTTGACAGATGTTAAAATTTCCACCTCCTCCTATTGACTAGCCTCAGAAGCCGGTGTTTTAGGTGTTGGTGCGGGTATATTGTTAATAAGTTTATGCATAAACATATTTGAAATTAGGTATAATGACAGTTGCTGCTTTTGCTAGAATTAACCCAGTAATAGTCATCGAAGAAAAAAATAAGAAGTATGCTGAACGTGTATTCGTGCATATAATATGGCCAGATGCGCATTTGACATGTTTGATTCTCCTACGCATCAATTAGTATACCCGGTTCTACACCTTAGGTGTATGCCAAGAATAGGCAGAGAGCATGACATTATTATGGAACTATAGTTCTCATAAGATGTATGATTTTACAAAATATAACCGTTTTTGCATTCCACGTAACATTGTAGGTTTTTAAAACAACGAACCTCTTACAGATTGTGTTGTAAAACATATGCTTGTGTTATAAAAAAGGCAATGTCTCTAAAATTCACACGACTTACATTACATGTATATGCATACTTAAACATACTGTACATACAAAAGTTTTCTGTTTTAATACACATCAGGCACGATGTTTTATAATTTTATTAATAATTAAAATAAATAATTTTAATAATTAATAAATATTGTATTTCAACTTTTAATTCGAGCCTTTTAATAGACTTCAAATTGTTACTTTTTTGTTAGTTTGTTTAAGCTTTAATTTACAAACAAATTCTTTAGAATGATTGAATTAAGTGTATTGGGAAGATATAAACACATTGACTTTGACAAGGCTTCAGGTACAAAGGCAAATATCCGTTATGTTACCTTATCTGGAATAAACCAACATCGAGGTAGAGAAATAAAGAAATGAAACATACAACTCATTTTTCAACATCAATAACTAAAAGAAAAAATGAATCGTCCAAAATATTTTGTTTAAATGTAATGGAAAAGATCATATACTAATACGTCATTTTTTAATACAATCTGTGTATAAATCAAGGACGCCGCAGTCTCATAAAAGGACCGATATGCTTCATGACATAGACCTCAGTAACCACATATTTTACATTGTTAAATACTTCAAAATAGACCACTGTCTTCCAGTGATATTCAAGCTGACAACAAAACGATAGCTAGCATCATTTATAATATCACTCTTTGGAATATTCCTCAACAACCAGGCTTGTGACACTTGGACCATATAGCGATCTGTGACAATGCTCATAACTCAGTGTCAGTGAAGCTTGAGGCAGCAAAGTTGTAAATGACTGGCATTTCATTTTCATTAAAAACATAAACAATATACCTTTACATACGCTGCGTTATATTGTCTTTAACATCTGCAATTTTAATCAAGCTGTGTCATTTGCTAGGAGAGGGGTAAATGATTTCTCCACTTTACAATGTATCGCATGTTTTTGACACGTGTCTGTTTCAGACGTGTTTGTTTTAACCTATGATATCAATAATAAATAAATATGACAATGTCATATATGTATTGCCACAAATATCAGAATGTGAAAAGGCACATGACACAGGTATTCACATACAAGCCAAATATAATAGTAACACCAAATATGCGATGATTCATTTGTGTGGCTTCTCAAATGGAAGCAATGAAATGAAATCTGATCGATTTGAATGCAAACAATTACGTTTGACTTGACAAATGGCTTGACAAATACAAAATAAAAGCGGACATCTGTATAAGATTGACAGGGTCCATTTGCAGTTTAAGGTGTTTGGGTATCGTTCCGACTAACCACAACATTTTGTATCTGTCGAAAAAAAAATCATTCAAATATTAATTACGTGACAGTGATAGTTGCTACTTTAGCATCTACAAAACATCTACGTATTTGAAAATATTGAGTAATTTTACGGACCATCGTCAAAAAGACAGCTCAAACAAAGTTATTTATACGTTTTCAATTAGGATGTGTTTTACCTGATCTTATTCTGTGGATGCTATTTGATTAAACAATGTTTAAATGTACTATACATAACATTTTCTATGTCCTGTAGTATCATCCTATACGAATGTAAGGATTGTTAAAAACAAATGTTGTAAGTGCCGAGAACACATGACAAAAGTTCCACTTAAGTTACTTTGTAAATGTATTAAATATACATACATACAAATATATATATCGGACAAATACTGATGCAGTAATATGCTAGGGTATACTATGTATTATACTGTATTACACATCGCGATTCTCACGTTTACAGTCTTCCCTGTAGCTCAAGGAAGCCTTTGACTGACCAAACAAAGCCATTGACTGCGGCTGTGTTAGGTCCTGAAGATCCGGGTGTACGAATGTAAGGATTGTTAACAACAAATGTTGTAAGTGCCGAGAACACATGACAAAAGTTCCACTTAAGTTACTTTGTAAATGTATTAAATATACATACATACAAATATATATATATATATATATATATATATATATATATATATATATATATATATATATATATATATATATATATATATATATATATATCGGACAAATACTGATGCAGTAATATGCTAGGGTATACTATGTATTATACTGTATTACACATCGCGATTCTCACGTTTACAGTCTTCCCTGTAGCTCAAGGAAGCCTTTGACTGACCAAACAAAGCCATTGACTGCGGCTGTGTTAGGTCCTGAAGATCCGGGTGTAGCATTGGTAACCTATGGCCACAAGGCAAGTCAACATGTTCTGCCTAATTTCGTGTTGTTCGATTCATTCTATCGAAGTTTAGATTTTTTTTATAGTTAGGTATTTATTTCTTTAATGCTTAACTTATATACAGATATAGTTGTCTTACAAGCAATTTAAAAAATCGCCACGAAATGTTAAGCGCTATCAACATGCGGTGCTCTACAAGGACTACATGATCAATTTAACGACCTCTTTCTACAGTAAAATAATGCATCGACACACATTTTAGGATCTACAACTGTATTCATGTGCAAGACAGTGGCACACGGTTTTGCCCGTATGACTTTAAATACACACTAAGGTAATCAAGTACGTGTATCGTGCCAAACAACCTAAGTCAAAACAACATATTTTTCAAGGACGGTAAAATTTAAAAATGTGTGTAGCCTTTTATCTACCGTCATTGAGTTCAAAATCTCGCGCTCTAAATTCCGTAAACGAAAACATTTAGTTATTATGCCATCACTTGCTCTTTCCTTCAATTATAATCACAGCGATGCATACATCATTAGTTATATGAGAAAAACATTGCAATAATTGTTATTAATACAGTTTGTTTAAGTTTACTTTAGGAGTGATCGACTGGCTAGTGAGTGGTGGCTGGACCGTAATTCAGCGACGCCAAGATGAGTCGGTTGACTTCTACGGGAACTAATCGGATTATGCTGCCTGGTTTAGAAAACCCTCGGAAAAGTACTGGCTTTGTCCAAACACAGATTACTCGACCCAGAACACCGTGGAGCTACACATCTACATTCAGATTTAGGATGTGTTTCTCCTGCAGAAGAGAGTAAAGAAGGGGGGGGGGTATATTGCATGCCATACAAGTAATTTAAACGGTCTTTATCTGTCTGGTATGCACATCAAGTACGCTTACGGTATAAACTGGGAGGTTCCATGGGGACATTTCTACTCACTCAAGAAAACAATCATGAAAGTGAGAAGGGTACATCAAACATGTTAACGATGTTAACCCGATTATTTTTTATTTAATGTCATAATCAATTTATTGATGACATAAAGTTTATACAAGAATTGTCGATTATGTAATAAAATGTAGAAACCGTATGGTTATGCGAGAGGGAGCAATACAATCAAGAAATCCGGAAGAATGTTGACGATAGAATTAATAAAATGAGTGTACTAACTGCCAAATTGCATTAGGTGTTATTGCAAAGTTAAACCCTTGCCTGCATAATTCAAATTTAAAGCAACCCCATTTTATCTTTACACTTTTAAGGTAAACTTTAGTAACAGGTATTGTATGTTGTGCAGTCTACGTATTCCATTGCATGATCATTTTGCTTGGTTAGGTATTTGCTATTTAAATATCACCTCTTAATCAGTAGTGGATTTATATTTTGTCATATCATATTATACATAATACTGACTTTAGGATGCTTAAGATTTTAAATCTGGACAAAATATTTAAACATGACGAAATGTTACCTCAAAATAACAACGCTTCACAACAAACTGATTTCAGTGTAAAAATTAGATAACCGTTAAAAATTACGATACAAAATGTAACATACCACAGGCCTTACCGTCTGGATGTAGCACGTTTCAATGTCGGTGAATATTTGGACGTAGTACGTCCTCGTAATCGTTTGATCCGTTACACACAGTCTGGTCTTGACTCACTAGATACAATGTATGAACTAATTTTATGTCTAGACTTAAAATTACAATTTGTCCTCTTCTCTCTTGTTTTTTTTTTATGTTCTTAACCTGGTTTGACATTTTGTGCAGTGCAACACACATCCATTAATGAGATAAAAATGTGTATAATGTTTCTAACGTCTTGGGTCGTTTTTTACATAATCTACGTTCATGTAAATTATACCTTTGTTCTTGTCTGGAATGGAATGAAACATATATGTATGTACCTTTTATCATCTGTTGTAGCTATCATCTACATATGCATTTTAGTGTAAATTTTAGGGAAATAGTTAGCCCGTATCCATGTGTTATTTCTAGCTGTATGTAGTTTATATTTTGCAACTTGATATAAATATAACCTCAAACAATCCAGCCAATTATGTCGAACCAACTGTTTGCCGGTTTTTACTGTCACTACACTTGCAGACATTCGGAGATGTTTCACCTGTTGACGGCTTTGTTACATACAGTAATTTTAGCGTGGCCAACTCGTCCATGAAGTATCGTCTTAGTCTCCAGGGCTATGAAGGTAGTGTTCAGGATTGTATGCTTGCGGGGCATAATGGAATGATGTTCTCGACCTATGATAACGATAACGACATCCGGGCATTGGGTGGTTGTGCGAACGACTATAAAGGGGGTTGGTGGTACCGTGTATGTCATAATAGCAATCTAAATAGACTATATCTCTCTGGTGTACACACTGCGGGCGGAAGCGGAGTCACCTGGGCGTATCCGTGGGGTAACTATAACTCACTCAAGCAAACTATCATGAAGGTGAAAAGAGTACAATGAACATTAGACTGTTTAAAGTTTGAATTCTTCTTGGTTGTTATTCTTACGTCATGAAGAATATATGTATGCAATGACATTTGTGAAAATGTTGTTAAACTTTATTTGTGTCTTTTTAGTTAACTTACCGTGTGTGATACAGTGTACGAGTATGACTACTAACAAAAAGTCGAATATATTGAGAGCATACAATTATAGCCCAAACGTCAGCATTATACATTTCTTTTATTATGAATTGATTTTTTTCTTGATCCTTATTTTAGCATCATGCTGAGATCATAAAACGATACAACAATTTTGAACAACTGCTTGAAACAGAAACTGGGAATCGTTGCTTTTAAATAGCATAAACGTCCGAAATGTACCGACTTGTGAGAGTTTGACAGCTGGTAAATATGACGTATTGTGACAATTGTGTCGCCTATAATATAAATAAACCTTTTGCTTTTACACAAATAGCTATTGATCCCCGAACGTATGTACAAACGTATTTCGAAAGGGAACATTCAATGCAACAAGTTAGTATGTATATGTATATACTGACAATGAAGCACTGATCATGGTGGTTTCTGCAGTGTATGCTTTTGGAGACAACGGCGATTTGCATTAGAAAAAAAAAAACGCCGGCAATTTCATTTTACAATAAATTTCTACTTTAGCATCCTTCATATATGTAAGATTCGATCATGGTGACGGTTCTAAGGTGTCAACTTTTTATCCTTGTCTCTATGTGTATGCTATCTCGTCTCAGTGGTTTTGTCATTTTTTCACATTTTTCACATTTTCTTGTATGTGCTTTTGGTTATGCTATCTCAAAATATTTTTTTGCGGTGAAAGGCCCTATTTATAATTACCGATTAAAAATAAAACCCTCTAGACGCCAAGATCTGATGTCAACCTGCTCTTGCAAATGAACAATACACACTAGTGTAAATGATATGAGTAAAAATAGTTTTGCTGGTTGTTTGTCTGCTGTTGTTGTCCATTTTACTATTTAAGATTTAATAATATCTGTGGTAATTCACATATAACTTTCTTATAATTACCGATTAAAACAAAGTCAATCGTAGTTTTGCTTTTGGTTTGTTCGATGTTGTTTTTTTCTGTTTCTACTATTTGATATTAAATAATTCAGTAATACTACTAACCTGTTCTATGAACAAAGTGTTCCACGGGCAGTAAATAGTTCACGCTGGAATACGTGCTCATAAGTTGATCACGTGAATCTTTTGAGAGTCGACCATGCAGATGACCGATCAGGGGAGAATGTGTAAATCAGTTTTACGGTTTACTGTTATTGCAAGCTCCGTGTGTGTCAATGTTAAAATTACTTAATCTCATATTTGACCCACTGAAAACTGTTGATACCATGTCAGCCCGGATCTATAAAGTGGTCATCATTTATAAATTTGATGTTTGCATCAACATTCTCATTTTACCAATAAAAAACACAAAACCCATATAACGTGAACTAATCATCGCTTCGACTAGAGAAACGGACAGATCGATAATTGCTGGTAGCGTGGTATTCCAGCTGGCATGCTGTGCGCGTGCGCTTCAACCTAATCCTTTGTATTATTTCTATCACCGCAAAGACTTTTGGCCTCTTCGATTTGTCTGTACATTTTATAAAAGAAATTCAATACTTAGTGATAATTAAACCATCGCTGAAGGTGTTAAAAAAGGTAGTTTTACTGATTCATAATATTTAATTTCCGATTACTCAGGTGAGTCCTTTCAGCTCTTTCCAGTAGCTTTAAAATGACACATTCCTTTTCATAGGTGTATGCAAATTAAGAAAGTTGTGTTAATGTCGTTATGATAATTACATAGCTCCAGATAAGATGAGTGTTCAACATACTTATTTCCTTATTTTCAATTTAAACCCTATTTAGTTGCTACTCAAATGGATCGTCTCCTTTGAGTACCAACTTGAAAGGGTTTAAATAAGAATTGAGGAATTATTCGGATGTTTAAAGTTTGATGTACGCATCTTATCTGGACCCCTGTAATTCGCATTATTTAAAATGACAATTAGAAGAAAAAAATGTTTAATAATTAAAACATAATTAATAATATTTGTATTCCTTCTTATAGCTCGTACACAATCTTTCCATTGATACCTTGTTTTTTTGTATATTGACCAAAACATAAGAAAGTTATGCTTATTTATATACTAATATTGGAACCAATGATCTCGGTCACAAGCTGTCTATTGTTTTTTTCCCAGTTAATATAGCAACACGACTTTCTTGTTTTTGATATTGAAAATGGCACAAAATAATTCTTGGCCTAGAGAAATGGCTCTTATATCATTTTAAATGTTTTTATTAAGACCTTTTCATTGGTACAACTATTTTACAATAAGATATTTTGTTGTTTGTGTAGGTGTTACACAGCTACTCAGTGATGCATATATGTTAGTTGTTTCCTTTTAGAGCATTAACTTTTTTTTTTTTTATTATTATTATTTTTTTTATCAAACTTCTACAGTTTAATTTGTTCTAACATGTGCTACATTTATTGTGGATTTGTATTACTTGAGAAGTATTGGCTCATCTGATTTACCGTTAATGTATGCCTGTTTATGTACACTTGTGTGATATATATTGTCTCTGTGTTGCTGTGTTTTCTTGCATTTATATGTTATGCTTATGCAGAACATCTGCTTTATTTTAACAAAATTAATATTACCTTATTAATAAAAGTTTTCCGTGACAGGTTTATACTTCCTTTATTTCATTCCATATATGGAAAGTTTCAACTGTCCAATCAGCCAGCAAAGATGCCTGCCAACTCCCAAAGATCTTAAAATGTTGCTTAATGACTCCATACATCAAATGTTTAATAGAAATAATGCGGGAGACAAAGAAAGAGAGAGAGAGAGGGGGATAGAGAGAGGGAGAGAGAGAGAGGTCGTATTGAGGTATGATTTTATTTCTTCGCCGATAAAAATAGTTACAACAATCACAAACTATGTGATATACTGCAAAATATATTTAAAACGCATGTATAGCATTTATAGCTTTGGGTTAAACACTGACAACATAAATACAGTCTGTGTGATACGAACTAAAAGAGTACAGGTGTGAAACGGATCTTGATTCAAATACGAACGCTATATTTAGAAAACTGCTTTGTCCTAACAGTACCGATTCGTAAGCGGCAGATCTGGTTTTAGAAAAAAGAAAACGTGCATTTAACTGTTAAGTCAAATGTGGATATTCAATGGATAGTAAAAAAAAAACAGTTTTATTATTTGATTACATTTTTTTTTCTATGAGACAGCCTTACTTTCTTCAAACTGCAAGAGCTACTTAACATGTTAAAATACCGAGGCATGTACCGGGAATCTCGTTTTGCTATTACTAAGCTATTGTTATAACCTACAAGGTTATTTTTCGAATGTGTACCGAAAGAGCCGAAGATGATGCGAACCTTATTTGCTTTGCAACTAAATAAAAAAGATTGACTGTTACAAAACATGTTATTATGAACAAATACAATTATTATTTGAAAGCAAATTATACTAAAAGTGAAAGCAACAAAATGAATGAAGGGATTAAGATTCCGTATAATATAACAAATAAAACATGGCCTTTAGGGCACAATGCAAGTTTACGGACTGCTTGGTCAGACCTCGGAAGTTGTATGGCCCTCAGCTGCGCTTCGGGCCATATTCCTTCCTCGGTCTGACCAACCAGTCCGTAAACTTGCTATATATATTTATTTCTTTAAAATAAGTTGTATTACCAATATTTTAGCAAGCTTTCTTTTCTCCGTGACGGATTGACCAGAACGGGCGACATATAAAATAATGGCTTTGTCTGAATGTGAATGTTAATTACATATAATCTGTATACATGCGGCTGACATTCGTGTTCATTAAAGACTGAAATTAGTAAACGTGTTGGATGAAAGAAAGACACGAGCCGCTAAAGGTTTCTATTTCGTTGTATGCAAATAGTTTATGTTAAGTATTAAAATAATATGCTTTGTTTAAAGTCTTTTGATTACGTTAATTATGAGTTACCTGTTTGTGTTGACTGTGAAATACAATTGCGTCACCATTGCTACTCGATTGTGAACTAAGACATACGTGGCAACTGACCTATGGGTGTAACTAAATGAGTTATCAACACGTTATTCGATAAACTTGTAATGGTATCGTTCAAAAGTTGAAATTCAACTAAAAACGAATTGTATGCATTCAGCTATAAGAAGACAATATAAGTCATTTACTGATTCAGTTCTACGATTAACTGCTAGTATATAAACTTCAACGAAGTTTACCAGATATAATTCTGCTTTTTTTAAAAATGCACTTTTAAATTCCACGTGCAAGTGTTAGATGTGAAATGCGTTTTGATGTTAGAAAAAAGACAAGGGAAACAACCACATAAGCTAATGCGGATAAACATAACCTACTTATCTCCCTTCTGGTTAGATACATGGAATATAAAGGATCTGACATGAGTTGTTATTTAATACAAACATTTATTAAACGAGTTCAGGCAAAATAATATTTAACGAGCATCTGGCGAGTTTAATATCATTTTGCCTAGAATATTTGCTCTCATATTTTAATGTTGACCTGTTAATACTTTATTTTCATTAAATCTGATCGTATTCGACACCGTATGGCATGCTGAGTGTTGGCGTGTTAAAATCCCTCCTGGATGAAAATAAGTCAAAATGATAAACAACAAATATAAACTTAAAATAACTGATATTCTTTAATCAAACTTTAGTATGTTATACACGTGTATTTATCTGTTTCAGCAATACCATTACAAAGATAATATAATGCCGAACATACATGAAGACATTTATAAAAAAACACTGTACAAGCTCTTCTCGACCAAATCAAACGATACATCTATACATGTTCTGTTCCAATTAATAACAAATAATGAAAATCGATAAAATCCTATTTCTGAAGATCTTTGAAATGTAATGCATTCCTGAATTGACACATTTATGAGCCTTTTTTATATAATTAAATACATTGCATGAATTGATTTATCAAAAGTAAACGATTATATTGGCCAATCATATCATACTGGAATACCTTATGTGTATGTTATGAACATCGTTTCAACTCTTGAAACACAAACATATTCCTTACTATTTCTATAACGGGCATGACTGTACGCTTATACATTTAAAGAGGTATTACACTTTCTAATCAGACAGAACACTCAACCTCATTTATACAACTTGTAACCCTATGGTTATAAACAATGTATCCGTTACACTTACAATAACCTATACAAATAGCGTATTTTCACAATAAATTTCACATTTTATATAACCGTTAAAAACATAGTTTCACAAATGTGGTTTTAAGATAATAAAATCCATAGTTCTCGACAATAAACTTTACGTGTCAACATACTTGCAAGTTAATAAGAAAAGCTACAACAAAGACATATATCTAATGCATCCTGAAATGTATATGCTTTGCTTATATGAGTTTTGACATATTCTTGCACTTTTCTTTGTAATTTGCATCGCCTCCTTTACCAAACAGCCTTAGTGTGTACAGTAGATCATACCCATATTGCCGGGACATAAGGCTGAACGTACATACGATATGTTCTTTAACGAACATAGATCAAACGATGTATAGCCGTAAATGACTTGTTGACATTTAGTTACTTATCAATGTTATCATTTAACCATACAGAATGACAGTTATTAACTAATAACTAATAAACACACCTGTTGACAATAATGTCATATGATTTTCATCATATTGAATTATTTTAGTTGACGAATTTCCTAGACAAATTGAAATAAACATAACGTAGTTTTATATAGTATACGTAAAGTGTCGAATCCATCTAAACGATAAATGTAATAAAACATGTCATTATAAATGTCATAATCATGAAAGATATTAATACAATACTTAATCACCAAAGCAATTTAGCACATACTCTTGTTTACACATGGTTATAGACTAACATCTACTCTCAATCATTACATTAAGCACTGATAGATAAGAACATCACATCAATGCATGGCATATTTCATCATTTGGCCACTTTTGTTCAACTTATAGTGTAAATGATAAGCATTTCTACTGCATAAACAATCAAATAGAACAAGAAACACTGACACCTAATAATATATCCCAGACGGGAATGTAGTAGTCCAGTTTAAAAATGCGACCGCAAACATGTCCTCTGTCAAAATGGTTAAAATTCAATTTTCATTGACATATTTACTGGACAAATATAATGGTAATAGGAAGTTTCAGTGAAACACCTGTGATGAAGAGCTCTATATTTAAGTAAAGGTTACTAGCAATGTGAAGACAATCTACACCTGTGATGTAGAACACTTTATTTAAGTATGGGTTACTAACAATGTGGAGACAATCTACACCTGTGATGTAGAACACTATATTAAAGTATGGGTTACTAACAATGTGGAGACAACCTACTCATGTGATGTAGAACACTATATTAAAGTATGGGTTACTAACAATGTGGATACAACCTACTCCTGTGATGTAGAACACTATATTAAAGTATGGGTTACTAACAATGTGAAGACAATCTGCAACTTTGATGTAGAACTCTATATTTAAGTATGGGTTACTAGCAATGTGAAGACAATCTACACCTGTGATGTATAACACTATATTAAAGTATGGGTTACTAACAATGTGAAGACAATCCACACCTGTGATGTAGAACACTATATTTAAGTATGGGTTACTAACAATGTGGAGACAATCTACACCTGTGATGTAGATCACTATATTAAAGTATGGGTTACTAACAAAGTGAAGACAATCTACACCTGTGATATAGAACACTATATTAAAGTATGGGTTACTAACAATGTGGAGACAATCTACACCTGTGTTGTAGAACACTATATTACAGTATGGGTTACTAACAAAGTGAAGACAATCTACACATGTGATGTAGAACTCAGTATTAAAGTATGGGTTACTAACAATGTGAAGAAAATCTACACCTGTGATGTAGAACACTATATTAAAGTATGGGTTACTAACAATGTGGAGACAATCTACACCTGCAAACGTTTTGAAACGCAATACTAAAATAAATAAATCTTTATGATACGCATTGTTAATAAATAATACATGCTCTTAAAACATCGCATCTTCTCGTATTTTTATTAACACACTAGCAGCTAATATCCTAAATCAACGGCCGTGTCAAATAAAGTTTAAAGTAGATGCTGACCATATGCCAACCTCCAAAACATTAAAGTAACAAACAAATATAAAGTTATATTGAGTCTGAGATTCTCGTTTCAAGTATAATTTGCAGTAATCTTAAACACGTTGTTATTATAAATATTATACAATGCAAAGTTTGACTGCTACTAAAGCTATCGTCATGGATGGGGCATGGTCATGTAAAGTCATATGGAGAGGACACGCACGTCAGTTTTTAAGTGAATTTGAAAATATGCTCTAGGTAACTGGCAGGCATACATTATTGTTAACTGTGGTTGATAAGAAACTCGTTATGATGTGTTGGTTGTTTTTTCCATCACCTGCATAATCATCCAAGAAATACCCAATATGACAAAGACCAACACTGCACTGACCTCTAAGGTATATTTATATATTTACGCTAATGCATGCGTAGTCTGCTTATACATCCATTGTCCCCTGCAAATGGATACCGTGACACATACAGCGTCTTTTCCTGACTGCTGTAACAGACAGCAGCACTCAAGGCTCCCTTCAGGTTAAGGGGTATACCTGCGAGTTCTGTACCTGTAGGTGACACCACGTGGATCTCATCGGAGCTACATATATAGATGCACCCATCACCTGTACACACGCCTTGTCGTAACTTCAGGCGGGCCGACCTAGGAAGGCTCCAAGTGTCCTTACAAGGGTATACCCATCGTAAGCTTCCTGCCATGTCCATACAGGTGACGGTGGCGTTGTAAAAATCACTGACATACATAAAATTGTTATCAGGGCTGCACGTAAGATACATAGGATATTCGAATGAAGCATGTTCAATTGTTTTGATTATGCCACCGTCCATATTCAGGATCTGGACCAGTGGTGGATGTTCATAAGAGACAAAGAATCTGTCTCCGCTGCAGTGTATACCTGAACAAATGCCATCTATATTCATGGTACCACACCGTTTAAGGTTCTCGTCGGCAGTGAAGACATGAATCTCGTGGACAGCTGGGATAGTCACCGCTACTCTGGATCCGGGGACACACGTGACGTCATGCGGTGCTGATGGAAGCTCCTAAATGTAGTGTAAATATAATATAGAGAGAAAGATTAAATGTTTAGACCTTTCTACTTACACTATATACACATAAACTATATATGGCAATGTGGATAGATTGGTAAATGGATGGATGGATGAATATATGGTGATATCTATATATACTTATAGAGAGAATGTGTTGATATATCAGAGATATAGAGAGGACAGAGAGGACGTATATCAGGACTGACAGAGACAGATACAAATACAAAAACGGTGTCTGTATGCAAACACACATACATATACTATTTTATATAATAGCAGAGTGGGCATATGTAAATGCACATGAGTCACGGGAAGAGAGAAGCTACGAAAAGTAAGTGTTACAAAGGGTCATGTATTGTTGTTGGGTTTTAAATGTACCAATGATATATAAAGTAGAATTATTCATTGTTTTATATTGACTAGTGCAATACAGAGTGTATACGAACTATCTAAATATCGTAATGGAGAAGCTAATGATAAGTTTTTTTTTTCATGATTTTAATACAATTTATTTTTGTTTAAATGTACAAATTGCGAAACCATTGCTTTTACTGTTCGAACAATTATAGGTACGACGGGGATTTCTGCTTATCCGGACAATAATAAAACTTGAGCTCCAAAAGTTAATGGTCACGTTTAGCTTGGCTTAGGTACAAAATGCCTACTTGCGAAGACAGAGTGTATACAACTGGATAAGCTTATTATGCATTTTTACATGACTTTTAACACTATCTACTTTCTGTAAAATGTACAAATTGCGAAAATATCTCTTCAAATGTTTGAACTTTGCAAGTCTTTAAATAGTCAGAACGGGGATTTTCCGGACAATAATAAAACGTGACCTCCAAAAGCGAATGGTCACGTGCCATTTGGGTTTAGCGTGGCTAAGTTAGGGAATGCCTTTTTGCGATGAGGAGGTGGATGTTACGCTTTAACGTTCATACTGAAATACGGCATCAATGAACAGTATTTTGAATAACGACTAAGTACATGGTTATTTAAGAATGCAATGTTTGTTGCATACTGACGGCTTTACCACCTTAAAAAGACATAAATACTCGTACCACATTCACACACACACACACACACACACACACACACACACACACACACACACACACACACACACACACACACACACACACACACACACACACACACACACACACACACACACACACACACACACACACACACACACACACACACACACACACACACACACACACACACACACACACACACACACACACACACTTCAGCATCAATGAACAGTATTTTGCATAACGACTTAATTATATGGTTATTGATGAATGCAATGTTTCTTCCATACTGTCTTATTAACCACGTTTAAAAGACACAAATACTCATACCACACACACACACAGACACACACGCACGCACGCACGCAGGCGCGCAAACACACACACGCACGCACGTACACACACACGCACGCACGCACATACACACACACACACAGACATACACACATATAAAAAGGTTCAATATTAATAACACATCACACTTTCTTCCGATTTACATTTGATTCTACTTGTCTGATTAAACAGCGTTTATTATCAATAACCTCCGTGTATATACTGTAAAATAACCGAGTGCATTCTTCTGCAATCGCCTTTTTAACAAAAAATACCATCTTTCTTCCAATTAGTGGATGTCCGTGGTGGTTTAGTCCACCTCTTCTCCTGCTCATCCTCAGTCGTCCTCATTAACATCATTATCATTATAACAATTATTATATTTTTATAAGAAATGCTTTGCAGCGACCAATAATAAAATATTTTGGTGGATGAAGACAAGACATCAGACATCTGTCTGGGTAGAACCATCGGCTTATCGCACGCACGAAGACCTTCCAACATTAAGTCCTACGCCCTGAACGGAACTCGAACCAACGCGGTGAGAGGCATTGGAAGAGGATACACATTATGATATTGAATCCAGTGATGCGTTAAGGATTATTTTCTAAGGACTGCTTAAACTGTGTTTAATTATTTTATTTTATAATATGCTTATGGCGATAGATAGGAAAACAAAACCATGTAATGCTTTGAATGACATCTCAATGGTAACACAATACAGATCATGAAATTGATCACCTTAAATGTCTATTATTTCCAATTTGATGGAGCTTCTGCTAAAACTAGATAAAAATACAGAGTGTAATGGCTAATGGGATGTTATGCTTTAATTTTCACTTGGACGTAAGGCACAAATCTACAGCATTTCACAATATCAAACTAAATTATTTGGTTTCATGGGTTCAAAATATGACACAAACAGTCGGATACCACCTTTAAGCTTAATTTGATATTTTAGACACATGGCAAAATGTAAAACAATAACCCAGACTTGGTTATGCACATTTAAGGTTGTATCCAAGATTTTGCCTATACCAAATCGATGTAACCACATCTGACCTCTGTTTGGGGGAATTTTGCATAATTACTGCAGAATCAATCATACTTTAATCTCAGCGTTGATGATTTTCAAAAGAATCTCAATTTTAGGGCCGTTAATTCGTTAATCAAAACTTAAATGTTGTTTTTTTTCAAATCTAAAAATAAAAGTGATTGGGATTCCTGTTAAAAATATACACCGACGTCACCTCCGATATCGTGGATGAACTTAAACATAAGTGGTCACGTGGTTTACTTAAATAAAAAATAGCTAATTGTGCAGCATGGCTCAGATAGGAAATACGTGTTTGTAATTACGATCGTGGCATTATGGTTTACTTTTCAGACAAGTGTAGGACATCAATAAACAACATTTTGCGATATATGTTCTAGTAACAATAGTTTTTTAAGATGATTAATGAAACTATTTTTGATCCATACTGTCGGATAGTAACTTTAATGGAAGAACAACTATGAAGACCTATTCAGCAAGAAATCCCCAAACCTCTATTGTATAATTACTGACTTATTACTGCTTACCTGTTCAGCCTTTTGCTTTTAGCTCAGGTTCCAAGTTTGCATCTACTACTATTTATATGAAAAGGAGGTTTTCAGTTTATGTTGTCTTAATCAATTGATATTTTTTCTTGACATAATGAAACTGTATTAACCTTAATTTGTTTCATATCGCGTATTAAATAATCAAATGAAATTATGTTTTTAATATTAACAGCTCTGGTTGATAGCATTGGTTGCCATGACAGCGTGAACAATCTCCTCTCAAGACTGAAAGCCCAAACGTCCCACTAACTTAAACCTATGGGAGAGTGTTCTGTTGAAACCATTGAGAAGCTCGCCATTGTTTATACATGTCAAACAGCAAGTGAAACCTTTCAGATAGAAATGTGATACATCTCCATACATATAATTATTTATAACGTACTTAAACTCGAGTCACGATTGTTTTACAGTGGCAGTCATCTTTAACAATCGAATCAGTAGTCAGGCGACCTTATAAATTGTGTTGTACTTTTTGGGATGAAGAGCTTAATGTGGCACGACTACCAGCTTATCTTCAGTACGTCGAAGGTTGTAGCAATACAGTTGTTCAGGGACTTTCGCCACCAAAATAGCAAGAAATTGCTATAATGACCATAGCTGTGTCAGGTTTTACAAAAGCAACACTAATAAGCAGCGACTTGTCCAAGTTTTTAACAATAAGCCTCATGATCACAGGCCTATTGCGTCTTTACGATGGCCTGTTTTTGTAAATTATATCTCAAAACGAGTTTTAATTGGTCTCCCATCAGATGTTGACATCACCAAAATAACAGATGATGTGTGCATTGGAGTCCTTGTTCCCGCAGATGAAGGAAGAATTGACAGCAGTCAAAGCATTTCCAGAAACCATAGATCTGAGTAACTTAAGCACCATTAAAGTATTTCAGTAACAAAAATCACTCACAAGTTTATACGCAATGACTGTTTTAACAATTTCTTGATTTGTGTCTTATCTTTTAAAGCGTTATATTAACATTACGTTGCAATTTGATAGGTCTTTTTTTGTCCTTAGAACGTTTGATCATCAGTTATGGTCATTTTCCAGTAAATCAAATTAGTATTATTTCTATTTCTATTTTTGCGCCTTTTCAGTTTAAAGTGTCATTATGCCAAACAACAACATATATCGGCAGTGGAAACAACAAGTGTGCAGTGGTTTTGTCAGTATGTCAGACCTGCAGTTTCCGTTGCAAAGGCACAGTTGGAGATGGTAGAAACATGTCTGTTTCTTGGAGAAAATTGCAGTTTGTAGCAACATTGTATGTCCGTGACCCTATGTCTACTTGTCAAGAAAAAGTTCCATTGTCTTTTTCTATTGATACATAATAGTCGATGACGTTATCTGTGTTTACAAAAATGGTTCGGAACTTCGCCACCGTGAGAAAGATTAAGCAACGCCCACTTCTTTTATCTCTTCTTTCTCTCTAATCAAAAATATGTTTTGAATGTGATTTTTATGTCTGCTATTGTTTTGGTAATTTGACCAAAATGTATGGCTTGCATAGGTTTGTGACTTTATTTTGTGAATATTCCAAAGTCACTGACGATTTTGTCAGTATAATTCATTTTCATAATACATATATAATAACTGAATTAAACTATACTTATTATTTGACTTGCTAAGTTTTTTATTACCATCCACTTTTTCCTTTCGGTCATTTTGGTCATTGTGGCCATTTTGGTGTCAAACACATAAAATCGATAAAAGTCTCTTTTCATAACTTATTGATGGACGTTTTTTATTTATTTTTAAACGCCTTCTCAATGATTAGGAATGAAAAACATTTCCAATATTCGAAAATTACCCCTTTACGCTTGCTCAATCTTAAAATTAGATTATCATCATCATCATCATCATCATGATCATCATCATCATCATCATAATCACTTTCATTTTCTTTATCATGTTGTGTCTGCATTCTTATAATTGCCAGTGTTGTTGTTATCAGCATTATGAGATATAGAGAAAAAAAAGATTGAACACAATATCTTGACTATTCATGCAACATATTAATACATATTGTTCCATATCACCCGATGTATTAAGCTATACTAGTACCTTTACTCCGATTACCCTTCCTCTTTCTAGATCCAGCAACTTGATACATTTGTTACGTTCATCAGCTAGCATAAGTTGTGTCCCAGAGATTGCCACCATACCAGTTATGTAACATGGTCCTTTGTCTTTATCTGATTTGACAGGTATAGTTGATACATCGGAACAGCCAGTTGCCGGTGAGGGCCACAGATCTAGTAAAGTGTCAACCTCGGTTTAGTGAGCCATTAACTTCAGCATTCTGCTGCATATTTTAGTCATACCAATGAATCATCATCATCATCATCATCATCATCATCATCATCATCATCATCATAATCATCATCATTATCATTATTTTCATTACCATTATCATTACCAGTATCATTATGTTCTGAATGTCGTTTGTGTTAGCAATAATTACATTGATGTGTTACCGCTGTGTTTTAGCGTTGATGAAATTCGTTTGCTATAAAACCATTCACTTCAAAAACAAAACAGCGAACATTTAATTTTTTAGAATGAATGTTTGTTTTTAGTAATCGTACTAAATGTTTGAATCGACCAATAAGGGTTGTGTTTGAACCTAATTGAGTCAGCAGAATGAATCTCGCAAGCAATTACAAGACGCCCGCCGTGCTGATAGAATTTCTGTAAGTGCAAGATGTTTTTCATTTTTCTAAATTGAGTGAATACATTATGACTTTTTTACAAAATGCAAAAACACTTCAATATAATGCATCTGATAATAATGAAACATAAAACGTGTTGTTTGGTGATGTGTACAAGGCATGTATTTAGTATTCTTGTACAATAAGTGTTAAGTTGCAATTAGCATGTTTTTATATATCATAACAGAAACAAGAGTTAAGAATTGTGTGTCCCGCATGTAACTTCTCGAGCCATTGTTTCGTATATACTATACCCCATGCACTAACAGCGAAGCGAGACTTGTAAAAGTTATTATTTATCATTTGTAAACATTTTATTAAAACTGGTTTAAAGGAAACAATCCAGACATAACTAATGACATTACTTTTTGTCTTTTCTTTCTAAATGACGCCTACTTGGTGATTGTTTCCGAATATGTTCGAAGATTACAAAGACAACGAAAAGTCCAAATAATAAAACATTGGAAAGAATAGTTCTACAACGAGCTAATAAAGAGCTAATTACTTTTGAGTCCAAAATCAACGATAGTAAAATTGCTGATTATTAAATTTATTAACGTCACACCTGTACAGTTTTACGTCTTTGGCTTTCGTTCCAGGGTCCACTTTGAAATGTTGATGGACTCACATTAGATTTTGAGCAATCAGCGAACGTCACAGTAATAGATACGTTATTGAATTTTACGTAGTTAATAGTAATAACATGTGCAACGCAGTTAAATGCTAACATTCAATTTCTATATGTCTCCCATGTATGTTATGTTCCATTCAGTTGAGTATATCATGTAGAACTAGGGCGTCTATTTTGTCATTCAATTAAAGTGTGCATTGAGGCATTATTGTTGATTGTTATATTACTAAAAATAGTTTAAATTCTTTCTTGTACAATTTATTATTTTTCTAAGTTATAAACCCAATGTGATAGAAAATGCTGACACATATTCGGTGGTTTTTTTTAACAATTGTCTGTATAATGACTGACGCCGTGTAAGATATGACGTTTGTTTGGAAACATTTAGCTAAGACCGAACAATCCACATAGATCTTGTTTGTTCTCACTACACGCTGAATGTCCATCCATTTAATTGCATACACAGTAACAAATGCATTCCGGTTTTCACAAAATAATCCAGTCATTTTTGTTCTCAAGCAAAAAGTAGGAAACATATATTTTTCTCAAGCAGATATTTTTCTCATGTATAACAGTTAACCAGTTTTGCTTAACTGCGCATAAAACTATGATAGCGATGAAGAAGCATGGGGGATTTTTGAAAAAAAAAACAACACAACATAATGGTCCAATTATGCACTTGAAAGAAACATCGACTTTTAAAGTACAACCATGTCAGTTGCCACGCAGCTTGGTTTGACAGCAAACGCCTGATCTACATGATAGGTAACTGTCCGTAATACCACAATAAAGCCATAAAATGACTTTTCAATCCTTGATTTGTCATTGCCTAAGAAAAGACGCCAAAAATTATATGCTAAATATGTGCACTATTGTAGAGATATGTAGACACGTTACTTGAAGAAATATCTCTAAACCTGAATCTGAAATGAGCAGCAAATAATGCATTTGTCATTTAAGAGATTATTAACACGTAGTACTTGAGACTACAAAAACAATCTCCAACGCATTTTAAATGATAAATAACAATATAGAGCTACCTGTGTGTAGTATATACCACGTACCGAGTTACATCTTAAATGTGGTCAAGAAAATAAACATTGCATTTTCTTCACTTCATAGTATGCTACAAATGACGTGTATGTGCTCGTTTCTTGGCACACTGTCTTATAACTAACAAACACTTATTAATGCCTCTTTAGCACGGACGCTTACCTGAGCTTGTTCTGGCAGAAAATGTTACACACGACCATATAGGACGTCTCTGTAATGGCATAAAAATGTCATTGGGTGATTTATTTGATTTATTTACAATATCGAACATGTAACATTGTACAATGACACAACAAAATGACAAATGACAAAAAACAATGTAAACACACCCTTATCATGCGTAAGTCTCACCTCCCCAACACCATCAAACAAGTAATACAGACTTAATATCGCATCATCTAGCATCATTGCACAGATACCAAACAAAGCTAAAAACAAGGCTAGTTAAATCGTTTACAGTAATATATCAGTTGGTCAATACGACTTTGTGCCTTCAAAAAATGTAGTCTCTATTTATATGTATAAGTATACATTATGTTTCACAGTCATCATTGTATAAACGCAAACTCATAATAATAATAATAGATTAATATATATGATGCTTTATATTTTATTTTTACATGGAAAAGGACGACCATTTACTTAAAATATTTAGGCAAATATAATAAATAGGGTATAACTTCTAATACTTATTTATTTGGCTGCTCTGTAATGGTACTCGATGTTCACGGTTAAATTTTGACACAGTTAACGTGTGAGATAACGATACGGTACGATAGAGAAATATATATGTATCTTATCATACATACACACACTAGCTATATAGTGTAGATCTTATGTTCCTGTTAAAAAGTGTCTAATAAATCTAGACAAATAAAACTAAATTAATTATTAAACAGACCACACATTAAGAACATACCTTCTGTACTGTCTCCTCTTTGTCACCTAAATGGAACGAAAAAGTATGCAAGAATAAACGCCGTTTCTCTTTAGCGAAATAATATGAAGGTTAATATTAACAAATTAATGATAAGCTCATGTTTACTTATGAATGAAGCTCTCCTTGTTGTTTACGAACATTGTACAACATCCGTGTCATTGGTATCATGGGAATGTTTTTTTTTTTGTAATCAGTGATAATTTATCGTGTTTATTTCATTTAACTGTGCATATCTAAAACAATCCACTCAAATGCACTGACATTAACATTTTACATAAACCAAATGTCATTCTTTTTCTAGACTAGTTTTTTTTTTTTTTTTTTTTTTTTTTTTTTTTTTTTTTTTTTATAAAATAATGTACTAACGATACAATCAAAACTTCCATTTTAACAGAGAGTTGAAGAGTTGATAAAGTTTAAAGTAGAAAACAAGGTTTGAATATGATCCGATGCGGCAGAATCGTTAACATTTAAACAGAAGATGAATAACAGCTGTATGAAGTATTGAGTTTCTCAGCTTTTTGACGGCCAATCCAACCTGATTTCTCACCTTATTGTCACATGTGTTATCTTTATTAACTTACAGTTACCATATTCAGTTCATGTACAGGTGAGCAATGTCTAACATTCCAAATGGGGAGAGAAATTATTGTAGTCACTTTATATTGACATACAAATCATTAACTAAATAAGATTGCGTGTTATCAGTTCGAATTGTAACACAACTGTGTTATATACTGTATAAGGTATTAGTTACTCCAGTAACCGACGATAGACACTATAAATGGGCACATTGTCCTCCCTTTTAAAGTCATTTTTTAAACCAACATACAAAACGGTTTTGTGATAAATATTTTCCTTCTGTTTCATAGATGCGGTATTTACACTAAACCTACTCATATGACCCAATATTTGTTGACCAAGGTTTGTGGATCACACACATCAAAACAATGTGTTGATTAGGTCCATATGTAAAATAATGTAACTTTCTGCAAACATTTATAAATGCTGACAACAAACCATTGTAGAGACGAATCGTGTACATGTTGTGCCTAAAACTGCTATGTGTTAAACAACAATTATCAACATAAAGTAAGGGAATGCATACATGAAGCCCGTAACAGTATATATATTGTAATATTCTCAAATGTGTTTAAGAATACCACACACATTAAAGTCAAGGAAATATGGCCTTATCTGTAGTCTCTCTTATCTGGCTTCACACTGTGATCATAGAAAGAATTGTCATGGGTTGGAGAAAGGAATTGAGACGTGAGGTGGATCTATTTAGCTGGACACAGCCCCAGACTGCATCGTAATCAGGACGGTTTGGGGGTAGGAGCGCTACTGACAACTGGCAGTGAAGTGAGATGTGTACATCTAGTGTAACTAAATGTTTTACGATCTCATCCCCCCCCTCTCTTTCTCTCTCTGTGATCGCAAAGCATGATGTTATCTGTTATACTCTAAAGAAGTTGATTTCTAATACTTTTATTATTATTACTTATTTGTGACATGTAATGAGGCATGGGTAATTACCTGTGCTTTTTTTAGTAGATATTTCTTTTGGACTTCCCACATATATAAGGCGTCCTTTTGTTTCCTGTCAAGAATATCACATGTCATTTAGTTATGCACAAACTTGATCTGGAAAATACTTCAAAGTCTCAATGTAAGTCAGTGTTTATTATCCACATTTTTATGCTACCCTATAACGAAGTAAATGCATAAATGCAAATTATAAGACCCTGTGTCTTGTTATATCCAGATCGATTTATTTACATACTACTGGTTGCTTTTCATATACTTTTCACATACAACATTACCAATTTATCTAGAAGGAGTTTATAACTTGGCTTATAGTTTCAGTTCATGTTTATTTGCTTATCAGATGTTTCATTTTGCTACTCATTCTTGTTTCTAATTCTCGCGTTTAATCTTGCTGTATTTGCTGAAAAAAATGATGTTATTTTATAAGTCACACGAACTTACAATCTTGATACAGTCACTGAACATTCGTACCATCAAATTTTCATAGTAATATCATAGTATCAATAGAAATAACACCATCATAAGAGGTCAGACATTCGTCAGTACGTGCAACTTTCATTGTTCGATAGTTTATGTGCAGTACAAATATGCTTTCAAATTCAATGGCAGGTTGTTCGTTCGTTAAAAAGCACTTCTTTTGAAGATTTGCTTATTGCTTCTGAATAGGAATGTTTAGCGGTTTACATTCAATGTGTTCTTGGCAGGGTGCCTTAGCCATATATGAACATAATCATTATTCTTTATTAACTTTGGTGTAATATTTAATGCGTTTATAGAATCTAGTAGATTGTTTCTTGAATTGTCTCATAACTTTTGGACAGTTCATCAGTATATTAACGTTTCTAAACGTTTAATAACACGCAGAGAATGTAGAAATCTGCATGACAAAATCCTGTTTCTGAAAATCAATAAAAACGTTTTAAGCATCTATTTAGCAAATGCTATCTAAAGAACAAGTGCAATACAAGAAAGTATGACCTCAATTTATGCCAGGGTTGAATAATAACATATATATTTGCTGTATTTGAATGCAGTTAATTCATTAATGTATGTTATGTTTCCCCCTAACTTTTAAAGACAATACGTTTTATTTTTTTATTTTAGATCGTTTTCTTTTTCGTTATTTACTTATCTCTTATTCAGCTCTTTTCATACAATTTTCACATACAACATTAACATTACATTATCTTTCACAGTCATCATTGTATAAACGCAAACTCATAATAATAATATATTAATATGTATTATGCTTTATATTTTATTTTTACATGGAAAAGGACGACCATTTACTTAAAATATTTAGGCAAATATAATAAATAGGGTATAACTCCAAATACTTATTTATTTGGCTGCTCTGTAATGGTACTCGATGTTCACGGTTAAATTTTGACACAGTTAACGTGTGGGATAACGATACGGTACGATAGAGAAATATATATGTATCTTATCATACATACACACACTAGCTATATAGTGTAGATCTTATGTTCCTGTTAAAAAGTTTCTAATAAATATAGACAAATAAAACTAAATTAATTATTAAACAGACCACACATTAAGAACATACCTTCTGTACTGTCTCCTCTTTGTCACCTAAATGGAACGAAAAAGTATGCAAGAATAAACGCCGTTTCTCTTTAGCGAAATAATATGAAGGTTAATATTAACAAATTAATGATAAGCTCATGTTTACTTATGAATGAAGCTCTCCTTGTTGTTTACGAACATTGTACAACATCCGTGTCATTGGTATCATGGGAATGTTTTTTTTTTTGTAATCTGTGATAATTTATCGTGTTTATTTCATTTAACTGTGCATATCTAAAACAATCCACTCAAATGCACTGACATTAACATTTTACATAAACCAAATGTCATTCTTTTTCTAGACTAGTTTTTTTTTTTTTTTTTTTTTTTTTTTTTTTATATAAAATAATGTACTAACGATACAATTAAAACTTCCATTTTAACAGAGAGTTGAAGAGTTGATAAAGTTTAAAGTAGAAAACAAGGTTTGAATATGATCCGATGCGGCAGAATCGTTAACATTTAAACAGAAGATGAATAACAGCTGTATGAAGTATTGAGTTTCTCAGCTTTTTGACGGCCAATCCAACCTGATTTCTCACCTTATTGTCACATGTGTTATCTTTATTAACTAACAGTTACCATATTCAGTGCATGTACAGGTGAGCAATGTCTAACATTCCAAATGGGGAGAGAAATTATTGTAGTCACTTTATATTGACATACAAATCATTAACTAAATAAGATTGCGTGTTATCAGTTCGAATTGTAACACAACTGTGTTATATACTGTATAAGGTATTAGTTACTCCAGTAACCGACGATAGACACTATAAATGGGCACATTGTCCTCCCTTTTAAAGTCATTTTTTAAACCAACATACAAAACGGTTTTGTGATAAATATTTTCCTTCTGTTTCATAGACGCGGTATTTACACTTAACCTACTCATATGACCCAATATTTGTTGACGAAGGTTTGTGGATCACACACATCAAAACAATGTGTTGATTAGGTCCATATGTAAAATTATGTAACTTTCTGCAAACATTTATAAACGCTGACAACAAACCATTGTAGAGACGAATCGTGTACATGTTGTGCCTAAAACTGCTATGTGTTAAACAACAATTATCAACATAAAGTAAGGGAATGCATACATGAAGCCCGTAACAGTATATACATTGTAATATTCTCAAATGTGTTTAAGAATACCACACACATTAAAGTCAAGGAAATATGGCCTTATCTGTAGTCTCTCTTATCTGGCTTCACACTGTGATCATAGAAAGAATTGTCATGGGTTGGAGAAAGGAATTGAGACGTGAGGTGGATCTATTTAGCTGGACACAGCCCCAGACTGCATCGTAATCAGGACGGTTTGGGGGTAGGAGCGCTACTGACAACTGGCAGTGAAGTGAGATATGTACATCTAGTGTAACTAAATGTTTTACGATCTCATCCCCCCCCCCTCTCTTTCTCTCTCTGTGATCGCAAAGCATGATGTTATCTGTTATACTCTAAAGAAGTTGATTTCTAATACTTTTTTTATTATTACTTATTTGTGACATGTAATGAGGCATGGGTAATTACCTGTGCTTTTTTTAGTAGATATTTCTTTTGGACTTCCCACATATATAAGGCGTTCTTTTGTTTCCTGTCAAGAATATCACATGTCATTTAGTTATGCACAAACTTGATTTGGAAAATACTTCAAAGTCTCAATGTAAGTCAGTGTTTATTATCCACATTTTTATGCTACCCTATAACGAAGTAAATGCATAAATGTAAATTATAAGACCCTGTGTCTTGTTATATCCAGATCGATTTATTTACATACTACTGGTTGCTTTTCATATACTTTTCACATACAACATTACCAATTTATCTAGAAGGAGTTTATAACTTGGCTTATAGTTTCAGTTCATGTTTATTTGCTTATCAGATGTTTCATTTTGCTACTCATTCTTGTTTTTAATTCTCGCGTTTAATCTTGCTGTATTTGCTGAGAAAATGATGTTATTTTATAAGTCACACGAACTTACAATCTTGATACAGTCACTGAACATTCGTACCATCAAATTTTCATAGTAATATCATAGTATCAATAGAAATAACACCATCATAAGAGGTCAGACATTCGTCAGTACGTGCAACTTTCATTGTTCGATAGTTTATGTGCAATACAAATATGCTTTCAAATTCAATGGCAGGTTGTTCGTTCGTTAAAAAGCACTTCTTTTGAAGATTTGCTTATTGCTTCTGAATAGGAATGTTTAGCGGTTTACATTCAATGTGTTCTTGGCAGCGTGCCTTAGCCATATATGAACATAATCATTATTCTTTATTAACTTTGGTGTAATATTTAATGCGTTTATAGTATCTAGTAGATTGTTTCTTGAATTGTCTCATAACTTTTGGACAGTTCATCAGTATATTAACGTTTCTAAACGTTTAATAACACGCAGAGAATGTAGAAATCTGCATGACAAAATCCTGTTTCTGAAAATCAATAAAAACGTTTTAAGCATCTATTTAGCAAATGCTATCTAAAGAACAAGTGCAATACAAGAAAGTATGACCTCAATTTATGCCAGGGTTGAATAATAACGTATATATTTGCTGTATTTGAATGCAGTTTATTCATTAATGTATGTTATGTTTCCCCCTAACTTTTAAAGACAATACGTTTTATTTTTTATTTTAGATCGTTTTCTTTTTCGTTATTTACTTATCTCTTATTCAGCTCTTTTCATACAATTTTCACATACAACATTAACATTACATTATCTTTCACAGTCATCATTGTATAAACGCAAACTCATAATAATAATATATTAATATATATGATGCTTTATATTTTATTTTTACATGGAAAAGGACGACCATTTACTTAAAATATTTAGGCAAATATAATAAATAGGGTATAACTCCAAATACTTATTTATTTGGCTGCTCTGTAATGGTACTCGATGTTCACGGTTAAATTTTGACACAGTTAACGTGTGAGATAACGATACGGTACGATAGAGAAATATATATGTATCTTATCATACATACACCCACTAGCTATATAGTGTAGATCTTATGTTCCTGTTAAAAAGTGTCTAATAAATCTAGACAAATAAAACTAAATTAATTATTAAACAGACCACACATTAAGAACATACCTTCTGTACTGTCTCCTCTTTGTCACCTAAATGGAACGAAAAAGTATGCAAGAATAAACGCCGTTTCTCTTTAGCGAAATAATATGAAGGTTAATATTAACAAATTAATGATAAGCTCATGTTTACTTATGAATGAAGCTCTCGTTGTTGTTTACGAACATTGTACAACATCCGTGTCATTGCTATCATGGGAATGTTTTTTTTTTGTAATCTGTGATAATTGATCGTGTTTATTTCATTTAACTGTGCATATCTAAAACAATCCACTCAAATGCACTGACATTAACATTTTACATAAACCAAATGTCATTCTTTTTCTAGACTAGTTTTTTTTTTTTTTTTTTTTTTTTTTTTTTTTTTTTATAAAATAATGTACTAACGATACAATTAAAACTTCCATTTTAACAGAGAGTTGAAGAGTTGATAAAGTTTAAAGTAGAAAACAAGGTTTGAATATGATCCGATGCGGCAGAATCGTTAACATTTAAACAGAAGATGAATAACAGCTGTATGAAGTATTGAGTTTCTCAGCTTTTTGACGGCCAATCCAACCTGATTTCGCACCTTATTGTCACATGTGTTATCTTTATTAACTTACAGTTACCATATTCAGTTCATGTACAGGTGAGCAATGTCTAACATTCCAAATGGGGAGAGAAATTATTGTAGTCACTTTATATTGACATACAAATCATTAACTAAATAAGATTGCGTGTTATCAGTTCGAATTGTAACACAACTGTGTTATATACTGTATAAGGTATTAGTTACTCCAGTAACCGACGATAGACACTATAAATGGGCACATTGTCCTCCCTTTTAAAGTCATTTTTTAAACCAACATACAAAACGGTTTTGTGATAAATATTTTCCTTCTGTTTCATAGACGCGGTATTTACACTAAACCTACTCATATGACCCAATATTTGTTGACCAAGGTTTGTGGATCACACACATCAAAACAATGTGTTGATTAGGTCCATATGTAAAATTATGTAACTTTCTGCAAACATTTATAAACGCTGACAACAAACCATTGTAGAGACGAATCGTGTACATGTTGTGCCTAAAACTGCTATGTGTTAAACAACAATTATCAACATAAAGTAAGGGAATGCATACATGAAGCCCGTAACAGTATATATATTGTAATATTCTCAAATGTGTTTAAGAATACCACACACATTAAAGTCAAGGAAATATGGCCTTATCTGTAGTCTCTCTTATCTGGCTTCACACTGTGATCATAGAAAGAATTGTCATGGGTTGGAGAAAGGAATTGAGACGTGAGGTGGATCTATTTAGCTGGACACAGCCCCAGACTGCATCGTAATCAGGACGGTTTGGGGGTAGGAGCGCTACTGACAACTGGCAGTGAAGTGAGATATGTACATCTAGTGTAACTAAATGTTTTACGATCTCATCCCCCCCTCTCTTTCTCTCTCTGTGATCGCAAAGCATGATGTTATCTGTTGTACTCTAAAGAAGTTGATTTCTAATACTTTTATTATTATTACTTATTTGTGACATGTAATGAGGCATGGGTAATTACCTGTGCTTTTTTTAGTAGATATTTCTTTTGGACTTCCCACATATATAAGGCGTTCTTTTGTTTCCTGTCAAGAATATCACATGTCATTTAGTTATGCACAAACTTGATCTGGAGAATACTTCAAAGTCTCAATGTAAGTCAGTGTTTATTATCCACATTTTTATGCTACCCTATAACGAAGTAAATGCATAAATGTAAATTATAAGACCCTGTGTCTTGTTATATCCAGATCGATTTATTTACATACTACTGGTTGCTTTTCATATACTTTTCACATACAACATTACCAATTTATCTAGAAGGAGTTTATAACTTGGCTTATAGTTTCAGTTCATGTTTATTTGCTTATCAGATGTTTCATTTTGCTACTCATTCTTGTTTCTAATTCTCGCGTTTAATCTTGCTGTATTTGCTGAGAAAATGATGTTATTTTATAAGTCACACGAACTTACAATCTTGATACAGTCACTGAACATTCGTACCATCAAATTTTCATAGTAATATCATAGTATCAATAGAAATAACACCATCATAAGAGGTCAGACATTTGTCAGTACGTGCAACTTTCATTGTTCGATAGTTTATGTGCAATACAAATATGCTTTCAAATTCAATGGCAGGTTGTTCGTTCGTTAAAAAGCACTTCTTTTGAAGATTTGCTTATTGCTTCTGAATAGGAATGTTTAGCGGTTTACATTCAATGTGTTCTTGGCAGGGTGCCTTAGCCATATATGAACATAATCATTATTCTTTATTAACTTTGGTGTAATATTTAATGCGTTTATAGTATCTAGTAGATTGTTTCTTGAATTGTCTCATAACTTTTGGACAGTTCATCAGTATATTAACGTTTCTAAACGTTTAATAACACGCAGAGAATGTAGAAATCTGCATGACAAAATCCTGTTTCTGAAAATCAATAAAAACGTTTTAAGCATCTATTTAGCAAATGCTATCTAAAGAACAAGTGCAATACAAGAAAGTATGACCTCAATTTATGCCAGGGTTGAATAATAACATATATATTTGCTGTATTTGAATGCAGTTAATTCATTAATGTATGTTATGTTTCCCCCTAACTTTTAAAGACAATACGTTTTATTTTTTATTTTAGATCGTTTTCTTTTTCGTTATTTACTTATCTCTTATTCAGCTCTTTTCATACAATTTTCACATACAACATTAACATTACATTATCTTTCACAGTCATCATTGTATAAACGCAAACTCATAATAATAATATATTAATATGTATGATGCTTTATATTTTATTTTTACATGGAAAAGGACGACCATTTACTTAAAATATTTAGGCAAATATAATAAATAGGGTATAACTCCAAATACTTATTTATTTGGCTGCTCTGTAATGGTACTCGATGTTCACGGTTAAATTTTGACACAGTTAACGTGTGGGATAACGATACGGTACGATAGAGAAATATATATGTATCTTATCATACATACACCCACTAGCTATATAGTGTAGATCTTATGTTCCTGTTAAAAAGTTTCTAATAAATATAGACAAATAAAACTAAATTAATTATTAAACAGACCACACATTAAGAACATACCTTCTGTACTGTCTCCTCTTTGTCACCTAAATGGAACGAAAAAGTATGCAAGAATAAACGCCGTTTCTCTTTAGCGAAATAATATGAAGGTTAATATTAACAAATTAATGATAAGCTCATGTTTACTTATGAATGAAGCTCTCCTTGTTGTTTACGAACATTGTACAACATCCGTGTCATTGGTATCATGGGAATGTTTTTTTTTTTGTAATCTGTGATAATTTATCGTGTTTATTTCATTTAACTGTGCATATCTAAAACAATCCACTCAAATGCACTGACATTAACATTTTACATAAACCAAATGTCATTCTTTTTCTAGACTAGTTTTATTTTTTTTTTTTTTTTTTTTTTTATATAAAATAATGTACTAACGATACAATTAAAACTTCCATTTTAACAGAGAGTTGAAGAGTTGATAAAGTTTAAAGTAGAAAACAAGGTTTGAATATGATCCGATGCGGCAGAATCGTTAACATTTAAACAGAAGATGAATAACAGCTGTATGAAGTATTGAGTTTCTCAGCTTTTTGACGGCCAATCCAACCTGATTTCTCACCTTATTGTCACATGTGTTATCTTTATTAACTAACAGTTACCATATTCAGTGCATGTACAGGTGAGCAATGTCTAACATTCCAAATGGGGAGAGAAATTATTGTAGTCACTTTATATTGACATACAAATCATTAACTAAATAAGATTGCGTGTTATCAGTTCGAATTGTAACACAACTGTGTTATATACTGTATAAGGTATTAGTTACTCCAGTAACCGACGATAGACACTATAAATGGGCACATTGTCCTCCCTTTTAAAGTCATTTTTTAAACCAACATACAAAACGGTTTTGTGATAAATATTTTCCTTCTGTTTCATAGACGCGGTATTTACACTAAACCTACTCATATGACCCAATATTTGTTGACGAAGGTTTGTGGATCACACACATCAAAACAATGTGTTGATTAGGTCCATATGTAAAATTATGTAACTTTCTGCAAACATTTATAAACGCTGACAACAAACCATTGTAGAGACGAATCGTGTACATGTTGTGCCTAAAACTGCTATGTGTTAAACAACAATTATCAACATAAAGTAAGGGAATGCATACATGAAGCCCGTAACAGTATATATATTGTAATATTCTCAAATGTGTTTAAGAATACCACACACATTAAAGTCAAGGAAATATGGCCTTATCTGTAGTCTCTCTTATCTGGCTTCACACTGTGATCATAGAAAGAATTGTCATGGGTTGGAGAAAGGAATTGAGACGTGAGGTGGATCTATTTAGCTGGACACAGCCCCAGACTGCATCGTAATCAGGACGGTTTGGGGGTAGGAGCGCTACTGACAACTGGCAGTGAAGTGAGATATGTACATCTAGTGTAACTAAATGTTTTACGATCTCATCCCCCCCCCCCGCTCTTTCTCTCTCTGTGATCGCAAAGCATGATGTTATCTGTTATACTCTAAAGAAGTTGATTTCTAATACTTTTTTTATTATTACTTATTTGTGACATGTAATGAGGCATGGGTAATTACCTGTGCTTTTTTTAGTAGATATTTCTTTTGGACTTCCCACATATATAAGGCGTTCTTTTGTTTCCTGTCAAGAATATCACATGTCATTTAGTTATGCACAAACTTGATCTGGAAAATACTTCAAAGTCTCAATGTAAGTCAGTGTTTATTATTCACATTTTTATGCTACCCTATAACGAAGTAAATGCATAAATGTAAATTATAAGACCCTGTGTCTTGTTATATCCAGATCGATTTATTTACATACTACTGGTTGCTTTTCATATACTTTTCACATACAACATTACCAATTTATCTAGAAGGAGTTTATAACTTGGCTTATAGTTTCAGTTCATGTTTATTTGCTTATCAGATGTTTCATTTTGCTACTCATTCTTGTTTCTAATTCTCGCGTTTAATCTTGCTGTATTTGCTGAGAAAATGATGTTATTTTATAAGTCACACGAACTTACAATCTTGATACAGTCACTGAACATTCGTACCATCAAATTTTCATAGTAATATCATAGTATCAATAGAAATAACACCATCATAAGAGGTCAGACATTCGTCAGTACGTGCAACTTTCATTGTTCGATAGTTTATGTGCAATACAAATATGCTTTCAAATTCAATGGCAGGTTGTTCGTTCGTTAAAAAGCACTTCTTTTGAAGATTTGCTTATTGCTTCTGAATAGGAATGTTTAGCGGTTTACATTCAATGTGTTCTTGACAGGGTGCCTTAGCCATATATGAACATAATCATTATTCTTTATTAACTTTGGTGTAATATTTAATGCGTTTATAGTATCTAGTAGATTGTTTCTTGAATTGTCTCATAACTTTTGGACAGTTCATCAGTATATTAACGTTTCTAAACGTTTAATAACACGCAGAGAAAGTAGAAATCTGCATGACAAAATCCTGTTTCTGAAAATCAATAAAAACGTTTTAAGCATCTATTTAGCAAATGCTATCTAAAGAACAAATGCAATACAAGAAAGTATGACCTCAATTTATGCCAGGGTTGAATAATAACATATATATTTGCTGTATTTGAAAGCAGTTAATTCATTAATGTATGTTATGTTTCCCCCTAACTTTTAAAGACAATACGTTTTATTTTTTATTTTAGATCGTTTTCTTTTTCGTTATTTACTTATCTCTTATTCAGCTCTTTTCATACAATTTTCACATACAACATTAACATTACATTATCTTTCACAGTCATCATTGTATAAACGCAAACTCATAATAATAATATATTAATATATATGATGCTTTATATTTTATTTTTACATGGAAAAGGACGACCATTTACTTAAAATATTTAGGCAAATATAATAAATAGGGTATAACTCCAAATACTTATTTATTTGGCTGCTCTGTAATGGTACTCGATGTTCACGGTTAAATTTTGACACAGTTAACGTGTGAGATAACGATACGGTACGATAGAGAAATATATATGTATCTTATCATACATACACACACTAGCTATATAGTGTAGATCTTATGTTCCTGTTAAAAAGTTTCTAATAAATCTAGACAAATAAAACTAAATTAATTATTAAACAGACCACACATTAAGAACATACCTTCTGTACTGTCTCCTCTTTGTCACCTAAATGGAACGAAAAAGTATGCATGAATAAACGCCGTTTCTCTTTAGCGAAATAATATGAAGGTTAATATTAACAAATAAATGATAAGCTCATGTTTACTTATGAATGAAGCTCTCGTTGTTGTTTACGAACATTGTACAACATCCGTGTCATTGGTATCATGGGAATGTGTTTTTTTTTATGTAATCTGTGATAATTTATCGTGTTTATTCCATTTAACTGTGCATATCTAAAACAATCCACTCAAATGCATTGACATCAACCTTTTACATAAACCAAATGTCATTCTTTTTCTAGACTAGTTTTTTTGTTTTTATTTAATAATGTACTAACGATACAATTAAAACTTCCATTTTAACAGAGAATTGAAGAGTTGATAAAGTTTAAAGTAGAAAACAAGGTTTGAATATGATCCAATGCGGCAGAATCGTAAACATTTAAACAGAAAATGAATAACAGCTGTATGAAGTATTGAGTTTCTCAGCTTTTTGACGGCCAATGCAACCTGATTTCTCACCTGATTGTCACATGTGTTATCTCTAATAACTAACAGTTACGATATTCAGTGCATGTACACGTGAGCAATGTATAACATTCCAAATGGGGAGAGAAGTTATTGTAGTCACTTCATTTTGACATACAAATCATTAACTAAATAAGATTGCGTGTTATTAGTTCGAATTTTAACACAACTGTGTTAGATACCGTACATGGTATTAGCTACTCCAGTAACCGACGATCGACACTATACATGGGCACATTGACCTCCGTTATTAAGTCATTATTTAAACCAACATACAAAACGGTTGTGTGATAAACATCACAAGCTATATCCAAAAGTTAGGACTTGAATCAACTTTAATATGAGGGATTTGAAAGTATTTATTTGTCCAAACTCTGTCAGTGTTTTTTTAATAATGTTATTCCATACCCCACAGCATGTCAGTGTAATTATCTGTTTCCCATCCTAATTATGTCGGGAGTAAATGATACAAGTTTTCGGAAACCAAATAGTATCATGATTTTCTTATTTTACATCTATTTCATTGACCCGATATTTACACTAAAATTACCCATATGACTCAATATTTGTTTACCAATGTTTGTGGATCACACACATCAAAACAATGTGTTGATTACGTCCATACGTAAAATTATGTAACTTTCTGCGAACATTTATACACGCTTCAAACAAACTATTGTAGAGACGAATCGTGTACATGTTGTGCTTTAAACTTCCATGTATTTAAACAACAATTATCAACATGAAGTGAGGGAATGCAGACATGAAGCCCGTTATAGTATATCTATTGTAATATTGTCAAACTTTTCTCTTTTATCTGGCTGTTATCTGGCTTCACACGGTGATCACAGTCTGAATTTTAGTGGGTTGGAGAAAGGAAGTGAGACGTGGGGTCGATCTATTTACCTGGATGCAGGTACAGACTGCAGCGTAATCAGGAATTGTTTGGGGATAAGAGCGCTACTAACCAATGGCAGTGTAGTACGATATGTACATCAAGTGTGAGTAATTGTTTTACGATCTAGTCCTCCTCTCCTATGACATCTCTGTGTTTAATAAACGAAGCAAGTATCCATCTGTGATCTCACAGCATGGTGTTATCTGATGTACTCTAAAGAAGGAAAAGATGTCCAATATCGTTCTTATTATTACCATTAATTTGTGATATGTAGTGAGGCATGGACTATTACCTGGGATTCTTTGAATAGGAACGTTGCCAAACCTCCGGCGTTCGTTAGTTTCCTGTAAAAAAAGTATCTCATGTTATTTAGTTATGCACCAAACTAGATCTCGAACCGGGTTTAAAGTCTCAATGTAAGCCAGGGTTGATTGTTCACATATTTATGCTACCTTAAACACAGTACCAAACACAGTAATGCATTAATGTACATTTCAAGACCATATGTCTTATTTTATCTAGATCGTTTTTTAACATATTACTGGTTGATTGCCATATACTTCTCAAATACAGCATTAACAACTTGTCTAGAAGAAGTTAATAACTTGGTTTATAGTTTCCGATCATGTTAATTTAAGTATTTATATCATACGAACTTACTATATTTATAAAGTCAATTAACATTCGTAACTTCAAAACTTCATAGAATAACAATGTATCAACTGATATAACAACATCATAAGAGGTCAGACATTCGTCAGTATGGGCACCTTACATTGCTCGAAATTTGGTGTGCGATACAAGAATGTTTATAAATTCAATGGCAGGATTGTCCGTTCATTAAAAAACACTTCTTCTTTGGATTTGCTTATTGCTTCTGAATAGGAATGTTTAGCAGTTTACTTTCACCGTGCACTTGGCAGGGTGCCTTAGGCATATATGAACATAATCATTATTCCATATAAACTTTTGTGTAATATTTAATGCGTTTATATTACCTAATAGATTGTTTCTTTAATTGTTTAATAACTTTTGGACATTTAATCAGTATATTTTATAAAAGTTATACAACAAGAAGATAATGTAGAAATCTGCATGCGAAGGTCCTGATTCTGAATATTTATCAAAACTGTTCTTAACTATTTAGCAAATGTTATCTACAGAACAAGTGCAATACAAGAACGTATGACCTCAAATTATGCCAGGGTTGGATAATAACATATATATTTGCTTTATTTGAAATCAGTAAATGCATTGATGTATGTTATGTATCCCTCTTACATTTGAATACAATAAGATATATTTTATTCTAGATGGTTTTCTTTTTGCTATTTATTTATCCTTTACTGATCGCTTTCCATATACAGTTCTACATAAACCATTAACAAATAATATAGTTGTAGAAGTTAACAGCATTTGTTTATAATTTACACCAATGTTAGTGTTCTGACAATCCATACATACCAGACGTTCTTTCAGCTTCTTAATCTGTTCTTCGGATTCTCGTTTTTCTTCTTGCTGTATTTGTTGAGAAAATAAAGTTATTTTTCAAGTCAGCAGACCGTACTTTATTTCTATTTCTAAATTCAGTGAACATTCGTAACATCAAACATGACATAAATATCATAGCATCAGTGCAAATCATGCTATCATTAGAGGGCAAACCTTCGTCATTATGTGAACTTTACATTGCTCGTAAGTTGGTTTGCAATAAAAGTGTGCTTGTACATTCAATCGCATGATTCCTTAGTGGAATTGCATATTGCTTCTGATTAGGGAAATTTTGCGGTTCACAGTGAACAGGGCAAAATGCCTAAATTATAAATGAAAATTATATTTTGTCCATATTTAATTTGTTTTTTTTTTCTGTTTTTCAATATAGTTTTATTGTCTGTTAACTTTTGTGCATTTTATCAGTATATTTTGCGAAACTTTTATAAAAAGAAGATAATGCAGAAACTTGCATTCACTGTCCTATTTCTGAAACCACACTTTTAAAGCACCTGTTTTGCAAATGTTATCTAAAGAACAAGTAAAATAAACGCAAATATGACCTCATGATTTAAACTCTCATTTTAAGCCAGGGTTACTCAATACCATATGTATTTGCTATATCTGAATGCAGTAAAAGCATTAACTTAAATTATGAATGACTCTTACATTTCAAGAACCCCTGTGTTTCTTAAGTTAGGTAGTTGTCCGTCTTGCTATTTATTTGTATCTTACCGATTGCTTTACAAATATTTTAAATATAAAGCACTAAGATCTTATCTAGAAGTAGAAGTTAACAAAATGTGTTTAAAGTTTAAGCCCACGTTACTGTGGTTCAAATGCATACATACCCGAAGTTTTCTCAGCTCCTCAATCTGTTTTTCAGATTCTTGTTTGTCTTCTTGCTGTATTTGTAAAGAAAATAATGTTATTTTTCAAGTCAGCAGACCGTTACATATTTCTATTTCTAAATTCAGTGAACATTCGTAACATCAAACATCACAGAAATATCATAGCATCAGTGCAAATCACGCCATCATTAGAAGGCAAACATTCGTCAATATGTGAACGTACCATTGCTCGTAAGTTTGTTTGCAATAAAAGTGTGCTAATACAATTAATCGCATGATTCCTAAGTGGCATTGCATATTGCTTCTGATTTAGGAAATTTTGCGGTTCACAGTGAACATGGCAAAGTGCCTTAAGTATACATGACCATTATAATTTGTCCATATTTACTTTGGGGTATATTTTCTGTTTTTGAATATAGTTTTATTGTCTGTGAACTTTAACAATGTTTAAAGTTAAATAAAAAGAAGATAATGAAGAAATGTACATTCACTCTTCTGTTTCTGAATACTAATCCACACTTTTAAAGCACCTATTTTGCAAATATAAAGAACAAGGAAAATAAACGCAAGTATGTCCTCTTGATTTAAACTCTCAATTTAAGCCATAATTGCTCAATATCATATGTATTTGCTATATCTGAATGCAATAAAATCATTAATTTAAGTTATGAATGACTCTTACATTTCAAGATCCCCTGTGTTTCTTTATTTAGGTAGTTTTCCGTCTTGCTATTATTTGTATCCTATTGACTGCTTTACATATATTTCAAATAAAAAGCACTAAGATCTTATCTAGAAGTAAAAGTTAACAAAATGTGTTTAAAGTTTAAGCCCATGTTACTGTGGTTAAAGTGCATACATACCCGAAGTTTTCTCAGCTCCTCAAGCTGTTTTTCTAATTCTTGTCTTTCTTCTATCTGTATTTGTTGAGAAAATAAAGTTATCTAACAAGTCACACGAACGTATTATATTTATTAACTCAGTGAACATTTCCTTCAAAGCATCATAGTAATCTCATAGCATCAGTACACACCAAGCCATCATTTAAAGTCAGACATTAGTCAATATGTCCACCTGTCATTGCTCGTAAGTTGGTAGGCGATATATTGTTTATAATGTAAACCACATGATGTTTGGTCGTTAAAGTAATAATTTCTTTTGTGTAATTGCTTATTGTTTCTGAATAGGGATTTTTGGGAGATTTATTTTCACAGTGAATAAGGCAGTGTGCCTTAAGTATATATAAACATAATCATCTTTTCATAATAACTTTTGATTAACATTGTTATTGTTTTATGCTACTTTTTTAAATAAAAATAATGTAGAAAGTTGCACTTCAGTGTTTGCTTGTAAATATTCATCAAAACTTTTAGAGCACCATTTTTTGCAAATGTTATCTAAAGAACAAGTAAAAGAAAGGTAAGTATGACATGGCATATTGATACAGAGATTGCAACAAAAAGTAAGGTAAGAATACGGTTGTACATGTTTGTCCTTTATTAAAAGTTTGATACAATTTATGGCGTTTTTATGTTCAAATTTAAGTGAATGTATGAACAGTTGTAAACATTTAATTTCTTACTCTACTACCTTTCCTTTTTTTCATAGATGACGTACAGACCTTGGTAGTTATCATTATGTTATTATGTGCATTTTGATGAATTTGCGGTTAAGAAGGACTTTTAATATAAAAACGTTGACTGTCTCAGCACTCTCGTATGAATTTGCGTCATAATATAAAGCATTGGCTAAATGCATCTACAAGTTACCAGTATTTTTGGGACGTCATTTACAAAACGTGTTGATTACGCACAACTTGGTGGTATGGTCGGAAGTAAACTTGTTAGACTTTAACCTTGTCGGTTAGTTTAACTAATATTACTGGAACTTAGATCAGTCAAATATGTTCCGGGAATATCACGCCAACACTGATTATACGTAATAATTTGTAGACAATTTCGACACACGTTTACAAGAAAATAAAGAATGTGTCCAAGATTTGACAGAAACAAGACAAAATAAAATCCTTATTATTTAAGAAAGATGGTTTCTTTCAAACTGATTCACGCTCGTTATATTTTGAAAGTGTAGCTTCTAATTAAAGCACCATCATCTTATTCTAATAACGTAATAAGTGTAAAGAGAATTAAAATGTGGTCTACCACGTAACAAAAGCATACAGAGTAAAGACACCGAGACAACACATTAAACAAAGAAAGACAATTCAATGTTAGTGACTTGGATATTCAGTCGGCAAAATGACCAAATGAATGCGTAAGTTCAAAAGCAGTTTTCTGATTCCTCTGAAAAACAAACACAATTGTGCATGTGATGATCTTTTAGAAACCTTAGTTGTCATTTGTTGCTTTAGTTGACTATAGCTGACTTATTAAATAGCTGCGCTAACAATATACTAATTAGACTGCTACACTTTGTGTCAAGGTATAAACACGGAGAATCTTAAACTAACTAGCTAGTCCACATTAGTGTAATAAGGCAGAGGCACACGATGTATTTAAATTACAATGAGGTTACATTCACGGTGGCTAATGGAAACTAAACAACCTGGTATCAGGGAAAATATTTACGTGCATACGATCTAAGTTAGTAATCCATACTTAAAAGTAAAGCTTTATGTATTTATTTATGTTTATTATCATTTATATTTTCTGTTTATGACAGTTCATTATGTGGACACATATACATTTAGGATGTTACTACTGCCTTTATATGTTCTTGTGGGTGTTGACGTAAACTTTCATCTGTTTTCTGAAACAAAACATACCTCTTTAGCCAATTCCTCAGTCGTTTGTTTTAATTTTTGACTTTCATCTGTCAGCTTTTCAATCTATGTTAAGGAACAATACATTACATAAAAAACATGTACAGGTGTGTGACAAACAGTTTGTAAAAATGATAAGTCAAATATTAAACCTATTGGCATATTAAGTAAATTACTTTTTTATTCAATGTCTTACAAAAGATGCATCGCGATAACTTTTGCCTTTAAGAAATAGAGATGAAACAACGGTTTAAACTGAGAGTCATTACGCTAAAATATTTTTTATCTGTTTATCGAAACCACGACATTCCTTATATTCTAATAAAACGTATATAAAGATGCCTTCCCTTATAAGTGATCAGCCCCATATCCTTTGTAGTACAGCCTTGTTGTGCTTTGTCCCCACTATTTGAAGACTTTGTGTAGGCATCAATGTAATGGCCAGTCTGCATTCGGAATTGTAACACTTGCTGTTATTATAGACGTCAGCACAAACTAAAGAAATCAACGATAAGCATGCTTATGCATTCATAGAAGAAAACTCGTCTTACCTTTGCTCCTAATTCTTGTTCAGCACCTGAATAAAAAAATGCAATTCAAATCACAATAATGAAAAATGTGTTAAAATAATAAAACACATACGTTAATTTAGTTTATACTTAAGTATGATTGGTTTTGCACTCTTCATCCAAATGATTTTATGGCTTAGATTTCAGATAGCAAATTTAGATTAACACGTTCGTGTTATATATTTTGAATCTGAATGTTTATTTTCGACATTAAGTGACAACAACTACGTCGTTCCATCTTTTTATTTTATCATTATTTACTTTAAGTACTCAATTGTAGAAAACGATGAGAAATTACAATATTTAGAAAACATGTAAGTATTGCAGTGTGTAGTTATATTTGCCGTGTTCGCACTTAGTTTATTTGGCGCCTGCTTTGATTTTATTGAGTTGTTTCTAAATACAAAATTAAGAAAGACGTTTATGATCCCAATAGTTCATAACAGTAACTTAATAGCAATGCTTTTTTAGAAGAGGCAACTTACTTTGATTTATCGGTGAAATCTCCTGTTTAGATGACAATCTTGCCAATTTATTCTCCATATAAATAATATCCTGTACATATATAAATAACATTGTCATTTATAAACATCTGTTTTTCCTTATGCTAACAATAGGTTCAATGTGATAATAAACAACATCTTAAACACACACATGTTTTTAAACGAAAATCACTTGAAATGTGTGTGTTTCGATTCATTTTGTATGAGTTAATGTACTAAAACATTTATGTTACACTTGTATTCGAAGAAATATGACCTTTTGCTTTCCGTCCAGATATACATAGTAGCATTTACAGTAATTTACTTGTAATGTATGACTCGGAACTATGTTAATTGGCCATAAGAAAATACATAAGACCTTGGCTTATGGAATAACGCTCTGTACTGGAGAGCCTCAGATCCGAGTCACGATCCAGACATTTAAACTTAGTCCTTCGCCATACGAAGCTAAATCGCGTGCAACATTAAGCTATCTGAGATCAAGTAATACAAGTGAGCAGTTTACAATTTTAAGCAGAAACATGAACACAATTACTTATAATTACGTTACAACAAATCTCAGTTTAAATATGTACAGTACCTGAAGTTGATTTTTCGCCTGATCACATTTGTGTTCATACGCCAGTCTAGCGCCAGGAAGCCATCCCTGAATCAGTCTCACGACCATAGAGTGTAGAAGTCTAACGTCACCTGTTCTTAACTGATTGTGATGGAAAACATGAGTTTGTAAATAATATAGATACAATATTCAGGATTTACATACAGTGTATGAGTACTATTATATTGAAATTGGATTTGAAAATGAGGTGATCCAAGCAAGCGAGTTTTATATAAGTGCTATTGCTTTAAGCGACAACTAATGTTGTTTTTTTCAGCAGATGTATGACAGTATTACATCAAATGGCAAGTTTATTGCAAGATCGCAAACGTTTGCATGCACATGATTTGAAAGCCTACCTGTTTAATGCTTTCAATTGCTTTACTAACTTCGTCCGTGCTTTTTAATGACTTGATGTGTTCTAGGAAGTCAAGAATCACATCGATGTTGTTTTCCATCTCTTGATGACTTATGCTCATTGTAGCTGGGTGCATTGTCCTGTTTCTTACCTTTCTTAGCTGTTAAAAAAATGCATATTATTGGTATGCTTTCTGAGTAATAACACAGGTTTAAGGGTCTTTTATGAAATTATGTTCCAACATAACATAAGAACAGAAATAATGGCATGTAGCAAGCTACATATCAATGTACACACAAGGTATACACGCACAAACTTACAGCAGAAAAACAGATTATCGCGTTACGAATGCGTTTACTCCATTTATATTAGCGTTTAGTTTAACTACAATTAAAATAACACGCACATGTATTTATTCAGATTCAGGTTCCTTGTTATACATACCAATATATATATATATATATATATATATATATATATATATATATATATATATATATATATATATATATATATATATATATATATATATATATATATATATATATATATATATATATATATATATATATATATATATATATATATATATATATATATATATATTATATGCATAGATGTGTATGTGTGTTTATGCGTGTGTGATTGTGTATGTCTATCAAGTTCATATTAAATGCCACAACACGTTATAGAATAGAACATGTGTTACTTACTTCATCGATTTTTCTTTCGCCAAAGATCTGCATCAATGGCTTGCAGCGCGTAACAATGGTACAGAGGGCCGCGATATCGCACTCTTGAAAATCGTGTATGTCACATCTCGTCCAATCTTTGAGAAACATACGGACAAATTGAAATGGCGACTTAAGCCACTGCTGGGGATCGGTGCCTTTTAACATTTGATAAAAATTGACGGAATCTGAAGTGTGTTCCTTGATAATGTTTAAAAGATTCTGGCAGGCGACTAGCGTCCCAGGACACAAGTGTTTGAATTGGGCCAGCCTGCCATTGACTAGTATGATGTCGTCAGCTGTTGCTTCTGCGCAAATCTGTCTTCCGAAATCCGTCATAGATTGGAGCTGCAAGCTTTTCATTTTGTCTTTGACAATTGGCATGAATACGGGTTGAAGGTATTTCAAGGCTTGTGTGCTTTTATACCAATTCGTATCCCCTGTAGCCATAAGGATCTGAAACGTAAGTTTTACACTTACACGCGATCAAGGATCTATGTGTACAACATCACAAACAGCTAACTAAATAGTTTCGTAGTGAACAAGTTTAATGTAAAGATTCTCATATCGGTAGGATACCAGGTACTACTGCCAATATACAGTAGACAAAAACGCGTTTGTGAAATTACGCTTCGAAATATCACTTGTTTGCCATTTGATGTTATAAGGCTTTCGAATGCTTCCGCTTTCAGACTCTACTGAGGAGGCTTCCACAAAGACGCATATTGTACTCAAATGTGTACGTTCTGTTCATTAGTTAAGAATTATGATTATGTATGCCCTATAAATTGTTACTACATGTCTTTATGGATGTATGAATGCATAATTTATAAACTGTATAACTCATATTTTTATTAATTGATTTCCTTGTGTTGTTGAAGAATTTGTATCTTGGGTGTTGAATATTTAAACTTTCAATAAATAATGAAGTAATATACGTGCTTTAGTTTTCATCTGTTTATCTTTTTGAGCTGTTGGTTGCCTTAATATTTCGTCCCATGTCCATCGATTAAATGCTCCCCGGAGAAGTGCCATTTTAAATCTTAACTATTTAGCAAATACAGTGTCTAACTTACTCATAGCTTATATGATTAACTATATATCAAATTTGTAATCACCTATTTATTTGACGCTACATCGGTAAAATCTACCCTTGTGATTTATGTGTATAAAAGTGTCGTGCTTCTTTGGTAGTACTAGTGTTTTTAACACGCAGGCACGCGAGATGTAATTCAATGGCTTATGTCAAAACATTTATTTTGGTCTTGCTGTCGTATACAATTTATGACATTCTTTCATAATGCAAAATGTGAATTGTTCTAAAATCTCAAGAAAATGTCCAGCCAATACTGGAATGTTTACACAACCATACAAACACTTCACGTTAAATTTAAGTCATATTATTTACTAGAAAGAACAACATGTATCAATAATCAAACAGCAAAACAGATTTGGAGTTGCGTTAGGAGAGTTAAATTGTCTTGTTGATGACGGACATGCTTTCGGTGTCAACATGTTTGACCATGTAAAATTAGTATTAGTGTCAGAAACTCTGTAATATTGTGGTATTTCTGTTTTAGAGTCTCGTTTTATAAATAAAAAATAATAGTAAATCAAGTTGTTTATATCTTCACCAAGAATGTATACATTTAAAAGATAATTGCAGGTTCGGTTTTCTTTCATTAGGCTATGTAAGATAATCGGTGAAGCCGGGTTGTGGGATCGCAGAGCCTTTTAAAAAATGTGACACACAAGCAAAGTTTTTTTTTCAATAGCCACCGTGGTAATGTTCGGTGTGACTACTAACGCAATCTATACATGTCACATTGTTGCCTCCTAGTAACAACATTACCATATTTTACCTGGAATAACAACCGTTAGTAGTTTACTAACTCATTGGATACAAGCAGAATGAAATATTCATTAATTATGAATGTGTTTAAATACATCTTTGACTCTACAAAAGTAATGTTACCAAAGAAAACCATACCGATATATGTTATCAAAAGATTTACAATAAAACCCTACCTACTACTAAAAATCATCAATCTTACATAGAGCAGTAGTTTATAGAAATAATAAACACGGCATCTTAAATAAGAAAAATCAGTAACACAATATTATTATCATTACTGGTAGAGAGTCGGCTCCAGGGACGGAAGGTCCCGGGATCGATCAAAGGGCCGCGACACACTAAAGTCGTTAAAATGGTATATCTCCCTTGCTAACGCTCTGGCGAACATAAGGGTAGTTCGAAGACTGGTTTGCCCGTTGTCAGGATAATGTGACTGAGTGTTATATGATGTCAGGTGTTCACGGCATGCTGTACACAGTGATGGCGGCACTATATCTGTTTCAAGTGGACACCGTCTCCTGATAACTGAAGTACTGTTGCTGGCACGATAAACCCCCACCCCCCCCCCAAAAAAAAAAAATAATAAAAAATAAAAAAATAAATAAATAAATAAATAAATAAATAAATAAATAAACAAATAAATATCAATACACAATCTCTGGAACATGTTTCGTATTTTTTTTTCTATTAACATACGTTGGCTGTATGTATGTTTGTTTAGTCAACAAAAGTTTATTTTAACACTGAACTAGTGTGTGTTTAAAACATTATGAAATATAAATACATGCGACTTTACCTGCTGGTATTGATCCGCTGTCTTTCCTAATGAAACAAAAGGTCGATATTATGGTAATCTGGCAGTACAACTGATTATACTTATTGTCAATGTACAGTTGAGTCAATATAAATGCTAGTTAACGTTGAGGAATATTATACTGACATAAAATAGTCCATTTAACTAAAAAACATTTTATTTTTTATCGAAATCTATCCACATGCCCACTTATCATTTCAAGCGACTAATAATAACGGATAATAAAATATCAATAAAGCAATTACTTAAATATTTCATTCATGTTCAAGGCATTAATTCTAGGTAGTATTGAAATATATCGCAAATTAGAAGGAAATACTGGTCCCGTACATTCCTTTCAAGGGAGCTGCATTTACGTTAAAACTGTATGAATATACATATTTGTTTTTTTATGTCCTATTTATGTATTTTCCCTTTCAATTATGTTAAGATCTGAAAGAAACCGGTGCACGCATATCGAATACAAGTTCCCCCGTTATTTTATAACTGTTCACGTACCGGACATGGCCAAAAGAATGTGCAGGTACTCGAACTGATTGGTTAAAACACGACGATGGCTTTACTTATAGTCAATATCCGAATTATTAACATTTTTATTTAATATCAAAATAAATATTTCTACTGAATCTTTGATACAGTAGACGAGTAAGTAAGGCATGTCCAATTTTCAATTTGATGTAATTTATTGCACCATACCTGTTAGAGATGACGAGTCAGGAGCATTTTGATCATCATCCGAGTCCTTTTCCTTCGCAGCAGCACCCTGAAGTTAATTCTACCGTTTTAAAACATAGCATGGTTCTTCCATAACGCATTAAGTTGTTACTGCATCTAATCATCAAACTAACTGTTTTACGCCCGTCCTCAAACTAAAATCGCTACCATAATTCGGCTCAAAAGTAATAAGCGTAATTAAGGTATACAGATTCAAATCTTAAAGTTAAATAGTGTTTTAAGAAATACAATAGATGAGTAAAATGAAACATGTTTCAAATTGTTAAAGAGGTATGGTACAGTTAAATCACGGATAACATTTATTATCATCACATCAGAACAAAATGTTGATTCGTTAAAATGATAAAGCTCATTGCTTTACCGTTTCTGGTTCCATCCTTTTGAAAGATGAGGGATCGTTTTCTATAGATTCTAGAAGAGCATACCCACAGAGATTTATTCCAGCCTCAACAACCTGTGTAACGCCTCCGAATGGTTAAACGTGGACACTGGTGTTGTATGTCTAGCTGAAATTGTGTTAAAATAAGTAAGTTTGAATAAATCTTACTGAAAGTTTACTTAAAAGATGTATACAAACTTTCACTAAATGTGATATTTCTATAACCTTTACTTCCTCTGGGCTGCTACTACCACCACTACTACTACTACTACTACTACTACTACTACTACTACTACTACTACTACTACTACTACTATTTCTACCACAACTACTACTATTACTACCACCACCACTACTACTACTATTACTGCTGCTACCACCACCAGTACTATTATTGCAACTGCCATATCCACCACCTTATCCGCTTTCCTCTTTGTTAACTACTACTACTGCTAGAGGTACTTCACAACTTCTACTACTACTTATACTAATTCTACTACTATTCAATCTAAGTAAAGTCAGATATTACAGAATATAAAATCTAATGACGGCCCTCAAATACCGTCTAGAAACAACAATTGTATAACAACCGAGAACGTAACGCATAAAGCCTTCGGTAAGACTTGTAAATTGGCCGCTATCGATGATGCAGTAGAAAAGTGTTATATTATGGATTCGCTCGATAAAACCACTTTAGAAGCACAATCTTGATTGCATTATGGATACCGCAAACAACGCACCTGTCCTCAGTGACATAAGTCTTGCGCGGAGTGTCCAGATTAAGATTTCTTTATAAATTGGCGTAGACATTTAAATGATACGTTCGGAACGCTTCGGATCACCATTTATCTTTGCGATTTTGTAGGCAACATCTGATTGGTGGGGAAGGTTTCATTGACTCCTCGTCAGATCCTTATAGCGGAGCTGTTTACAGGATATGGTTTTGATCAGATTATTATTATTGCTACCATTGCTACTACTACTACTACTACTACTACTACTACTACTACTACTACTACTACTACTACTACTACTACTACTACTACTACTACTACTACTACTACTGCTGCTGTTACTACTACTACTACTACTACTTCTACTACTACTGCTAATACTAGTCCTCCTTGCTTTCAACATTTCTCTGCGTTACCTACAGCTACAACTATTTCTTCTATTACTGAAGTCCGTGTTACTACTACTATTCGTACTCCTGAAGTCCTCCTCGTTCTCCATCTGTGTCGTTAGCTACTATTATTTATACAACAACTACAACTTCAACTACAACAACAACAACTACTACTACCACTATAACTACTACAACTACTGCTCTACTACAACTACTACGACTGCTGCTGTTCTATTCCTTGATAGAACCAGTTTTCAGATAATGAGTAGCTAAAGCAATGTGCAGTACATAGTCTTGATTTATAACAAACATCACTTGATCACTTTCGGGGTTCGAACCCAGGACCCTCCGATGCGTCTTAACCACTAGACCATGGACGCCCATACATCATTTAAATCATGTGACCATCGAACATTTACTCAGAGAAAACTATATCATGGCAATTAAGTTACTTACGAAACAATGCATTCATCTATAGAATATATCTTAGGTTACACTAGAGGATGACAAACGGGACCGTATGGCGAGTCTTTAAACTTTAACCCAAGTGAATGTAAAATATAGATATATTGAATGTGTATCTAAGCAAATACCGTTCTATGTAACACCTCACCTCATTAAGCATGGGTCCAAGTAGCGGTCAGAGCGATTTCTTTCTTGGGGAGATTTTAGAGCTGACTTGTGGTGTACCACTTGTGAACGTCGTAATTACGCTTATAATTATCTCATGCGTTGTATAAAAACGACGCCTGCTTAAATGCTGTGTTTATCAACACTGGTGCTAGCATTCATATTGGCCATTGTTGTTTGTAAGTACGTCTTGTTTTGAGGTCAACAAGAAGTGGGTTACACATATTAGAATATGTGCAAAACTGTGTTTGTTGTATTTCTTCTGTCCTTAAACATGTGATAATTACGAGTTTGTCGTTTTTATGATTTGGTAGGTTGTTATTATAATAATCAACGATAGCATTTATTTCAAACTTTCAAACAAACACTTGTTAATACTGACATATTTTATTTACACTTAGATTTAACCACATTATTATGAGAGTATTAGGCTATATTTCCACAAAGACACTGGTATAACTTGTATTTTCTTTAAATCTGTTTGGGAATTGTTCGTGTTTGGAATATTGAAACCACTGGTGATCATCTAACTTAATCTAAAAAGTTCAATACCTAAAAGCGATCTTAATAAAATATGTATTCATCTTTGGAAAAGTAAACGTGATTTTTGGCAGTAGCTTTTAAAATAGTATGCATTCACCAAGCGTATCCAGTATGTTCATTATTGTTACAACTTGTGACAACTTGTGACAAACACATGTGTTGTGAGGAACATATGACAACAGTTTTGATTATGTGTACAATATTAAGGCACTTTCGGTATTGGACATTGTTTTCTACGGTAAGCGTAACCAATACAAGACCAAGGGCAGATTGTCGACTAGATTTGCATGACCGAATTTGCAAAGAACTACACGCGATAATAAATGTATTTTTGAGTAACCTTTCATTAGTTCCAATGTAACTTTTGTGACAAACGCATAGTTTGTGAGAGACATGTGTCTTTGCCCTTGATTACGTGTACACACAATATGCCAGCCAGTGCTTAACGTACTGAAGTTCAAAATTATTTGTTTAAACTACAGTAATCCTAATTTGAAGGTCGCTTTAATGTTCAGGGCCACTTTTGCAAATACTTAAGGAATGTATAACTGCAATAGATATCATTGATTCGTGATGATGAAAATAATAGGATTTGTCGATACAATGCCCTTGTTTGAGCCTGAGCAGCAAAGACATTAAATTGATAACGTATTCGTAATAAAATGGAAAGATCAAATGCTATACCCATCAGTGAGAACTTAGCTTAGTAAAGTGATACTTTTGAAGAGACACATTAAAAGACAACATACAATTGAAACGGCAACATAAAACACAATATAATGTACACAACAATTTATTGAATTATTTTTCACATACAATGTGAACGAAAAAAACAACTGTTGAAGTCTGTGAAAACCGTAACATAGGTTATGCTTAAACTTAACTATGAACACGGTTCCAATAAAAATGTATAACACATCCAGGTTAAACAATCACCTACTAAGACGCTCCAGAAATCATGTACACGAACTGCACATCAGTAGTTTTGGGGTTCGAATCCTTCAGAAACATGTTTAGTTTTGTCTGCATTGTTTATAATAATAAAACGTATTGGTATTTACATATAATGTTAGCAGTAAGTGTTTAAATGGTTAATTCCCCGACCCACACCCGAAGTTAGGAGGGTCCCAACAGAGCACTTTAAATGGACCACGTAACAAACGTGTGTGTTTTATGCCAAAATTACAAATATGACTAAATGTCTAACTACTAGTACAATTATTACTATTATTATTTATTCAAATCTGCATACACTTATTACACACTGGCATTAAACAAAGCAACACAAACGAAATGCAAATACTATGTAAATAAACGATTAAGTATACATATGTGTTGAATTCCGGAGAAGTACTTCCCATCTTCCCCTTATGATATGACTGACCACTGTTTGTGTTTGCACTAAGTGGCATGCTATTTGCATATATCTTTAAAAGAAGAACAGCCGGCTAATACGCTGTTGAAAATAGGCCAGATAACGTCATTCACTACTAACGGTACAACACGGTAAGATATCAAGATCGCAAATTAACTGAAAACTACCTTAAATAACCACACATAACAATAAGTTAACAAGTTAACTCTATGGAATAACCGAAAGGGTTCAATCATGTTCTTCGTAAAATACAACACAATCTTCAACCAAATACACATAGCTTCCTGCTTTAAAATTGTGTTGGTGTGTGTTTTGGTACTGCAGTACACTTCTATTGGCCGTCTTAAACGTACAATTCAAGCCTGAATCGAAGACTGTTCATTAGCAACACAATAAGTAAAACAACGTATAGAATATCATGCGGTACGCTGCCGAACTTAAACGTGCCAAACTCGTTCATTAAATATTAACTTGTATTATAACTTTGTTTAGCATTAAATCTGTGCATTTTACCGTAAAAACCAATGTGGAGAACTAGCACTACTAGTACTTCTTTTAATATTACTACTACCACTACTACTACTACTACTACTACTACTACTACTACTACTACTACTACTACTACTACTACTACTACTACTACTAATAATAATAATAATATCATTATTATCATCATCATTGACTGAGCATTTCAAGTCATATACATATTCTATAAGCAAAACAGATTAAGTAACTAAATGCAATTTGTTCACTTCAGGATTCAATAGCCTGATCAATATTTTAATCTTCAATAGACGTCGATGAATAGCGCTGAGCTAATTGCTTCTAACACTTAACACAAACACCCAGAAGAGCAATCCTTTGCCAATCACGTATGAATAGGAATACCCCGTATGTTAAGTGGTAAGTTAAGATTTAGTTATTCGTTGGGCATTACATAAAATAATTTATTTACAAATGTATTGTCCTATAACTTCCCGGTGTTAAATACTATCAAGGAATATATATTTTTTTAAATAGATTGTAGCCACTATGTATGTTAATGATAGCAACGTCCAGCTTTTTGGTGGAGGAAGACCACAGACACATGTCTGGGTAGAACCACTGGCATGTCAGCTGGATAATGTTCTCACATTAAGATGTTTGACCAGATCGGGACTCCAACCCACGCAGGTGGGAGGCAAAGCATTCGGGGGAGTTACATATCGGCGACTCTACCACTACGCCACTGACGCCACCTTCATAGAATCATGTTTGGACACAATTTATAGTTATGAGCGAAAAATGTGTATCAGACAGCCGTTCTGGAAATATTACCATTTTTACATGGCACAAATTTTTCTGCAACACAAGCATCTATTAGCCTAGTTTATAACTAGTGTTTGTATTTCGAGTGCAAGGATCTTATTTGTAAAGACTTTTTTGTCAACTATTGAATGGTTGGGATTCACTTGAGTCTAACATTGGACGCAATTCGATGGCCTCTATAACATGTTTTGTGGTATTTTAGGCCCCAAAAGAATGAACATGTGGAAAGATAATTATCAAATGTATACGGGTTGTAAGACAAACAACATACGTCAGACATTGTTGAATCATGTATTTTATGTTTGAACAATCGGTTGGCCTTAGACGTTGAATGCAAAGCTTACACTATGTTAATGCTTTAAGTATATAATCTATACAAACAAGAAATTAAAAAAAAAACGATATTAATATTTACAGTCGCAATCCTTTTACTCATTGGAATAGGGACTAACTATCAATGCAGGTAATTTTATTCGTCTATTTTAATACTATGACATCTAAAAAAGAAAGGAAAATATGCTTTAACAACAACGACAATCCATTCCTTATGTATGTGCAATAAGCAAGCAGATTCATAGTGGGGGACTTTAAATGACCTTAAAGTTAAAATTATCATGAAGTATGATGCCAATATAGCATAACTTTAAGCAATATAAATATCTCAGGTGTGACAAACAGTAAATGTACCTGCTCTATGATTTCACATAGCTGATCTACGGGTTTTACATGCTGGTTTGTTTGTATGTGTTTAATAATTCGATACTGTTTTTTTTGCAACGGTGGCTAGACTTAAAATGAATTATTCATTGGTAAGAAATCTGTAGCATATTTGCAAAACCTATACTAATTAGCAATGCAATCTACACATTGTCGCTATTATAACCAATATATGTTAATCACATAATGTTTAATTGTAATTTTTAGTATATAATGGGGATGGATCTTCCCTGGTTTTCATGTACGTTGTATGGGTTTGATACGAATAGTGATTAAAGTTTGGTTAATCTCCGCATAATTGTAAAACATTCCTCGTACAATTAATCGAATATAGCTGGATATTAGATCAAGTTTCCACATTAGTAAAATTGTGATGTGATATCATCGTGTCTTATATATACATTCACTGATTAAATGGATTTTTCAAACAGATAGCTGTAGTTGTTTCTTCTTTTCATAGTAAGTACATGTATAACGCGTATACAATAACAAATACAGTGTGATTTAATTGGCCGAATATCCAGTTTCAGCTGACATACATTTCAACTGTTAAATGTAAATACAGTTGCATCTACCTCAAACAATTTCTATAACTGAATTGTTCTGTTTCATTTCAATATGCTACATTTTTTTCAGGATAGAAGAAGCCCATCTCAGCGTAAGGAACTGGAAAACTTAAGTGTGTTAGCTCGAATTGTACTTGGCAAACAAAATTTATCAATTATACGATCAACACGTCGTTCTATACGACACACCAATCAAGACCAAAGGATATTACGGATGTAGTAGTGTGTTTTTTCACGTAGACCTAACACATTTCATATTGGAATCTGTATCCTTCTTTACTGACCTAGTGTGTGTGTGTTTATAACTTTCTGCTCTTCTTTCTCCGCAATTGTATGTATATAAGGTTATTTATTGATATTGTTCTGGCTTTGCATTGGAATATATTTTCTCTTTTCTCCTTTTTTGTATCAGTATTCAACATTTGACGGTATTTAACCTTCATACTGTATCAAGATTCAAGTACCATTGGTCGGTTAAACCTGTGACAGCTGCCCGGGTTCGAGCCTAGATTGGTGTAATCCGTTTTCTAAATATGCAACTGGAGCAGGCGCGTCAGTAGTAAGTTATCAACTGTATATAGAAACTTGTATCTATATTTTGATAAATTGTGTATATCCATTATTTTATTTATATCTTACTAAAAAAACAAATAATCAAATACCGTCCGCACCCGGTTTCTTTAATAATTCTACAAAGCAGGTCATACGTGGATATAAATGGCGTAATTCGGGTAAAGGGGGTAGTTATTACCAATTTAGGTATCATTTGTCGTATCTTTTTGTATCTAGTTCAAAAAGATAGTGCTGACTGTATTGTGTATAGCATGACTGAACACTGGGTATGATACCACACCCAGTCACCTTATCCTGACACATGACAAACAAGTCGTTGAACTATTATTCTGTTTCCTTTAGCTTTAGCAAGGGAGCTTTACAACTTCCAATTTTAAAGACTTTGGTATGTCGCGGACCTTGATCGAACCCGGGGCCTCCCGTACGTTTTGAAGTATAAAAAGGTCTATACACTTTAAATGAAGAAATTATTACATTTTAAGTTATGCGACTTTACTATGTCACCTTCGATAATCAAATGCGTTTAATCGATATTTAAGTCCTTGCAAAACGTTACTCTATCATAGCACGTGGCCAAGATTACGTCTACATCGATTGAGGCTATATTTTCAACATTAATTAAAAATGATAACCCCAAAAGGATAGGTTGTCCTTGTTTACATAAACACGTTTTATAAAGAAGACGATGGCAATCCCGACACGGACAAGACATTTAAGGCACCTATTTTATAAAGAAACGATTTAAAACAAGGTGAAACTTCAATCGTATCAAACGAGTATTTAATAGTTTTTCCAAACAAATTAGACTACTTGGATAACTAATACATATTCATTAATAATACTACGTATATATCTTCTAAAATTAAACGAGCTTAATGCTACTAAAATGACACTGTTACTACTATACGTGTTGATGCAAGTTCTACCACAAGCGCAAGGAACAACTGCTTCTTTTCCTCATTACAAAAATAGAATACAAAACAATCGTAATTATACAAACAAAGCAATTAAATATAAATACACACATATTAATTGATGAAACTTACATATGTAAAGTTCTGATATCCTTCTTTTCACACGGGAAAATGCGTTTGCTGTGACATCAATTGACGTTTTGTTTGACATTCATGGATGTGGTAGTAATCTGTGAACGTCGATCGGGTCTTTTGAATATCCACACTTTAAACCGATATGTCTTTCTATTTGTATAAACTATCGAAGAGAATACCACATGGGAAAGGGTCAGACAGGTAGCATTGATTTCAGTTTACATTGCAGCATATTATTTGATCGTATGCACGTATAGCTAATATGTCCTTGTAGTTTACAACAATCAAAACAGACATACAAGTTTACGCTGGTCCTATTTTAAAATGTAATATATGGACCTTATTTTAAATAATCACATAAACCTTGTGCGTGAAAACTACACATGATTTGGCACGAAATTACATCGAGGAGTTCGTCGGTAGGTTCGTAAGCTCTCATTTAACTTGCAACGTTATGTTTGAATAATGATGTTAAATAAGCCTGTCGTATAATGATTTACTGCAAACACTTTAAAACATTATAAACCAAAACTTGTTAATATAGAACTATAGAGAGGTGAAACGTCCTTAATATGAAGCAGTCAACCGTGCTTGTCAAAGAAAATTAAAAGATCGAGAAATACGGTTTTATTAAACAATAATAAAACAAGCAAATCTTTGTATGTCTGGTTTGATCTAGGAATATTTTAAGGGTTATGTATTTCTCCACCGAATTTTCAACTTTGTAGTTGCATTTGCATGTAAGACTTAACTCTGCACCTTCCTTGCATACCTATTACCAGTTATTTGAATAGACTTCAAGGACTGCTTATGAATCACCTATTAGGAGGATTGGCGAAATTGGTATGAAACAGTTCTATTGTGCGGTTTTGAATGGATATGTACCGAGATTACAATTATTTCA